>CAUJNA010000503.1:57500-62500 GCA_963377175.1 Effrenium voratum | reverse complement strand
ATTGTTGTTACAGACGCCCGGCTGTTGGGCCGCCCCCAGCAGGTGCGTCACTTTTGCTGTCGCACTCTTAGCAATCTCCCACGCCTGCCACGCAGGCCACAAATTGCAGTTCACGAAGGCGTTCCTTTCGCACGTCCCGCGTCACTTTTGATGTCACATAGTTAGATATCCGACACGCCTGCCACGCGCACGTCGCTCAAATGCACCCATGTCTGGCCTATGGCACGCACACCCGCCCACGCGCAAATACCGATTTGTTAGCAACTGCAGTTGGATTCAGCACACCCAAACAAAAGCCTCCATCAGGTCCGGGATGACTAGCTTCACCAATCCGGACTCCCAGCAGCGAACAGAAGGAAACACAAACGCCAGGACGGACCAAAAACCGATCGCGTCTTCTTCTCAAATGCTCTCGAAATAGTGCGCGTCGCTCAAATGCACCCATGCCTGGCACAGCATGTCACAAACAGTTCATTGATCAATGACCCGTGCATTTGCCGCGGTCTTCTTCCTCCACCTGGTCTTCTTCCTCTACGCGGTCTTCTTCCTCTACGCGGTCTTCTTCGTCTACGCGCTCGTCGTCTGCTTATACGTGGTCTTCTTCCTCTACGTGGTCTTCTTCCTCTACGCGCTCGTCGTCTTCCTCTACGTGGTCTTCTTGTACGTGGTCTTCGTCTTCCTCTACGTTGTCTTCTTCGTCTACGCGCTGGTCTTCTTGTACGTGGTCTTCTTCTTCTGCGTGGTCTTCTTCGTCTAAGGTCTTCTTCCTCTACATGCTCTGCGCGTGCCTTGGCGTCCTCTTTGTGCTCGTGTGCCTTGGCGCTGATTGTTTGTTGTTTGTTGTTTCTTGTTCGTTGTTGCTTCTTGTTTGTGTTGTTCGTTGCGTCTTGTTGTTGTCGGTTCTTTACGTTTCTCCTTGCTTGTGCTGTTTGGTGTTTCTTGTTTGTTGTCGGTTCTTTATGTTTCTCCTTGTTTGTGTTGGTTGTTGCTTATTGTTTGTGTTGTGTATTCTTTGCGTTGTTTGTTGTTTCTTGTTTGTTGTGGGTTCTTGGTCTTTCTTGCTTGTGGCAGTTTCTTGGTGGGTTGTGTTGTTGTTGCCCTTTCATGGCGATGAAACGGAAATGTCGTTTTGGACCCTTGAAAACCAAGCGTTTCGCTGAGGCGAAAACGCGACGGAAGAAGCATTTATGAGCGCTGCCATCGTTTTCACACACTTGAAAACAAAGGTTTGGACATCGAAAAAGCAAACAAAAACGCTGGGTTTTTGCATGACCAGACTTAAATCGTCGAATTTCAGCGGACAACCCTTGTGGGGGGCGGCTGGACAACCGACGGCCTTGTTAAAGTTGTTGTTGTTGTTGGTATTGTTGTTGTTATGATTGTCGAAATCGTTGTTATGTTGTAATTGTTGTTATTGTTGTTGTTGCTGCTGCTGTTGTTCTTGTTGTTGCTGTTGCTGTTGTTGTTGCTGTTGCTGTTGTTGTTGTTCTTGATATTGTTCTTGTTCTCGTTCTTGTTCTAGTTCTTGTTTTTCTTGTTGTTGTTGTTTTTGTTGTCGTTGTCGGTGTTGTTGTTGTTGTTGTTGTTGTTGCTGTTGTTGTTGTTGTTGTTGTTGTTGTTGTTGTTGTTGTTGTTGTTGTTGTTCTTTTGTTGTTGTTCTTTTGTTGTTGTTGTTGTTGTTGTTGTTGTTGTTGTTGTTGTTGTTGTTGTTGTTGTTGTTGTTGTTGGTGTTGTTGGCGTTGTTGTTGGCGGCCTTGTTGTTGTTGTTGTTGGTGTTGTTGTTGTTGTTGTTGTTGTTGTTGTTGTTGTTGTTGTTGTTGTTGTTGTTGTTGTTGTTGTTGTTGTTGTTGGTGTTGTTGTTGTTGTTGTTGTTGTTGTTGTTGTTGTTGTTGTTGTTGTTGTTGTTGTTGTTGTTGTTGTTGTTGTTGTTGTTGTTGTTGTTGTTGTTGTTGTTGTTGTTGTTGTTGTTGTTGTTGTTGTTGTTGTTGTTGTTGTTGTTGTTGTTGTTGTTGTTGTTGTTGTTGTTGTTGTTGTTGTTGTTGTTGTTGTTGTTGTTGTTGTTGTTGTTGGTTGTTGTTGTTGTTGTTGTTGTTGTTGTTGTTGTTGTTGTTGTTGTTGTTGTTGTTGTTGTTGTTGTTGTTGTTGTTGTTGTTGTTGTTGTCTTTGTTACTGTTGTTATTGTTGTTTTTGTTGTTCTTGCGGTTCTTGTGGTTCTTGCTGTTCTTGTTGTTCTCCTTGTTCGTGCTGTTCGTGTTGTTATTGTTGTTACAGGCACCCGGCTGTTGGGCCGCCCCCAGCAGGTGCGTCACTTTTGCTGTCACACTCTTAGCAATCTCCCACGCCTGCCACGCCGGCCACAAATTGCAGTTCCGGATTTGGTCCACGAAGGCGTTCCTTTCGCACGTCCCGCGTCACTTTTGATGTCACATAGTTAGATAATATCCGACACGCCTGCCACGCGCACGTCGCTCAAGCGCACACATGCCTGGCACATGGTAAGCACACCCGCCCACGCGCACGTCGCTCAAATGCACCCATGTCTGGCCAATGGCACGCACACCCGCCCACGCGCAAATACCGATTTGTCAGCAACTGCAGTTGGATTCAGCACACCCAAACAAAAGCCTCCATCAGGTCCGGGATGACTAGCTTCACCAATCCGGACTCCCAGCAGCGAACAGAAGGAAACACAAACGCCAGGACGGATCAATAACAGATCGCGTCTTCTTCTCAAATGCTCTCGAAATAGTGCGCGTCGCTCAAATGCACCCATGCCTGGCACAGCATGTCACAAACAGTTCATTGATCAATGACCCGTGCATTTGCCGCGGTCTTCTTCCTCCACCTGGTCTTCTTCCTCTACGCGGTCTTCTTCCTCTACGCGGTCTTCTTCGTCTACGCGCTCGTCGTCTGCTTATACGTGGTCTTCTTCCTCTACGTGGTCTTCTTCCTCTACGCGCTCGTCGTCTTCCTCTACGTGGTCTTCTTGTACGTGGTCTTCGTCTTCCTGTACGTTGTCTTCTTCGTCTACGCGCTGGTCTTCTTGTACGTGGTCTTCTTCTTCTGCGTGGTCTTCTTCGTCTAAGGTCTTCTTCCTCTACGTGCTCTGCGCGTGCCTTGGCGTCCTCTTTGTGCTCGTGTGCCTTGGCGCTGGTTGTTTGTTGTTTGTTGTTTCTTGTTCGTTGTTGCTTCTTGTTTGTGTTGTTCGTTGTGTCTTGTTGTTGTCGGTTCTTTACGTTTCTCCTTGCTTGTGCTGTTTGGTGTTTCTTGTTTGTTGTCGGTTCTTTATGTTTCTCCTTGTTTGTGTTGGTTGTTGCTTATTGTTTGTGTTGTGTATTCTTTGCGTTGTTTGTTGTTTCTTGTTTGTTGTGGGTTCTTGGTCTTTCTTGCTTGTGGCAGTTTCTTGGTGGGTTGTGCTGTTGTTGCCCTTTCATGGCGATGAAATGGAAATGTCGTTTTGGACCCTTGAAAACCAAGCGTTTCGCTGAGGCGAAATCGCGACGGAAGAAGCATTTATGTGCGCCGCCATCGTTTTCACACACTTGAAAACAAAGGTTTGGACATCGAAAAAGCAAACAAAAACGCTGGGTTTTTGCATGACCAGACTTAAATCGTCGAATTTCAGCGGACAACCCTTGTGGGGGGCGGCTGGACAACCGACGGCCTTGTTAAAGTTGTTGTTGTGGTTGGTATTGTTGTTGTTATTATTGTCGAAATCGTTGTTATTGTTGTAGTTGTTGTTGTTGTTGCTGCTGTTGTTCTTCTTCTTGCTGTTGCTGTTGCTGTTGCTGTTGCTGTTGTTGTTGTTGTTGTTGTTGTTGTTGTTGTTGTTGTTGTTGCTATTGTTATTGTTATTGTTCTCGTTCTTGTTCTAGTTCTTGATTTTCTTGTTGTTGTTGTTGTCGTTGTCGGTGGTGTTGTTGTTGTTGTTGATAATGATGATGATGATGTATTGTTGTTGGTGTTGTTGTTGTTGTCGGTGTTGTTGTTGTTGTTGTTGTTGTTGTTGTTGTTGTTGTTGTTGTTGTTGTTGTTACTGTTGTTATTGCTATTGTTGTTATTGTTGCTGTTGTTGCTGTTGTTGTTGTGGTTATTGTCGGTGTTGTTGGTGCTGTCGTGGTTGTCGTGGTTGTCGTGGTTGTCGGTGTTGTTGTTGTTGTCGCCGTCGTCGTCGTCGTTGTCGTTGTCGTTGTCGGTGTTGTGGTTGATGTTGTTGTTGATGTTGATGTTGTTGTTGTTGCTGTTGCTGTTGCTGTTGCCGTTGCCGTTGCCGTTGCTGTTGCTGTTGCTGTTGCTGTTGCTGTTGCTGTTGCTGTTGCTGCTGCTGCTGCTGCTGCTGTTGTTGTGGTTGTGTTGTCGTTGTGGTTGTCGTTGTCGTTGTCGTTGTTGTTGTTGTTGTTGTGGTTGTTGTTGTTGGCGACCTTCCGTCTTCGCGGCCACCACAAATACCAGCGTATTTGGGTAGCTGTGTTGGCGACGCTCGCGCCCGCCACACTGCTTACATGCTGGCACATGATAAGCACACGCGTTCCAGCGCACACCCGCGACACTGCCCCCATGCTTGCACATGATAAGCACACCCGTTCCAGCACACACTCGCCACACTGCCCACGTGCTGGCACATGATAAGCACACATGTTCCAGCGCACACCCGCCACACTGCCCACATGCTGGCACATGATAAGCACACACGTTCAAGCGCACACCCGCCACACTGCCAACATGCTGGCACATGATAAGCACACGCGTTCCAGCGCACACCCGCCACACACCCGCCACACTGCCAACATGCTGGCGCTGGCACATGATAAGCACACACTTTCCAGCGCACACCGGCCACACTGCCCACATGCTGGCACATGATAAGCACATGATAAGCACACCCGTTCCAGTGCACACCCGCCACACCGCCCACATGCTGGCACATGATAAGCACACCCGTTCCAGCACACACCCGCCACACTGCCCACATGCTGGCACATGACAAGCGCACCCGTTCC
>CAUJNA010000503.1:40000-50000 GCA_963377175.1 Effrenium voratum | reverse complement strand
CTCCTCTGGCTGTTCACGCTTCCGCACCCGCACGCCCTGGAGGTGGTCGCATAGCCCTTGAGGGAGCGTCTTGATGAAAACCTCACGTCTCCCGTGGGGTATCGGAAGACTCATCAAAGCAACAGCGTGGCCAAGCCGGAGGTGTGCCTGGTGCGGAAAAAATATGATACGAACAATGTCTTCCATGTTGCGGGACGCAACTTCGGTGCCAAGCCATGAGGGAATAATGGCAAGTCCGTGACATATTACACAAACGAAATGAATGAACACACCGCATGACATCTCTGGGCATCTTGCTATGCATATCAGGGATAGGGTCTTTACTTCTGTCTCTTCTGCGACAATTGAAAAGGGTCCACTGAAAGGACTGGATAAATCTCAAGCCCCAAGCACGCCTTCGCATGGCAGCTGCCCAGAGTCTTGTCAAGACTTTTCTAAGGGAGATGCAATGTCAGAGTCGTGTAAGGGTTGTTCAACATGAGAACCCGATCTGTGCTTTTCGTAAAGCGCTTGACTGCTCCTTGTAATGGCAGGTCACAAATAAGTCCAACAAAGACAATGCATCGACGCTTTTTGAACAGCCCTCATGGCTACAATTACAAACAACCCAAGCAGACCAGAGTGTAGCGTGGATTTATCACACCCTCAATTCGCAACTGGAAAGATGATTCAAAAGTGTCTTTGAAATGCGATGACCTCCAAAAGGTAACACCACATCATGTTTCCGAATTATCTATTTGAAGCTCTCCAACTGAAGCTGCCCCTTCGCATCCGCTTGAAATATCATGCGCGCTCGGCATTAAGCCCGAGGGATCCAACCAACCAACCAACCAACGAGTTTCCCAAAATACCCCCCCCCCCCTTCCCTTTGGATGGCGCTTCACGTAATCGCTTTCGTTGTCTTTTTCTTGTTCTTTTTTTTTTTTTGGTGGGGGGGGGGGGCGCCGGCCTCCCATTTGTCGAAGGAATTTGCGAATTGGGGAGTCACAGTTCGGGGGTGCCCTTCCAGAAGCCTCGAGGCTCGAGACTGGCCCGGAACCAAACGTCTTTCGCCGAAGCCTTCAGGTGGCAACCAAAGCTCCTTGCCCCTTGCCAGTTGCCAACATGTGTGTTTATCTTGAAACCGGTGGATAGGGAATTCTACAAAACATAAGACTCCCTATTGTCATTATTAGTATTATTATCTTCATGATAATGTATTATTATGATAAGCATTATTATCATTATTGTTTTGCCTCTGTAAGAATTACCAAATTACTTGAGAGCCATGAGCCAACACCAAAGCAGGGACCATTGGTGCAAACCTATTCCCACAAACCCTGGCCGCCCCGAAATTCGAAAGGCCTGGCGAGGATGCAGCCCGCTCTCAGCTGCTCCACCCAAGGCCTGATGTCTGGCCAAGTCTTGCGAAGGCGGCTGCCTTCAATGCCGACGTCTCGGTGCTATGAATGGCCAAGTTTTGCGAAGGCTTGGGCTCCACTTGTTTTGTGCCCAACGGGTAATCCCCCATGTGGTTGTTGCTGTTTTATCGGGGGGGCGTTTGGACCCCTTGGTTGAAAAGGGGAACCAACATTCAAACCCGCTGATTGACAGCCGATTATGTCCCCTCTTAAACCTCACCGCCTCGAGGAAACTCTCCCAAACGTGTTCTTTCAAGCAAGGTGGTATTCTATGCTGCAGGCAACTGGGATCTAAAAAAGAACATCCCCCGCCCCCCCCCCCCACCCAACCCGACACGGTTTCTGCCTTGCTCCACATCACCGCTCCGACGAGCAATCCAATCAACACGGCCTTTCCCAAACGAGAATGTTTCAAACTCGCTCAGCCAGGGACTGACCTGAGTTGACTGACCAGGAAAGATGAAGACACCAACCAAAAAACATCTTAAAGTTTGCCAACTCAAACTGGGTACGACTGAAATAGAGTTGGCCGGAAAGGCGTTGAAACAACCAACTGACATCTACTTGGGCGTGAAAATAGGGGACCCTCCAAGGTGCTCGTTCCGTTGGGTGCCCTCCAAAAACCGTCGCACGTCCAGCCCTCGACGAGCGAGCGCGGAAGGGCTCCTTTGGAGCCGCCACTTGGAGAGCTCGCAGCTGCGCTGTAGCCAGGCGTCCAACTGCTCCTCGGTGGCTCCCATCAGCGAAACCCACACCCAGAGAAACAAGGAATGGGAATCCCCTTTGGTTGGATTCGGAGGTCCAAAAACCACGATAAACCAGCATGGGATACTTTCTGCTTGAATCTAAAGCATTCCAATTGGGGACAATATAACGACTCTGTTTCTGCTCTCAAACGGAACCCCTTTAACAGAAGTAGCATTGTGAAAGAGGGTACCCGCTTTCCACCGTTCCTGGAACTGGACAGGGAGGTTCCCCAAGAAACAAAGTAGTCTTCCCACACTTTGTTGTCAGCTTCCACGGTTGGACGTCGTGCAAACCCCTCCAAAAGTGATGCTTCCCCACTAAGCCCACAGCAAAAAGAGCACCCCCCTATTAAAATAAACTGGGGGTTGTTAACTAGGTCCTCCAGTAGAGAGCAGGGGCACCCTTTTTTCTGTAGTCTATAGGGGAACCCTCCCCCAAAAAGGGCTTGACAAGGGCACTACTGGGGGACCTAGTTAATATGGGGTCAACAAATTAGTGCAAACCAAACGGTTGGACCGACCACCGAGCACCGGAGCCGGGGCCCGCACCCCCTTGAGCCGGGTCAGCGCCATGCGCACCGACCAGCCCTCCTCTGTGGCGTCCACCTGAGCGAGCGCCAAACGCGCGCGCCTTCCCACGCCGCGTGCGGCGCCCGAGGGAAGACGATGCCGAGGGAAGACGATGCCGAGGGAAGACGATGCCGAGACGATGCCGAGGGAATTCGTAAGAGTTGGAAAGACTTGATTTGGGAGAGAATTGGTCCTTGGTAATAAAATCCGTTGGCAATTGGTGGTTGGCAATGACCAGGGAACACTTCAATGGGGGTTAACGCAAGCTGCTCCATACTAGCCGGATACATAGCCAGAAACGGGGGGGGGAGTAAGGCAAGCTGCGCATGCCAAAGATAATACAGAGGTTGCAATCCGTATGGGTTCAAGGACCGGTCAATCTTGCTGGGATGCGACTGGAAAGACACCGCAAAGATATGGCCAAAAGAACAAGAGCCACTGGATTTCCGGCCATGTTCAGAAAGGAAAACCACATGAGCAGCACCCCAAGCTCCACTGTTGGTCCTGTGGTCATCAAGGCTTGTGAAGAGCACCATAACCCCTTTAAAGCCCTTGCCTAAACGGACAAGCGGGATTTCGGCGCCATGTCGCTGGGTTGTCTAACATTTGGACCCTTTCTAAACCCTGGTGACAGTTTATTGATGCGTTTGCATTCCAGGTTGCTAGTTTCGATAACCTTGCATATGATGTATATATATATATATATTATAACACAATGTATACACCCTTGAGAGCTCCGACCACATCCCGTAATACTTCTCATGAGAACCTCCAAGGTACCCATCGCCTAGGGCTCGGCCTGTTGCCTTCGGAAAAAAAGAACACCACAAACAAGGGGGAGAAACACCAAAACAAAACAAGAAGCAGGGCACGAAGCCAAACACCGACCGCATCTCCCATTCACCACCCAACCGCTTCGCCTGGTAGGTGAGGCACCGTGGTAGCCTGGGCGCCGTGGCCTGGCCCTGCTGCGCCGCGCGGGCCACCCGGCGCCTGGGGTGGGCGGTGAGGCGACGCGTGAAGCGGTGAGGCGAAGGGCGGGCGTTGGTTGCAGGTTGCAAGGATTTACCCTCCTGAGGTGGAGGTGCGGGTTGGTGGGCCAAAAGGTTGACTCCCATCGTGAATATAAAAACTTGATGTTCTGGACCCGGTCCCTTTAGGAAAATTGTGCGAACCAAGGCCCCCAAAACGTCAGGTTCCGTGGCGGGTACCAGGGTTTCCTAGGCTTGGCGGCGTCGCGGCAGGGCTAGCCATCTTTGAAGCTCCTAAATTTTGATGGGGGGCGCTTGGGTGGCGCGTTTTCAGTGGGATGAACCAAGTGCCCCGGAACTTCTAAATATTGCCCATCAATATGCAGCTATACTATACCATGTAGCCCGTTGTGCGTGTGCAGTTGGGCATCTGTGTTGTCTTGTTGCATGTTGCTGAGGCGTCCTTTTCCATAAGCTTCTGGCTGGGAGCTTGGGCTGTTAGGGTCACCACGGTGACCCTTTCAGGCAACTGGACAGCGGGCAGCGCTGATTCCTTGAGCTCTTGCCCAACAATATTGGTCCCCGAAGGCCAAAACACACAAACGGCGGTCCCTTGTCTGAACACGTGCAAACACCTGCCGACCTTCCACCTTTGGACTTTGCCCATGGAACATTACACTCACTCATTCAAAAGCTTATCAAGCACGTTCATAGAGGGCTCCTGTATGGATGGCATCATTGCCTTCTCATGTTCAAGGGGAACTGCCCTTTTCCACAACGGGTTGCAAGCAAGCAGGGAGACGGCACGCAGGTAAATACAGCAGAGGGTCTGAGATCAATTTCTGTTGCTCCTTTCGGGATTCAACATGGATCCGGGGAACCCTAGAGTCCCGCAGGCGCAAACGAAGAGCCAAATCGTGTGAATATACATGGCCCTAAATAGGTGTTTTAAGGGGTCTGGCACCCCAAGCGTATTTTTTTGAGCCAGTTTCATACACCCAGGCCTCCAGTGGGAAAAAACACAACACGTACCTTACAGTAATGATTAAGGTTAAAGGCAACCCCTCTCCAAACCGAGAACACACCGGGCACAGGTCCCCGCGGTGCATTCGTGGCGCCGGGGCTCCGGGCTCCACCGCCATGAGGAGCTGCACCTCGAAAAGGGACTGCTGCAGGGCCGCCTCCCCCCGGCAGAACACGTCCTGCGCGCGGAGCGCGCGCGGCGCGCAGGGCGCGGAAGGCCTTCAGACCCGGGCGGATTCTCTGGCATCCATCCTCCATATCCTCCCAAGACCCCTGCGGTTGGCAGCTTCAAGGCGAGCTTGGGAGAAGGGATTGACATCAGGGACCCCTTTCGGGTTGGGTTGAACGGAAAGCAGCATGAAACCACACATCAGAGGGCTTCTTTTGGCACTTGAAGCCAGAAAGCATGTACGATATCGTTCTAACACAAGTCGCTGCCGCAAGCCAGGCTTGGACTAATTCGGTGTTATTCAAATCAAGCAGAAAGAAACAATCTCCCTGGATGAAACTGGCCTGAACAAAACGGAATACACAAAGATCTGCCGTGAAGGCTTGGGCGTGAGCCAAACTTCTCGAAGCCAAAGACGCAAGTCATACCAGAGTCGAGTTCCAAACAAGGATGTTTTGACACATTCCAAACAACTCAATGATTTCCTTCGGGCAAAACTCGGCAATCAACAAGCACCGGCTTGGTATCCAATAAATGCTTCGGTTGGAATGCGTGGGAAGAAACCATCGGCGCCGACGTGCACCGTGCAACGTGTGTCTGGTCTTTTCTGGAAATGCATGGAAATGCCATTTGCTCCTGTCATTGGGTGACTTACATTTGCTTTGCGGGGGGGCGGGGGGGGGGGGGGAGGAGGCAAAAATTGGAAAAGGGACCCTGGCTTGGGCTGTGCTTGGAGGCTACTTGCGATCCCATTTCCGGACACAACCTATTACAAACCAAAGTGGCAACTATTTCGCGCAAAGAGTCGATACCCAACGACGCATCCCTGTCCTTGAGGGCGACAGTAGTACCCTCCTGGCAAAGCCGTGTGCGGGGCGCCGATAGTGGCAAGGAAAGTGGGCAAATCCCGGAAAAATGGCTGACTTAGCATCCATCTGCTGACTTGACATGTTACATGTTCCCTTTGGTTCTGAGAGAAGACTAGTTGGTTACAATACTGGCCTTGTGGTAAATGGAATCATTCAGCATCTATCTGGGTGAAATACAACATTCAGCAATCTGAAATTTAGGACCAAGAAGGGAACATGCTTAGGAGTGAGGTCGCAAACCAAAACGAGTTCTGAGATTATGTAATTTGCAATGCACGGCTTGACCCAGACCACCACTTGACACCTCCCGCGATTGGGGTAGAAGGTTTTCAGAGGGCTTGTTTTTTCCTAGGGCTGGCGGTCCGCAGGGCTGGCATGGGGTTGATTTAGGCGAAGCGAAGGGCTGACATCCAGGCTGCTGTTGGACGGGTTTGGGGTTGACTTTGGGTTGGGTGTGCTGCTGTTTAAACGGTGCCTTTAGGGTTGCTTTAGCAATGTGGTTGCGTGAGCTTTGGTCTGCGGAGCGTTGCCAACCAACCAACCAACCAACCAACCAACCAACCAACCAACCAACCAACCAACCAACCAACCAACCAACCAACCAACCAACCAACCCAGCCCTAGTAAAACAACCAGGCCTAGGAAAAAAGCACCGGATCCCCTCGCTTAGACATAATTAGACCAAAACTGGAGAATGCTGTGGGTGCCTTGCCACGTCTGAGGCAAACCCCTGGCCAGCACACTCGGGCCTTCACTGGCTTGGGCGAGTCCCGCTGCGATACCTTGGATGGTGAACATGCCAGCGGAAACCTGATTGTATAACTAGGCGAGTGGGGTCGGGGGAGTAAACATTCTGACCTTCTGTGTGGGGTGGGCCAGTGGGGTGGGGAGAGTAAAATTCTGACAAAGGGGACAACCCTGAAATCCCTTTGACCAACTCTGGAGGTGAAATCACCAACGCGCAATGGCAACATCTCCCCTTGCAGTGACCCAGGTTTTGGTAGCAACTATAGAGAAAATGGTTTTGACGGCAAGCACCCAGGGTTCCTGCTGGTCCAAAATACGATGCCAGTAAAACTCCCAACCGATTTGTGGGTCTCACACTGGCCCTGGTGTTTAATCACCGCGAGATCGTCTCGCTTCGACTGACCAAAGAACCAGTTTCTGACTTTGACGACCCCAACAGTCAAAAAAAAATAGCCTCCTGGAGCCGCGACACACCAAACATGAATCCATTGGACACACGAAGCCCCGGGACACCTGAGCCACAAATTAATGATTCCTTGCGATGAGAAGTCTTGGTGCGGCCAAAGAGGGTTTTTCCCGGTGGTTGCTTTTCTTGTTTCTTTCTTCGCGGCGCCAGGGGCCAGCTGGGGCCCGAGCCACTGTTGCCAGCCACACCGTGCTGTAGGACCCGCTGCCTTGAGACAGGCAAACGCCCGCTCGAAGCGTTTGAACCCCTGAAAATCGGCTCTATCAAAAGTGGCGCCCCCAAAATGGTCAGTGTCCGTTGACGCCCCAAAACTGGTCAGTTTCCCTTTGATGTTCTTCTTGAACTGTGACTCAGCTGAGGGTTCACACAAATCACACAGACGCCCCGCCTAGGAGCTCCTCGCACTTGAGCTTCATGTAGCCCACCTGCAGCTCCGTCCTCGGCACGCTTCCCGACGCGTCTCAAGACCGAACCGGATACCGCATAAATGCATTTGGGGGGAGTGCTTCGTTTAAGGGCACGCTTTTGGGCTTCCCTTAAAAAGAACAATGGGAAACAACCCAAATGTTGTGTTTTTTTTTGCGAATCTCCCACCAGCTGAAATAAGAATTCGACCCCAAGTAAAGGCCCTACATCGTGGCATTAGAAACCAAGTAAAGGCCCTACATCGTGGCTCGTTCGTTTCAACCCCGAACAAGCTTGATACCCATACAGGCAATAAAGGCAAAGAGATCCCTGCCGAGATGCCCCGGCACCAGGGACCCATCCGACGGCGCGCTGGGCGGCCGCGGGGGCGCGGCGCCGGCGCCGGCCGGCGGCGTGCGCGGGGCGTGGCCGCGCGGGGGGCGGCTCCTCCCGTGGCGGCGCCACCCGCGGGACCTGCTGGAAGCGGCCCGGCACCTTCCTGGCGAGAGATGGGAACTCCAAATGCCCGTTTCTTGGAGCACCCTCCATGTTAATTTGTTACTTGGAAAAACCTGGAAGGGTTGCTGGTTTCCTTTCTGATATTTGGGAAAACCTGGAAGGGTTGCTGGGGGCACCCTCCATGTTTCTTTTCTGAGACTTGGGAAAACCTGGAAGGGTGGCTGTGATAGCAGTGGAAGGCCAATACTACGGATTCTTCACAAGAGGGGGAAAAAAGGCTTCCCACATCCTTGAAAGGCACAAACTGGTGGGGTGAAAGGGGGAAGGGACCCGATCAAAAGGGAGGTCAAACATTCCCAGGAAAAGTGTGAGACTGACATGGAGCTAAAAAAAAAAGTGCTCAGGGGTTCACACCATAATTAGGGGCTCTTCCCTCATTCCCCACTGAGAAAAGGGGGCGAGATCGCAAAAGTGGGCTCAAATTGATCAACAGGGCTTTCTTCCGCAACTTGGGGAAGACACCGGGATGGCGTACATCACATCCGTGGGTGCAGAATTTGGCAACTACCTTCTTTCTAATTATGGAAGTGCATTCCGGGGCCTTCTCCAAAATATCGTCTTACCCCTCCCATCATCTACCGGTAAATCCAAATTATTCACATGGACTTCGAAGCCCCATTGAAGGACCGGCGGACCTCCGCATACTGGACTCTGGCTCAACGTTTTTTCCGATCATGGCGCAAGAAGTGACCCAACATGACCTTTGCAAATACTCAAGCAAAACAAAAATCCCGCCGACAAAAATAAGACGCCCCTCCCACCACCAGGTAAACCACTTAGTTGCGCCGAACAAAGCCGAAGCGATGATGAAGGCCACCCAACGCCTGTCGATGGACCGTGTACCACGTTTACAAATGAAGCAGTGCACGTCGGGTTGACTCAGTCCACACTGCAACCAACAAGTGCTGTGTTAACAGTGGATGGACACAGTCCTGGACCAGTTGATAGTTGGTTCATCCCAGTTTCACTCATCCCAAATGGCGCGATTTGGTCCATCCACAGAATGACTTGGCCCACATCTGGGGCGCACAAGGAGTTGGATATTGTCAGACTCTGTTTCATACTCAGCCACCCTATAACATACGTAGGTGTGTCCATGAATGTTGTCCATCCACAGAATGAGGTTGCTTTCCCGCGCAATCCACGTGGGTAAATTATTCCAACATTTCACTCAGCTGGAGGGCAAAAGTGAGTAAACATTGCCTACATGGAGTTTTTGGGGTCAGTTCCACCTTTGTTTCAACTTGTTGTTCCGCAGGGTTTTCCTTTGAAACCCAACCAACACAGAAAGAGGTCAACATCTAAGACTAAGGTGAGTCACACCAAAACCCAGTCTTACAACCGTCTACCCAAACCCAGCTAAGGAACTAAACAATTCGGCGGCCGCGCCCATTTCTGGTTGGGACTGCTCACAGGGATGTTTTTGCCTGAGAATTTAGTGCTTCACGCAGCTGGCGGGCCAGCCCTCAGACAGCAGAGAGAGAACTACCCCTTACGAACCTTGGCTCTACCCCTTACTACCCCTTACTACCCTTACATTTGGCAATGGGTCAAAAGCCCGTACCCCAGTGAACATCCCAATCCCCACTAAAATAGACTAAAATGGGTGGTGCACCTACCCCAAAATGGGATACCATTGATTTTGACCCACAGCCAGTTATGCCTGGGACTACCCCTTACCAACCTTCATCTACCCGGGCGTCGATGACTCCGCAGCCTGGGGCTGGCCACCAGCTGCTCCGCAGCGCTCAACCGCCGGGGGCTTTGCAGCACGGTGAGAGGTGTGGGCAGCGGCGGCGCCGGGGACGCGCAACTCAGAGTGGAGGTCAATGTCAAAAGTGCTTATTGAGTGGGTACTGGTTGTTCATGCAAATCCTCTATCTTTTCATGGACACCCTGCAGTTGTTCATAAAAAGGTTGCTTTGTTTCATGGAAATTCTGCATTGCTTCATGGAAACAATGAATGTTATTCAGTTCTTAGCTGTTTCTAGAGCTGTTGTTGTTGGGGAAGTAAAAACAACAGGCGGGGCCCCTGCTCTTGTTTGTCCCCCCTCGTACTAGGTTGACGTTTGCCGGGGTCACTGTTTTTGGTTGTGCCTTGTTGTTGTGGTTGTT
>CAUJNA010000503.1:0-37500 GCA_963377175.1 Effrenium voratum | reverse complement strand
GATCGTGATTCGCGCTTTTGTTGGCCAGGAAAAAGTCATGAAGGGATCCGGCTTCAAAGGGGTGACACCAAAAACCGGAGATTTGTGGTTGGATGGCCAGAGAGGCAGGAAAACTGAGGCCGAGGAAGCTAAGGAGGAACCGGCGTTCTGGCAAGAACTTGGTTGGGCTGTGGTTGACAAAGACGTGCGCTGCATGCTTTCCTGCAAACTAACCTAGATGACTAGCCAGCCCATCTACTGGATGGGTGACTGATTCCTTGGCCAGCTATCTAGAGAACAAGCCGTCTCACAAGCTAGAAGCTGAGTAGCCACTCGTCAACTAGCTGGCAGGCAAGCTATTTGGATCACTCGAACTGGTCAACTAGCTAGCTAACTAGGTCACTAGCTAGCTCAGGCATGGGCTGGATGGGTCCGAACAGTGGGTCAGTAGATGACAAATAGATAGAGTAGATTGATAATATAAGATCAGATCAGATCAGATAAGATAAGATAAGGTAGCTAGCTAGATAGAGCGAGAGCGAGAGAGTAAATCTGGCCAGATTGCTGGCTAGGGGCCGAACCATCGGACAGCTCACTATTTCGCCAATCAGTTAGCCGTGTTGATTGCCTGTTAGCTAGACAATTCGTTGGTTGCTAATGAGTTAGCCAGTTGAATGCCAGTTGACTAGCTAGCTTGTTGGTGTTGCAGGTAGAATTACACAATAAACGCCAAGACCAAGAACAACGGCAAGTAATACGATGATCGAAATGCGTTCAATCATGAAATGCGTGTCGCTTGTATGTATCGATTTCCGCTTAGCGGCGCTGTCCAAGTTTTAGGTGACCCCCCCCCCCACCCGGCTCTTTGCTAATTGTAGCTAGCAAGAACCACCCTATTGGGCAGTTGGAGCCAATCATGTAGTCCCTCTCGGAAAATGAAAATCGCTCAGGGGCCTAGATCCTTCTCAAACTATGGGCCAAAGGCACTCCAAACGTCAGCACCAAAACAGGCCCCACTTCCCAAGGGAAGCCTTGAGAAGTGCCTTCCCAGATTGACCCATCGAATCCGGCTCCTCCTTTTGCTTCGGACGGATCAGGCTGGGGCTTTTGCATCGCTCCCCTTGGCCCCCCCACTGTTAGGCGTGTACACTCGAACCGCCGCAGTGCCGCGGCTGTTCCTGACTTGCAAAGCGGCCCATGCACAACTATGCGCGATGTTGGCCATTTGACTGGGGCGCCTGCCAAATGTTTGCGTGGTTGCTGCAACATGAACATTGAAAAACCCTCCACCACAGGGGGCGTTACAAGTTTGATTGGGGGCCAAATTGCAGAATCATTAAACAGAAGGCATCCCCAAAGGAGCTTTCTCGGGCTTCCCTGGTATAGAGAGTGGCCCTAAACCCTATGTTTGGGACCTTAGGCAACACGACCCACACAAAAACCAAAGTCAAAAGCTTGATTCGCTTTGGAATGGAAAAATACGACCAAACGCGGCTTCCAAAAGAACCGACCCCTTCAATCCTGAGGCCGGACGAATGGACCTTCTGAACCTTTCAGCCCCTCGGCCCAAAGGCATGGCCCCGCACCCCCCATAAAAGGGCCACATATTGTTGACCACAAAAGTCAACCTTCGAGAAGCAGGTTGAACGGGAAAAAACAACAATGCCTCCCTGCTCGGAAACCGTTTTTTTACCTTTGGGGAAATGTTAACTTTGTTTTTCCAAGTTTGAGCACCCCAAAACAAGGCTGTCATCGCTTTACAGGCAGCGTGTGCGCATTGTCCTTCCACAATGCTTGTGAATTGTTGCGCCCGACTTTTCAATCTAGTTGGTTGGACCAGGCACTGTTCGACACTGCCAAGATCACATGTAATTAATCCTACAATTGCACGTGAATCCTGCCAAGGCACCTGGTTTACAAGATTTGGGGATCCAGCTTTGAGAAGACAGTTGTGCTAAAGCAGAACTCACAGTGGTCGCTATTATAATTTGTCCGAAATCCACCGCAAAGCCCAACACCTCCCCATATGCCCTCCCTCATGCAGCAACGAAGTTCACCTGTTGCAGCAAGCCACGACCGACACATGAGCAAATCACATGAAATTTACACGCCCCTCGCACCGGGGCGTTGTTCACAAACCTCTCCTGAATCTGACCCACAGAAACTGCAAGAACGGGCTCAAGGGGGACCAAAAGACACCTCCTGGGCTTTGGCCAACCTCCTGAGGACCGTCCTTTTCGCTGCATTCCTTGACCTGTTTTGCC
The DNA here is from genome assembly GCA_963377175.1 of Effrenium voratum. Taxonomy (NCBI): domain Eukaryota; class Dinophyceae; order Suessiales; family Symbiodiniaceae; genus Effrenium; species Effrenium voratum. Next base: position 35,257 of record CAUJNA010000503.1, on the reverse strand, counting down.
CAAGAACAGGTCCCAAAACCAGAAATCGGAAGGCAATGAAAGCCAATCCCATCCGGTCATGTTTCGGAAACGGCTCGGAGCAATCCTATACGTTCAAACCGCACACAAAAAAAAGGCACGAACGTGCAAGATTTGGTCAGAATGGGTCGTGCATTTCTTGTTTTCCGCCCTTTGTGACCCCCCCACTAAAATCTGGACCGCTTTTTTCTTGACCACCACCATGCCTCAATGCTTTTTGTTGCTTCGCAGCCCGAAGAAGGCTTAGACGTCCAGTCACCAGAAATGGCCAACCTCGTGCTTAAAGATTATGAAGCACCCCTTGTTCAAACACCCCCTATGTGGTGCATCTTTAAAACAAACACCTTTCACAAAATGGTGGACCCCCTTTTTTGCATATTAAAACTCGGAAAGCAAAGCGATCGAACTTGTCCATGTTGCTCGGTTCCAACCCCTACTTTGTCGCAGCCAAGGAGCCCGTTCTCCCGGACCTGGTGCCACACCACCGGCGATGGCACACGCGGGGTGGCGGCGTGCTGAACATAGCCCCGCTGCCTAGGTTTGGTTGGCTGGTTGGTTGGTTGGCTGACTGATTGATTGATTGATTGATTGATTGCTTGATTGATTTATTTATTGATTTATTGATTTATTGATTTATTGATTCATTGATTCATTGATTCATTGATTCATGGATTGGTTTGGACTGGATTTGACTGATTGAATGATTGAATGATTGAATGAGTAAATGATTGAATGATTGAAGGATTAAATGATTGACTGCTTCCTTGACTGCTTCCTTGATTGATTGATTGATTGATTGATTGATTGATTGATTGATTGATTGATTGATTGATTGTTTGATTGATTGCTTGGATGGTTGGTTGGTTGGTTGGTTGGTTGGTTGGTTGGTTGGTTGGTTAATTAATTGATTGAAGGATTGATTGATTGAAGGATTGATTGATTGATTGATTGATTGTTTGATTGATTGATTGATTGATTGATTGATTGATTGATTGATTGATTGATTGATTGATTGATTGATTGATTGATTGATTGATTGATTCATTGATTGATTCATTGATTCATTGATTCATTGATTGGTTGGTTGGTTGGTTGGTGGGTTGGTTGGTCTGTTTGATTGATTGATTGACTGACTGACTGACTGACTGATGGACGGACGGATGGATGGATTGATGGACGGATGGATGGATTGTTTGATTGAGTGATTCCCTGATGAAATCAATGATTGAATGATTGTACGATGGAATCGCTAATATATGAGTCCATGAGCAAGGAATGAGTGAATCCAATTGCATGAATGCAGGACTGCAGGATTGCACGAATGCATTCATGCATGAATGCATGAGTGCATGAGTCAATGAATAAACTCATAAATGAGCGACTGCATGCATGAATGAATGAATGAATGAAGGAAGGAAGGAAGGAAGGAATGAAGGAAGGAAGGAAGGAATGAAGGAAGGAAGGAATGAATGAAGGAAGGAATGAATGAATGAATGAATAGGGTGAGTGAGTGAGGGAGTGCGTGAGTGCGTAAGTGAGTGAGCGAGGGACTGAGTGACTGACTGACTGACTGACTGAATGTATGTACAGTACGCATGCAGAAATGCATGCAAGATGCATGGATGCATGGATGACATAATTATCGAGCGAATGAACTAAATTAATGGACGGATGAATGACTGAATGAACAAACAGCCGAAGGGAAGAAAGGATCCAATAATCCATCTACCTAATCATACTATGAACTGATTTGTCCCAACTCATCGCTCTTCTTCAGATCCAGCAAGGAAGGGGCTATCTGCATTGGGCAATACCAACACCCCCCTACCCCCAAAACCCGAAAATTCCAGTCAGCGTGGAGGGCACGCCTTTTAGGCATGGAACAATTCATGACGTAAGATGGTGACCTGATCTCCGAGCGACGGCTCGGCCAGGTCGATCACCACCCGCGAGGCATCCATGGTGCGCATGGCCAGAACCGGAGGCGAAGCCGTGGAGGTCCCAAAGTGGAACAGGGATCCTTACATTATACACCTGAACATTGCCTTGTAAATGGTGGTGTCCCTTTATTTTGGTGGAAAAAGCCATGTTTCACATGGGCAAAATGTATCTTTTAAGGAGCCCTGGAAGCTGTGGCTTGGTGGGGCCTTCTGGAGTTTACGGACTTCGGACTTTGCTGCTGACGATGACGCGATCAAAATCGGAACCTGAGGCCCTTTCAAAGGCCAGCAAGTTGCCAAAGCGCTTCCTGCTACTGCTTTCTTGGCAACCACGGAAAAACACAAATTAAATTTGAAGGGAACATCTCTACAGAATGTTCTCCGCAAAAAAGAGCCTGGGGTGCTTTCTCGGGCACTTGTGGTTTCGATTCGATGAGTTTGCACATTTCACCAAAGCTACGAGCCATGCGCGTCGGCAAAGGACCGATTCTGTGGCAGCGTGTTCTAAACTTAGATATCGTTTGTTGCTTGATTGCCGAAGGGGGCCACACAGAAACCAACCATGCTCAGTCCTTGATTTCTGAAAACGTGGCTTTGCCAGGGGTGACTTGGCCTCTTGCCAAGACACTTGCTGGGTGAGCGATGTGCTGAAAGGGACTGCCCTTTCCGTTCCACCCCCTTCCGTTCCATACAAGGGAAACCAAACGTACAACCGGCCAGTTAGGAGCATCCACCAAATACCTGCGAACTTCTCAATCATTTCACTCCCAAGGTGCGGTCTCACTGGGAACAAGTGGTCCGCTTTTTGTTGGCTGAGAACATTCATCTTCCAAAGGGCCAAAAGGGCGTGTCTCAATAGGCGCCCAAAAAGGGGCCAGGTGTCCTTTTGGCTTCCCTATACAGGTCAATGAATCCACGGCTAGTGTGACCACTCACACAATTCTGAAGCCACAAAGCATCACACACCAGGCGTGTCACACACACACACACAGCAGGGTAAAGTAGAACCAAACCAAGTCAATGGCAAGGCCTATCAGCGATATATCTCAACGGCCATGAAATACCGGCCACCCAGTCACACTGCCGCCCTGCAAAGTAGGCTCTGCTTTTTGTTTAACAGCGTGCTCGGACATTGCCCAAGCGGCCAATTGCCGCTGCGAAACCTACCGCGCTTTGCGCCCATGTGCGTGACACGAGGGGCTTGAGCACGTCTGTTTGGGGGTATGATCAATAAGGATGACCATCGCTCAAACAAAAGAAGCTAAGCCTCAAGCTCAACCCCTGCTCCCAAGCCATCACTCGTCCTTCTTTGTGCCAGTTGCCTGCCGGGTGGCATGCTAATCAGAATGTAGGCAAATTACAACCCTTCATACTGCTTGATATCGTCCTGATTCTCACGGACCCTTTCCCGGAATTGAACAAAAAAGTCAACATGAGTGTGGTTGTTCTCTTGAGGGCACCCTTTTGTAGGCTGGCTGAAAGGGACCGCAACAGCAACACCATGGCAACATCACAATGGTCATTCCCCCCCCGGGCTCCCGGGAGATCGACATGTGTCACCCTCACCGACATGAAACCTGGAGGTCTGTGGCTTAGACTTGCGGTCTTTGCCTAAGGGCCTCGGCCCTAACCAAAGTGAAACCAGCATGAATGAATTCTCAAACTCAAGACGGACAGTTTCTTTTGCTTTGCACCTGAGCAGGATTCAGGAATCCGTGCTGTGAGGTTGGACGATATGAAAATGTGGCCCGAAGGGTCAAAAGGGCAAGTGATGTTGACCCTGGATTCACAACCTTGCGAATGGATAGGAAGGTGTTCTCCTCCTTTCCGGATCCGCTCACCAGAGGGGATTGAGCAAATGGTTCCACAATGCCATCACAAGCCACCAGAAACAAGGAAGGAAAGAGTGGCACGGCATCCGTTCCGGCCTCAAACTTGGAAGCCTCGTTCAGAACGAAGGCCACCTCAGGAAAGGGGCTGACCTACCCCGAAATGACCAGCCAAGGTTTGATGCTGACCTCTTCTTGGGGGAAATCATCCTACAAACAAAGTTGTACATGTTTATGGGTGTCCCTGTCCCAGGCGTTCTTTGGAAAAATGATGGCTCTGGCAAATGATGAGAGCCCAAACTGAAACCAGTGGAACCATTCTATGTTCAACTAACTGATCTAACCGGACATCGCACACCACGCCAAGTAAACTCTGGAGAACTTCTAGAATAACTATCAAGGTCAGTAGCACATTTGGATGATATTGGTTTGGGATACACCTCAGCAGGTGGAAAAGGCAGGTGCCCTGAGACGGCCATGGTTGCCTGACTTCAGGGTCACCAAGACACCGAGGGAACTGCGATACCAGCAGTGCATCACCCTTTGAAAGAGTGACCATGTAGCTGCCCCCCCCCCCCCCGTGGTTCCCAGTCCTTCCCCCCCCGCCCCTGTAGTGTGGTTGAGGTGTGGTTCAGGGGGTTGTGGTGGTTTCGACTTGGTTTAGGGTTGATCTAGTTGTAGTGGTTTAGGATGGTTTAGGGTTGGTGTAGAGTGTGTTTAGTGTTGGTTTAAAATATGTGTTTAGGGTTGGTTTAAGGTTGGTTTATGGTTGGTTTAGAGTGTGTTTAGTGTTGGTTTAGGATGTGTGTTTTTAATCCTTGGGGCAAGGGGTGGTTTAGGTTAGTTTCGGGGTGGTTTAGATTTTGTTTAGTGTTGGTTTAAGATATGTGCTTAGGGGTTGGTTTAATCTAAGGTTGGTTTGGTTTAGGGTTGATTAAGTTGGTTCCGGCTTGGTTTAGAGCGTGTTCAGAACGTATTAAGTGTTGGTTTAAAGATTGTGTTTCGAGCTAGTTTAGGGTTGGTTTAGGCTTAGTTCAGGGTTAGTTTGGGCGCAGGGCGTGCTGAGGTGCGGGTTCAGGGGGTGAAGGGGCCGGGGTCTGGGGACCGCAGCAGCCGCCGGGCTTCTCCTGAGGTCGAGTTCTTGGGTTCTTGGGGGGGGGGGGGGAAAAATAGTAAAAGGAGAATTCAAAGAATTATTCTTTCTACTATTTTTTCTCCAACAGCAACACAACAAACAGAAAACAAAATCCAGAACAACAAGCAAACAAAATAAATAATCACAACCAGCAACAAAAATATTTAATCACAGCATACAACATTAAATAATTCAAACAAGCATACCAACAAAACAGCAACACTCTAAATCATCAAAGAACCCAAACTCAAAAACACACATCAACAAAAAACAAAGCAACATACCAACAAAAAATATCATAAGAGTATCAAACAAAACAAAAACAAACAGCCAAAGCACGAACAAATTGAAGAAGCATGCCAAGTCTAAACAACGCACTTTGAAAGAGATAAGCAAATTATAATAATTCAATCTTTACACACGATAAATATATTACAATTATAACATATAATATTTTACATGTGATAATCATAGTATGATTAAACCTGTTTTTAGTGTTTCCAGTCTCCTATGTTGTTCCAAGAACTGCTCAAAATGTGTCTGATATTATACCAGATTAAGTTAACGTCATAATCTTTCATTGGTGCTCTTTGTTGTATTAAATAACGCAACACTGATACCAAAGTATAATAATTACAATGCATTGTTGTCATTCCTCCTCTTTCATTAATACTATTACCATTACGTTTAACGAGTTCTTCTTTCATTATGTTTTCGTAAATCTCTTTTATCCATTGATGATTTTGTTCTCCATACTCAGCGAACATATCTGGATATATATCTTTCATTGTTTTATCGTTTTTAATTATTTCAATGACTTGTTGATACGATGGATAGGGATTATCCTTAATGAAACTCAATATTATCTTTCTATCCTGTTTCAGCTCTTTTTCTGTCACTCCTAGCATTGGCATTTTCCTCTTATTATATTAAGTCTTTATTCCTTTAAGTCATTTTACATTATAATTATAACATATAAGGGTATAAATGTTATTATTATAGTATGGTAAAGCTATATACTGCTACCAGTATCGTTCAAATGATACTACCAGTATCGTTCAAATGATACTACCAGTATCATTCAAATGATACTACCAGTATCATTCAAATGATACTACCAGTATCGTTCAATTGATACTACCAGTATCGTTCAATTGATACTACCAGTATCGTCCACCTGATACTTCCATTATCAAACTCAAAATCCTTAATCCACCAAACTCACCAAGATTTCACAAATTAATTCACTAGGTATTTTATATAGGTCGTCCTGTTTATGTATTGTTGGATTGTCTCCCCAATTTTCCTTGGTGCCCGATGGTAGCCGTTGTGCAGTTTCAATATGTTTATTATTCCTGATGTTGTCACAATCCTTTTTACATAATTCTCTAGGTTTCCAAGTTGTAATGTTATTCCAGAGCCTAGTGCGTTTTCTGTAAGGCATTCCATATTTACAATAATCAACATCTTTAAATTCAAACTCATCCATAAACTCCTGATTTTTTAATAATCCAGTTTGTGGATTTTCGATTACAAAATATTTAGGATTGAAATACTTGATAATCTCAATAGTTTTTAAGACAATACTATTTGCATATTCGATATTCCTAATTCCCCTAGTTTTTGCTATGCTGTATTCAGTGCATGGGGGACTACTCCAAATAAAATCAAAATGGTTTCTGTCAAACTGTTTGTAATCCCACTCCAAAATATCAGTGTTGATATCAGCATTTTTCAAGTCTAATGATACTACATTAAATCCAAGCGACTTTGCTATGGTTCCAACGCTTTTTGTTCCACTAAATAATTCTAATAAATTCATATTATTAGAATTACTTAGATATTAATTATTCAAATAATACATATACTCCATCATCATTTTTTGAAATTTTGTAAAATTCTAATGTTTGTTGCTTTGGTTGTTTGATTTTTCCTGTATTCAACATATCACAGTATTTCTTTTGCTTTGTAGGATAATCACCCGTTGGTCTTCCTATAGATTTTGCTTGAAATATCTTTTCGATTTTTTCTTTATCTTCATTGCGTTCAACTGGTTTCATTTTGTCATCAATCGATTTAATCATATCATTTAAGGTTTTGATATTTTTACCAATTAATGTTATCTTCTTCATTAAATCATTAATAGTATAATTCTCATTTTCAGACATTACTATATATTTATTTAGATAATTATTTATTTAATTATACAATTTATAAAGTGCAATTATGTTAAATCTACTCTTTAAATACTAATTTTTCATCATTTGTTTAACAGTTTCCTGTGTTTCGTTTTCATTATTATCGGATGGTGTTGCTTGCCTACCAAATTTAAAAGTTATACTATGGACATCAGTTTCTAAGTTTATACTGTCTTTAGTTTTATCAATACTCATTTTCTTATCATTTTTACTTATTTTGAAACTTGCTGGAATACATGAACATTTAAATGTTTTATTATTTTTTATTTCTAATTCATTTTTAAGTTCTAACATCTTTTTGCACATAGGACAAGCAATCTCAAATACTGATGTTTCTTTAACAATTTCTCCGCTATCTTCTGTTGAAGAAACACTTAAACCTGTCTTATTCTTTTTGGTTCTCTTTTTTGGCATTTATATTAATATTTATATTTTTAATATATTGTATCAAAAACTTAATTAATTCTAAAATAAAATAACATATTTTTTTACATCTATTATCAGTTATGACAACCCGTTCTATATTTTCTACTTCATTTATTATATCAATATAATCCGAATAACTCATATTCATATAAATAATAAGATAAAATAGTTATTTAATCTTATTATTTTCATGCATAATAGAATATTGGTGGGGCTCAGCACTGGGGTTTTCTTTACAATGCATCAAACTAATTAGCTTCAATGCTTATTGATTGAAGCAATGGAAATCCCGTTCCATTTAATATAAAATAGAATATGTATTTAAACTATTTTCTTTAGTAAGTTTTACTGCAGTTGATATACTAACATCTAGAATATTATTATTAATAATTTCTTGTACACTATTTATCATTTTATTTGTATATATATCGGGATAATCTTTCATAAAATTTACTAATTTATTATAATTTAGGGTATCCTCGTTTTCGATTGATGATTTAGATATTATAATATTTTGTTTTTTAATTATCGATAAACACAATAAAATCGTATCATAATATACTTGACCAGTATCTGGAACTAAAATATCACCAAATTTATATATGCTCCGAATACTATCTACTTCACTTAAATTAATAGACTCTATAGATTCTATTGTCATTATGATATAATTATATTATATATATTTTTTTATTTATAAGTATTTATAATATTATTTTTATTATGCCTGATGTAAAACCAATTGATGAAATCAAATACGACTTTAAGCAAAGTAAGCATGAGGTTGTCCCTAAATTGCCTATGAGAGCTATGATTGTGGGCCCGTCAGGCTCTGGAAAATCGACGCTACTTGTATCAATGATACTTGATATTTATAGAGGAGCATTTGAACGAATTTTTATCTGGTCTCCATCTGTAAATTTGGATAGTATTTGGTTGCCTGTTAAAAAAATACATTAAAGAAGGTTTGAAAGTAGATAATGATAAAGAACCGTGTTGGTGGGATGAGTTCAATGTTGAAGATTTAGAAAGAGTTATAGAAACTCAAAATAAAATAATTGAATACCAGAAAAAACAAGGAACGAAGAAATTATTTAATATTTTGGTAATTTTGGATGATGTATCTGATAATCCAGCAATAACAAGAAATAACAAATTGTTAAATTCTTTATTTTGTAGAGGTCGTCATAGTGGAATATCAACACTTGTAAGTCTTCAAAAATCATCAACAGTACCACCAATTATTAGGGTAAATATAAGTCATTTGTTTTATTATAAAGTTAGAAATTTTAAAGAGATAGAAATATTGCAAGATGAATTATCAGCAATTGTTAGAAGCGATAATTTACATGAAAGCAAGAAACTAATTTATAAAATATATGAGACTGCCACTGATGAACCGCATAGTTTTTTTATATATTAACCTTTTAGAAAAGAACCCAGATAAAATGTTTATGAAAAAGTTTTCTCAATATTTGAAAATTACTAATTAAATAATTAAATAATTAAAAAATTAAATATATATTAATATTATATGATATTTTATGATTTACCAATAGAAATTAAAGACATAGTAGCATCTTATAGTTTAGGCGATGTTAGATTATTAAAAATAAAAAATAATAATATTATTAAAATTTATATTAATAAATATAAACCAGTATATAAATCTTACACATTAAATAACATACATTATATTGAAATTGATAATATCAATATTAATAATGGAATATCATATATTTTTAATTTAAGTGAGTTAGATAAATTACATAAAAAATATAAACCATTAAAATTATTTATTGAATATGATATATTTGTTACATTTAGCTCGTTTACTCGTTGGTTTCATGTGTGTAATCGAACTTTAATATCAATTAATTTATTTGATATTTATTATTTTCTTAATAAAGACCTTCATAAAGTTAAATTAGTGTATGCGAGTGATATGGCTAATTTTATTTCATTACAAGTGAAAAAAATAACTATTAAAGTCATCAATGAAGATGACCAAATTATTATTGATGACTTTTATTTTTATCTTTGCAATTAATAGCATTAAGCCAAAGGCTTAATGTTATTAATTCAAAATAATGAATAACTACAAATTTGAACCGGTAATCTATATATTAATTTATCAGATTTTTCTTTTTCAATTTTACACATTCTTTCACTCATTTGCTTAATTGCTTTTAACTGTAATTTATCAATATTACTTAAATCTAATTGTTCTATATCAATATCATTAATTTTATCAATAGATGAAGTTTCAACATTACTATTTGAATTACCCATTATATATTATTATTTAGATTATAATATAATACAATAATAAATATTCAAAGGTATACAATACAATAATAAATATTCAAAGGAATTAGAATAGGCCAACAAAACCCCCACATAAAAGGAGTACATATCCTATCACACTTCCTTGCTCGTCTGTCGAATTCCTCTTCTCTTCTTTGTCTTTTTAATTCTTTAATATATTCATCAAATTTAGAATGACTAAAATTACATTCTTTATTATTACATTTATCTAATGTAAATTCATCTTTATTTAACTTAGTAATTTTACAACCACAATAACAAGTTTTTTCTCTCATACTATCATTCTTAAATAATACTTCTATTTTAACTTTTCTGTCAATGTCCATATATATATCTAGATATATTAATTATTTATTTATTTATTTATTTATTTATTTATATATTTATATATTTATATATTTAAATTATTTATTTTTTTCTTTTTTCAATTCTTTAATTTCTTTTTCAAGTTTATCTACTTTATCATTTAATTCTAATACTGCTTTATGAACTAACACGGGTAAAACTAAATAATTTAATCCTAAATAATCTCTGTCTTTACTAACAACATTTTCAAATTCTTTCGGGATTGCTTTTAATACTTCATCTGCTATATATCCTATATGAGTTTTACCGCCATCATTTCTATCGTGTCTTTTAAACTTCTTCGGTTTAAATTTCTTAATAACATTCATACAATTAGATTTAATATTGTCTATATCATATTTCAATCTTGAATCAGATGAATCCACAAATGTTCCGTTGATGGTTACTGTTGTTGCTGTTAAATCTATATTAGTTCCTGTTGATGGTTCAATTAAATTACATAACATTTTTTTAGTTCCTGCAACTGTTACATTTTCATTAAAAGTCGATGGAGCATTATTTGTAAAACTTCCAGTATTCACTGTTGTTCCAAAAGTTTTATCAATAGATAATAATGTTGAAAATACAGTTGCATTATCAATTACTCTGAATGCTGTATTGGTTGTATTAAATTTAACATCAATTGTTGACAAATTAGTTCCATCGTAATAAGTTGATATTTCACTTGTTCCCATTTTAATATCAGTTCCAGTAGTCATTGAAATATTATTCAAAAATGAAACCGTTGTTAAATCGAATGATTGAATTGTATTAGTTGCTAAATAAGCATTTTGAACTGCCAGGTTGGTATCAATAGTAACCAGTGTACCACCATTAGGTGATATATGATTACTTCTTAATGCTCCATTAGTGTTAATATAAACATCATCAGCAAATAAATTACCCATTACATCAACGGTTGAAGTATTAAAAGTCCATCCGCTAGTAATATTAACTGTCCCAACTATGTTGGACTGAACGGAACTGTCTCCAATAATAAATCTAATTGAAGAATTAACATCAGTATTCCTCATATCAAAAGATGAAAAAGCACTAACATATCTATATAATTCACAATTTGTATCAATTGTTAATTTACCATCAGTAGCAATATTAACATTATCACAATTAACATCAGCATTCGTATAAATATTACCTAACACATCTATAGGTTTACTAAAAATAGTTTTATTAACTAATCCATCACACATCATATATTGATTAGAAGCATTTGTAACATCACCAACACTAATGGCAACAAAATCATCATGAGACATATATAAGCCTTCAATAGAACTGGGAGTATATCTTCGTATTGAACCATTATTATTAAAATTCAAATATGAACCATTGTTAAGATTTATTGCCATGTCAGTCCCTATAAAATCAACTGAATCAGTAAATCTTGATTTTTCGGCACAATTTAAAACATAACCATTAACACCAACAGCACCTAAACCAAATCTATCTTTTACCCAAACTCTTCCAACATTGGCGTCTCCGATTTGAGTTTCCCATTGACCTCCTGCGCTACTCATCCACATTCTACCATCTCTATTAATATTAAATTCACGATTAAACATTTGAAAAGTCATTTGCAGTCCTAGATTAGGCGACGATGTAGTACTAAACTTATTACATATTATAGAACCAGTAGTCAACATATTTAAATTACTGTGTAAAGTTGCATTATCACTAAAATTAATAGCACCTGCTACTGATTGAGCGTTAGTATCTATTTTATCTAACTTTTGACCTAATGATGTATCCTGTGAATTATTGATAGTAATTATTGAATTAATTGTATTTGTATTTCCTGTTATTAATCCACTTAATCCATCTGATTGTAAAACATAACGATTATCTGAAGCTGTTTTATCTAAAATAGACGAACAAGAAAAAGTCCCACTTACCTGTAAATTACTTAATATTGTAGTATTATGATTTAATAATATTTTATCATTTTGAAAAGTTGAAGAATTATTAATTTCTACATTTCCAAAACCTCTTTGATTCAAAAACATAGTTGCTCCACTTAAATTTCCATAAACATAACTATCAAAATAATTATTATACATTTCAAAGAAATTATTATAATTTCCAAAATTTGCTATTTTGAAAATTGAAGTAGTTGTTATATTATGAATTAATGTAGTATTTAATACTGATGTATTTAATTTATCTGATAATAAATTATTAGTTGTTATTTTATTGTAATATAAATTACTATCAAATGAACCTGTTTGTAATTGAGATATTAAATGAGAATTTGATGAAATATTATTAAAATTAGTTGATACAGTAGAATTTAAATTATTTATTAAATTTGAATTTGATGAAATATTATTAAAATTTGTACTAATTAAATTAGTATTTGAAGAAATATTATTAAAATTACTTGTCATAGTAGAATTTAAATTATTTATTAAATGTGTATTTGATGAAATATTATTAAAATTTGTACTAATTAAACTAGTATTTGAAGAAATATTATTAAAATTAGTTGTCATAGTAGAATTTAAATTATTTATTAAACTTGTATTTAATGAAATATTATTAAAATTTGTATTTGAAGTTATTGTCAGATTACCTATTAAAAAAGAATTTGAACTAATATTATTTGATAATACATTAATTTCTGTTTTGTCATATGTTTCAGTTATATCATAAAAATTAGCATTTATCTGCTCCTTTGTATAGGTGTCTGCTTGGTCTGCTTTACTATCTAATACTGTTTGAATGTCAGATTTACTCGCGTAAAGGTCTTCTATATCATTGACTGCTCCATCTTTTACTTGTCTAATTCTATTTGCTGTAATATCGAAGATATTCATTAAGTTTTTGCTCATAATATTATATTATTAATTAGAAAATTAATAATATCATATTTTTTTTATTTAATCATAAAATGTTACAGAATTTGAACGGATTTCAAGAATGCACTCATGAACCAAGAGCATATAAATTCTCTCGGCCATTTTACCAGCACCGCTATATAATGTTGAACCCTCCATCGCCTTTATTTTCACTACCATATTTGAGTTATTTTTAAGGTTCATACCAGTATAATTTGCACTTTCTAATTTTTGTAAATTAAAACCATACATAAAAGCGTGAGACCTGTAATCTTCTGCTCTAACTAACATAGGTTTATCAGCACAATGCATAAGATGGGCGTATGCTTCACGAACACCTTGAATTTCTTGACTGGGTATGACTTGATTACCGATTACTAAAGAAGCAGATAAATCGTGCTCTGGGTCATAATATCCTAGGTCATTTGTTACATGTGCCAGAGGATGATACATAAAGTTATATGGTTTCAATAATTCACCGTATCCACCTACATAACCCTTTTGAGTCGCATTTGAAAAAGAAATAGACAGTTTATTTAATTTAGATACATTGCGGACAATAGTTGTGAATATTTCAGTTGATGTTGATGCTGTTTGTTCTTGTAGGGTTTCAGTTTCAAAAGTAATTGGAAGGGAACCAGTTTCTAAAATTATTGAATATTCTGCATATAAGCTATCATCAAGAGTATAAACATTACCCTTAAATAAAGGTTTTGTAACTGACCAAGTGATACTTGTATTGGCATCAGTAAAAAGTCCTGTTCTATTAACAATTGGTTTTAATACATCAGTTGTTAAATATAATTCAACTGTTATTGGACAATAAGATAAAGGTATCCAGTTTTCACAAGTCTTGAAACATTTTAAATTTAAATCAAAATAGACATTAGCACTTTTACCTTCTTTAATTCCTTTATAATTACCATTGGTTACATTTCTAGTTACTGCTTGGGTAGTAGAAGTTCCAGTAGCATCACAAACTAAAAACCGTCCATCGTGATTGAGTAGAGTATTTCCAAAACCTAATGCTTCATCAATTCTTTTTTCTTCTGATGATTTTAATACATCTTTCATAGCACTTGCACGAGAAAGAGAATTTAAATCACATACAATGACATCACCCATTAACACACGCACCCTATCAAAGAAACCGGCTGTATCAATTGGTCTAAGTTCGTGATTTTCTGTGTTATCAGCGTTGTTTAGAGTAAATCCTAATAATAGTGATGGTAAGGACAACCATTGATTAGGTGGTCCAGTAATGTTAAATCTAATTACTGAATTTGTATCAGCGGTATAAGTAGAAACCGATGAAGGATAAAAGTTTTTACTTTCTTTTGAACGGACATAAGAACCGCCATGTTTTAATTTAAATCTTAAATTCTTCTCTACAAGGACATCATCTATTTCCAGAGTTTCCATCTTTATATATTTAATAATAGAAAATATTATATTATTCTATTATTAAATTAATTTATTTTAAAGTGTGAATAATCTATAACTTCTTTTTTAGATTTTTTATTTAATAGTTTTTTAGATTTATTTTTAATATTATTATGTTCAACCTTATAATTAGGTTCATCCTCTACTATTTTCTTAATGTCATCATAACTGACTTTCTTTTTAGGATTTATAGTGTTTTTTATATCATTATTAGGCATTATATATAAGACTACAAAATTTCCTTTACAGGTTCAATGCTTCTTGATACATCCTTGCCAGTATCACCATATAATGAGTGTTGATGATTTGTTAATGGGTTAAAACCTCCTCTATTTGATGTTATACTGCCTCTATCTAAAATACTGACTATATCTCCAAAATTTCGTATGCTTGTGTAGTTGTCATTGTTTTTGTTTGACATTGAAATAAAAGGAGCACCGTAAGTAGTTAATCTAATATTTCTATCAGGATTTTCTTTTAAATATTTAGCACTCGCACTACTACCCAATGAATGTGAAATAACTTCACTAATATTATGGTTTTCATCAAGTATATCGCTAATATCTCTATACCTTTCACTGAATGAACTTAAGCCAAATGGAATTGTAATATCACTTAAAATATCATTAATATTTGATTTAATATTAGACTTACCAAATGTCCCAGCAACATATAGTTTATTATTATCCAAATAATAACCTTTACCATTTGTATATGCTTTGCTTAATCCTTCTGTGTCAGATAAATTATTATTATATTTAGGTTTGAATAATGATTTTTCTTGTTGAATTTCATTAATTATTTTTCTATACATTTCGCTATGACCTTGATGAGTTGTTGAAGACAACTGATCAAGCTGATGAGTTGTTGAAGACAACTCATAACCTTGATGAAGTGGATTGTATGATTTTAATTTTCCTTCTTTTAAATAATATTTATATTTATTTTTCATATATAATTAAATTATAAAATTTCTATTTAATTAATATAATGAACTTTCGTAAAATATATATTGACACACGACATAGAAATCTAAATGAAAGTTTAAGCACTTCTGACTTTGTTATAGATTTACCAGAAACACAAGAAACAGGAGCAAAGACAAAACTATACGTCCACGAATTATCACTACCTAATACTATTTATCCTATTGCAGAAAATGTAAATAATAGATTATATTTAACATTAGGAGGAATATTAACAGGAGCGCCAGTATATTATTTTATTGTAGCACCAGATAAAGGTAGTTATGTAGGTAGTGAATTAGCAGCCGAATTACAAAATAAATTGAATACTGCTACTAATGGAACTGATGGAAATAGCGACTTTTTTAGTTGTAGTTATTCATTAAAAACAAATACTATAACTATAACTGTTAATTATGTTTCTTACTTTTTCATAATTCATACAGATAAAGAATTGCAAACTAACTACAGTTTTAGTGTTGATTATGACAGAAGCCACACAATGTCTATTAACAATGTTTTAGGAAACACTGTTGAAAAAATCAATTTTGCACCTGACCCTTTCGTTAGTGGTTTTGTTAATTTATTACCAATGAAAAATATTTACTTAACCAGTGATAGTTTAACTAATGGAAATCAATTAGCACCTTATGGAGTTGCTCGTGTACTAAAGAAAATTCCTATTACCGCTGGATTTGGAAATGTAATCTATGATAATGAGATTTTAATGAATGACGCTAATGATGTTTCAATGAGACATTTAAGACGCTTACATTTTAAATATGTTGATAGTTTTGGTAAAACTGTAGATTTACATGGGGCAGACAGTAGTTTTAGTTTAACATTTGTTGAAGGTTAGAAAAGCATATAATAAATATTTTAATATAATTATTTATTATATACTAATTATATTAAAATATTTTAATATAAATATTTATTATATACTAATTATATGGTTAAAAATATTGAAATAGTAGATGTAGGCAGTGAAAATAATGAAGCACCTAAAGAAGTAGAAGACAGTAAAGAAGAACCTATTATTAATGAAGAAAGTAAAGAAGTAGAAACTAATAATATTATAAATGAAGAAAATAATAAAGTAGAAGAAGAACACGAACCAAAGCAAGAATTAAAATCTAAAACATACTCAACTGAAAAAGTGGAGTGTCCAAAGTGTAAAAAATATTTAACAAAATACACTTTCAAGTATCGTCATAACTGTAATGGAATACCAGTTAAAAAAGAACCAGACCCTAACAAAGTTGTTCGAAGAAAAATTATGCATCCACAACAAGCAGAAGAGTTTAAAGATGATGTCTGTAATAGAGTGAAGGATAATTTACCAAAAGTTGATGAACAAGAAATAGAAAGAAGAGTTGAAGAACGATTGAAAAAACATTTAGAAACAACTGCTAATAAAGTATTTGAAACTGCAAAAAACCGTTACAATAATATTAAAATGGAACGAGATAATAAAAATAAACAGAAAATTAATAATTTAGCAAATAAAATTATTTAATCTAATTATTATTATATAATGATTATTGATAAAAAACAATTGCTTATGCGTCGTAGAGAAATTTATGACAACGTTGTAAATAGAATAACAGAACCACAAAATAAAGACAAACCGAATATCAGTGATGTTATTGATAGAAAAGCAGTTTTTGAAACAAACAAACCAAAAAAGAAGAATAAATATAAATCAACTCAACATTACTATTATGAAGGAGACAACAAGGCACACCAACCTAATTACACATATTTGAAAGAATTACAAGAACAATTAGAACGTCATAGCGCTAAAAAAGATTATGCTGTATTTCAAAATAAAAGAAGATATCAAGAAGAAGCACAGGCTTATTTTAATGAAATCCAAAGGTTGGAAAGTGAAAAATTGAGACATCACCCATCAAGTGAAACAGGTAAATCCTATTCAGAAATGATTAAGAAGAAGAAAGGAATAATCAATCAATTAAGAAAGGATTTTAATTTTGATTAAATTAATTAATTAGATTAATAAATATAATCTAATTAATTTAATATACTAATGAGATTAGACAATGCACAGATGAAAACATTAAAATCACAATTGAGATTAAGACCGTCTTATAATGAACTGATAAAGGAAATTACAAAGGAAGAATTTAAAAATAAGAATATAAGAGATGTAATAGACAGAAACGCTTATTATTTTCGTGATAGTCCATTAGGAACAGTGTATGATAATAATACAGTAGATTTGAGACAGCAACACTTTAAAAAAATGGTAGATGGAGAAAATCAAACAAAATATTTTGATATATCGAAGGATGATGAAATGGATGATTTAAGAGACGGTTCAATACAAACACTAAGTGCCACAATGGATGATGCAGAGGAACAACACGAACGACAAATCAGTCAAATTTCAAAAAGACTTAGTAGTGAACAAATAGCAGACCTACACCAACGAGCACAACGAGCAAGACAATTAGATGAAGATGACTGGCAGTCAGTAGCAACCGCAAAGTCAAGTGATGATTTACCGCCATTGGAAGATTTACAACCAAAAAGAGTTTCAAATTTACAAAAAGCAAGAGCAAGATTGCAATTGAAACGATTTATTGATGAAGATAAAGACAGTCCTGAACCAAAAAGAGTTTCAAATTTACAAAAAGCAAGAGTAAGATTGAAACTTAAGCGATTTATTGATGAAGATAAAGACAGTCCTGAACCAATAGAAATAAAAGAAGCAGAAAAAAGAATAGAGCAAAAAATGGAAACCGCTGGCAGTTCATCCACATTACCAGCAAGACAAACAAGAACACATAAGGAAACTATTGACTATTCAACTGATATAAACCATTGGAAGGGAAGCACAGTAAAAGAAGAAGACATATTATTTCAATTATATTTAAGAGGAGCAGGACTTACTGAAGAACAGGAACAACAATATTCAAACACAAAGAAAAAGGGGAAAGGTAAAAAGGAAACTGGTAGAACTTATTTAGTTGGACTGGTGGATAAACTTATAAACAGCGGAAAATGGACAACAGAAGTAAATGATGAATTGTTAAGAAAAAGAATGAATGATTGGAAAGATATGAAAGGAAAAGGCAAGGCAACAAAGGAAAAATAGATAATTTTACATAATTTATCAATAATTATATAAAATGATTAACAACCACAAGCAAGAGTTAAGGAAACGCCCTACTTATGATGAAATGCTTAAACAAGCAATCACAAGCAAAATGAAAACAACAGTTATATTGAAGAAATACAAAAAATATATGTTATTGAATAATTTTGATTTTGATAAAATGGATTTAATGAATTATAAAAATAAAGAAAGATATATGAACGCTCAAGTTATGATGGCAGACAAGGCAACACAAACGCTTAACAAAGAAAACAAGGCAACACAAACAGACCTACCAAATGATAAAGCGACACAAACTTATAATTTTGATGATATGACAAAAATATTGGGCGGTTCTTCAAAGAGTTTCAAAAGCAAACTGATAACCAAGGCTGAAGCAGAAGCAATAGCATTTACATATGACCCTGATTTATATGATGACGACGATGATGATGATGATGATAAAAAGGATGATGATATTGATAAATATAGAAAGAAATTATATATTTTGATGAGGATTATAGAATTTATGTTGAGGACGGGTTTTAGTATAGGACAAATAGTAGCACATTTAACATACCACACTACATTAACTACAATTCAAGGTTCTGAGCTATTAATTTAACAATGAATTCATTAGTAACATCATACGATATAGCAACTGCTATAATGAATTGGTTGAATACAAATGTTAGTGAGGAAGTTGAATTAAACACAGAATCCCCTATTAGCGTTAATAGTTCTCCACCTATCACTGTTAATAGTTCTTCAACGCATACTGTTAATTCATCATCATCAGAAGAAAATTCTAATTATGAAATAGCACCACCAACAGAAATACCTATTCCTACTGATGCTGAAAGTGAAAATGATGGAGATAAGGATAAAGATAAGAATAAAGAAAAACAATAAAATAATAATAATAATAAAATACAAAAATTAAAATACCAGAATTTGAAAAAATGCCTTAAAGAAATAGCGACTTTATTCTATAAGATAAATGCCATTCTATAGCAGACACCCAGATGATGGAAGCGATAGATTGTTAGGAGGAATACACGATGAAGATGATTATAATGACTTTATGAATATGTTATTTATGAATAGTAGTTTTGCTGATGACATTGAAAGACATTATAAAAGTTCAGATGCTGATGTGTTGCCAAGTCCTACTGATAGCGAAGAAACAAAAGAAAATAAAGAGAAACAATATCAAAAGGATTATCATAAAAAATACTTTCAAGAAAAACTTAATAAACCTTATACATGTAATATTTGTGGAAAATCAATGGCCAACAGTTCTAACAAATCAAGACATGAAAAAAGTAGAAAGTGCCAGAGTACTAAAAGTAAAGTCTAATTGGATAATATTAA
This sequence comes from Effrenium voratum, assembly GCA_963377175.1. Lineage (NCBI taxonomy): Eukaryota > Dinophyceae > Suessiales > Symbiodiniaceae > Effrenium > Effrenium voratum. The sequence goes on along the minus strand of CAUJNA010000503.1, from coordinate 15,280 downwards.
TTTAATTTTAATTTAATTAATATAATCCAATTTCAATATATGAGTAAACTAAGTAATGAGGAGATAATGAGCAATATCTACTATGATTTAGAAACAGGTTATGGTTCTAAACAAAGCTTATACAATCAATCAAAAGAGAAAGGAGCAAGTGTAACATTAGAAGAAGTGGCAAAGTGGTTGAAGAAGCAACCTAACAAGCAAATAAAGCCGTATCAGAATTATAACAGTTTCTTAGTGCCTTATGCCAGAGCAGAATTTCAAATAGATATTATGGATATGAAAATATTTAAGAAAGAAGATGAAGAACGCTATGCATTGATTGTAATAGATGCTTTCAGTAAATTAGGTTTTGTGCATCCAATGTTTCAAAGAGACAGTCAAAATGTTTTGAAGGGTTTGAAAGAAGCATTTAAAGTTATGGGTGAGCCTGTGGAAATCTTTTCTGATGATGATGGAGCATTTAAAGCAGAAGTAAAGAAATATTTAGATGATTTAGGTATAATACATAAAACAACGCTAACACATGCTAATATTGTGGAGAGATTGATTAGAACGATGAAAAAAGGAATAGGAGACAGAATACACTTTACTAAAGGTAGATGGACTGATATGTTGAAACCTACATTAAAGAAATATAATAGCGCTATTCACTCATCAACTGGAATGAAACCAAATGAAGCGCATGATGATGACAACAGAGCAAATGTAAAAGCAAACCTTACACTGAAGCAAAAGCATATGAGGAAATATCCTAAATTATCTGTTTCAGACACAGTGAACATATACCAAAAAGGAAAAGGTAATTATACATCGAGGAAAGAGACCAACCCAAAGTGGACAGAAAGGAAATACAAAATAGAAAAGATAGAAAAAGATATAACATTACAAACATACTATGTATTAGAAGGTTTGAAGAGACATTATTTGCGTCATGAATTATTGTTAATTGAAAATTAAAAATAATAATTTAGACTAATAATTAGTTATTTAGTTCTTAGAATTTTATGACTTTAAAAAGACTTAAAGAGAAAAAACCCTAATTAAATTATATAGATAATAATATGAATAGAGATTTACCGCCAGATGAAAACACTAAAATAGTTAAGTATCTTCTTAAAGAAAATTTAGGAGAATACAAATTAAATAATAAAGGTAAAAAACTTAAAACCATAATTATAGGAAACAACCAGTATAGATATAATCCAGAAAAACCAATAAGCAATAGATTGAGTAAGAGACTTGAAGCAGTAAAGAAAACTAATGACTACAAAGCAAATCAAATCAGAGAAAGAGTAGGAGCAAGAACGGTTTTAAAACATGCTATTAAGAAAAAAGCAGTAATAACAGAAGAAAGAAGCGCCTTTAGAGCATATGCTAACGCCTACACAATTTCAAACATTCATTTAAAAGAGTTGAACGGATTGACTTATTTTAATTATCAATTTGACAAACTTAATGAATACTTGAAAGAGAATAGAGGAATGAAACTTAATGCTACAATAAATATGAAAGTTATGAACTTATTTGATGAGGAGAGAAACGTAACAGTTAGGACAAGGTCGTACACTATTGTAAATGAAGAGGATTTAAGGAATGCTTTGAAAAGAATGAGACCTGATGTTGAAACAAGAATTTTAGATATGGCTTTGTATCAGTCAGGATTAATAATTAGCAATATTAATAATATTCATATCATGTATAATAAATATAATCCGACTAGAGCTGGCAAATATATTGAACTTCCAGAATGGATTAAAAAGAAAAAGGCATGTATCAATATTAAAAATCAAGATGACAAGTGTTTTAAATATTCTATTGAGTGTGGATATTGTAAAATTTGTGATAAAGCACACCCTGAAAAGATGTTTCATTACAAGAAGATAGAAAGTGATTTGATTTTTGATGGTGTGAGTTTTCCTGCTAATAATAATGATATAGATATATTTGAAGAAAATAATAAATCAATATCCGTTAATGTTTATGAAATTGATGATAATGAACAAATTGTTATTAGTAGAAAATTGAAAAATAAAGATGCTTCTTGTCATCTTGATTTGTTGAGAGTTGATGAGGAGGATTGCAGTCATTATGTGTATATAAAAAGTTTGAGCAGACTTATTAATAATCAAAAAAGTAATCATAATGGTAAGTCCTATTTTTGTAAATATTGTAATCATGGATTTAGAAATGAAGAATTATTAAATAAACATTATGATAGTGGATGCATGGAAGTTGAAGGACAACAAATAGTAATGCCTAAGCCTTATGAGAAAGTTAGTTTTAAGCATCACTTCAAAAAGTTAAGGTGTCCTTTTGTTGTATATGCTGATTTTGAATGTTTGACAGAGGAACTGAAAAAACCTGATGAAGATGAAGATAAAAACACTTTTTCTTATCAAGAGCATAAACCATGTGGTTTTATGCTTAATATGGTTAATGCTGTTGATAATACAAATTATGAATTTATGTATCGTGGTAAAGATGCTGTTGATGTGTTTTGTCAAAAACTTAATGAGATTAGGGCAGAAGTAAAGGAGAAGATGGGAGAAAACAAAAAAATAGACATGACTGATGAAGACAAAGAAGATTTTAAAAATGCTAAAAACTGCTTTATTTGTGGAGATAAGTTTAGAATGAACTATAAGAATGCCAAGGAAGAAGAGAAATATAGAAAAGTTAGAGACCATTGTCATTTTACAGGTAAGTATAGAGGTTGTGCTCATAATGTTTGCAATCTTAATTTTTGTAATAGATATTTTAAAATTCCTGTATTCTTCCATAACATGAAAAATTATGATGGCCATTTAATTATTCAAAATGCGGATAAATTAAGTAACAACAATAAAATAGGTGTCATCGCTCAGAACAGTGAAAAATTTATTAATATCAGTTTTGAAAGTTTGAGTGTTAAAGACACTTTTGGGTTTTTAACTGCTTCATTAGATAAGTTAGTTTCAATGAGTAAGTATGATAATACAGATGAAGAAGATAAAAGTAAATGGTTATTGCGTGAAAACTGGAAAGATAATTTTAGGTTCAGTAGTAAAAATGATTTGATTAAGAGTGAGAAATGTCTAGATTTATTAACTGATAAAGGCGTTTATCCTTATGACTACATGAATTCATTTGATAAATTTGATGATGAGCAATTACCGAGTAAGGATGATTTTTATAGTCAGTTGAGTGAAGAAGGTATAAGTGTTAACGACTATGAAAGGGCAAAAATTATATGGAAGCATTTCGACATTAAGAATATGGGTGAATACCATGATTTATATTTGAAAACTGATGTATTATTATTGACTGACATTTTCGAAAACTTTAGAGATGTATGTATGAAATATTATGGATTGTGACCCTGCTTATTATTATACATTGCCTAACTTTGCTTTTGATGCTATGCTTAAAATGACTGGTGTAGAGATTGATTTAATATATGACCAAGAAATGTATGAAATGATAGAAGCGGGACTTAGAGGCGGGATGTGTATGGTTTCTACTAAAAAAGTTGAAGCAAATAATAAATACATGGGAGAAGAATATGATAAAAATAAAGAAAGTAGTTATATTAACTATTTTGATGCTAATAATTTGTACGGGTTAAGCATGATACAAAAACTGCCATATAAAAATCTAAAATGGGATGATACATTAAAAGAAGAAGACATTATTAATTATAAGAATAATAATATTGGATATATTCTAGAAGTGGATTTAGAATATCCTAAAGAATTACACGATTTACACAATGACTATCCAATGGCACCTGAGGTTATGAATGTTAAAGCCGACATGCTGTCAGATAAACAAATTGAAATTTATGAATTTTTAAATCATAAAAAACCTACGGATGAGAAAACAAATAAATTAATATTGAACTTAAATGATAAAGAAAAATATGTAATCCATATAAGAACCTTACAATTTTATTTGAAGCAAGGGTTAAAACTTAAGAAAATTCATAGAGCAATTAAATTTGAACAAAAAGAAGTTTTAAAACCTTACATTGAGTTTAACACTGAGAAGAGGAAGAATGCTAGAAATGATTTTGAGAAAGATGTTTACAAATTGATGAACAATGCCATATTTGGAAAAACAATGGAGGATAAGCGAAAACATTTAGACTTTGAGGTTGTGAGTGATGAAACTAGATATATGAAGTGTGTAAGTAATCCTAACTTCAAACATAGTCATATCATTAATGAAAATTTGGTTGGAGTTGAAAAGCAAAAAACAAAGTTGAAACTAGACAAACCTATATTTATTGGGATGAGTATTTTAGATTTGAGTAAGCAACACATGTATAAATTTTATTATGACGTTATGAAGCCTAAATATGGAGATAATATTAAAATGGTATATACTGATACTGATAGTTTTGTATTTCATACTAAAACCAATGACATTTATGAAGACCTTAATACAATTAAAAAAGAATTAGATTTTTCAGATTATCCTAAGGAACATAAATGTTATGATGATAATAACAAGAAAGTATTAGGTAAATTTAAGGATGAATTAAAAAGTAAAATAATAACAGGGTTTATAGCTCTTCGTCCTAAATGCTATGCTTACTCAGTTTATGGTGATGATAAAAAATATAAGAAATGTAAGGGCATAGCAAAAGGCACAGTAAGACGTCAAATGAAATATGAAGAGTTTGAGACGGTTTTAAAAACTAATAAGGTTATACATAAGTCATTTAATAGTATTAGAAGTAAAAACCACATAATTTTTAGTATAGCAACTAAAAAAATTGCTCTTAGTAGTTATGAAAACAAAAAATATTGGATAGATAGTGTAAACTCACTTGCTTACGGCCATTATAAAATAAATTCTTTGAAAACGACTTAAAGAAATATTGACTTAATATATTAAGAGGAAAAATGACACTGTTTAATTATAGTAAGTGTGAATGTTGTAATAATAAAAAGAATGATATTAATTTTACATTGTATAACTTATTACCTGCTAATCTGTGTAATAAAATAAGTGAATATGATGTATATTGTAATCAATGCTGTATAACAAGAGACCTTGAAAAGTTGTTTGTTGAAGAATATAAGGATAAGGGATATACAAAGTTTCAATTAAAATTGAAATTCTTTATGAGATATCAAAAACGATTTCCTGTATATTTTTACAATAAAATTGATAGAGAGTCATTTGAAAAACAAATTGATGAGTTTTTTAATAATAAAGATTTGATTAAAAGGTTTGGAGGAGAACTAAGCATTAAACCATATAAATCATTTGCTAAAGAATTTCGTGATTTGTTTGAAGAGATTGATTGGCATTTATTAAGCAAAGATAAAATAAACAAGGTCTTGAATGAATTTAAAATAACTAAATATCATGTATGGTATTACTACAACACTAAATATAAAGTATGTCTATTGCTGTATTTATTCTTTTGGGAATATATTTATTCAATAATAGGAAAAGACAATATCAAATATATAGACATTGGTGATATTGATAAATATGTAGATTACATATTTGAAGACATATTGCCTGACTGTTATCTTAAATCCTTAATTCTTAATTGAAATATAATTATAACATGTAAAATATTATATGCTATAATTATACTATACTTATGGTTAGTTTCTTAATTTTTATTAATGCCTTAAAAATGACTTAAAGAAATAGTGCCTTAATATAATAAGAGGAAAATGAACGGTGATAAAATCAATAATTATATCAATAAAAAATGCTATGATTGTTGTCACTTCAAAAAAGAAAATATGGAATTGTATAAATTAAATTTACCTAATAAAATATTGAATAATATTATTAATTATTCAATGGATGAAGAAGATGAATGTAAAATTTGTCAGGAATGGAGAGATAATCAAGTTTTAATCAAATGTCTGTTGAGAATAAAAGGGAGACATAATAGAAATGTAGAAGATGAGATTTTAATATTTCTAACTGTAAATAAAATACCACCTTACGATTATATTAAACAGTTTCTTAAAATCCCTAAGAAAAAATATGGTATGATTGATGATATATTAAGGATGTTGTGTTATAGTCAAGAGAAAGGAGAAGATGTTAAAGAAAATATCAAATTATTTATTGAAAGTAAAAATTTTAATGTTCAAAATACATTGAGAGATATTAATATTATTTTTAAAATGATGTATGAAAGAAGTAAGACAAATCAATTAAATTATTATCCTGTACTGAAATTATAATCATACTATAATTATCACATGTAAAATATTATATGTTATAATTGTAATATATTTATCGTTTGTAAAGATTGAATTATTTAATTTGCTTATCTCTTTCAAAGTGCGTTGTTTAGACTTGGTATGCTCTTTTGATTTTTTCGTGCTTTGGCTGTTTGTTTTTGTTTTGTTTGATGCTCTTGTGATATTTTTTGTTGGTATGTTGCTTTGTTTTTTGTTGATGTGTGTTTTTGAGTTTGGGTTCTTTGATGATTTAGAGTGTTGCTGTTTTGTTGGTATGCTTGTTTGAATTATTTAATGTTGTATGCTGTGATTAAATATTTTTGTTGCTGGTTGTGATTATTTATTTTGTTTGCTTGTTGTTCTGGATTTTGTTTTCTGTTTGTTGTGTTGCTGTTGGAAAAAAATAGTAGAAAGAATAATTCTTTGAATTCTCCTTTTACTATTTTTTGGGGGATACCATTGGGGGGGGGGGGGGCTAAAAACCCGGAGCCCGGGACCATATATGGGTGTCTTTCTTGAGGGTACCCGCGATTGTAAGGAACGCCAAAAGGGAACACCAAAAGGAACACCAAAAAGAAACACCAAAAGGAAACCACCTCATTCTTTGGGGGAGGTCCCTTAAAAGACAGCCCCGGATTTCTATGCCCCCTCCCTTGGGTCCCGGCTGACATGAACTGAGATCTGGGCTGAAGCTATGAGGCCCAGCACCAGCAAAAAGAAGCCTGCCGAAGCTGCTGGGCATTGACCCTTCAAATGGCCACCGGTGACCTTCTGGTGAAAAGGGGAATTCCATTGGGGTTGACCTCCAGATGCTAAAGAATAGAACAGTTGCGCGAAAGCTCACGGCATGGCAGCGGACACAACTCCGGTTCAGAATATGTATGTGTATACATAATATATATATATATATGGTACCCCCCCCCCCATGGACCCTGGTTTTGTGAGTTTGACCTGTGTTTTTCCAGTTGTTTATTCCTTTTTTTGGCTTCTTGGATTTGAGTCAAAATTGGGGGGTGCCATGTGTATATATGACATGCATGCATGCACACATATGTGATGAAAGCAAGGACATCAGCATCTGCAATCTGAAAGAGTTGGAATTCATCCAAGAGTATTCTAGCAACTCAGAAATTTTTAAAAATTTTTAAAAATTTCTGGATTCAAGATTCAAGATTCAAGAATCTCAGGAAAATTTTTCTGAGATTCTTGAATCTTGAATCTTGAATCCAGAAATTTTTAAAAATTTTTAAAATTTTTAAAAATTTATGGATTCAAGATTCAAGATTCAAGAATCTCAGGAATTTTTTTCTGGGAATCTTGAATCTTGAATCTTGAATCCATAAATTTTTAAAAATTTTTAAAAATTTCTGAGCTGCTAGAATACTCCAGGTTTTCAAAACGTACTTCTACAAGCAAGTATGCATGCCCATCCGCAGCTGAGCACCGTTCGATCTGCCATCCTCTTAGCTTTCCCGTTTCCCGCAATGACCGGGTTCAGCGTTCGAGGACAATTGTCTCTCCGAGATGGTGAGGCCACATTGGTCTTGAGGCCAGAAGAGGTGCCAAACCATTCTTCTACGGAACCTCTCCTTCGTCCGACAGGAAAGCTCATCATTGCTGCCGTCAAGCGTGGCGAGTACGCAATCCACGCCAGCCGAGTGCCTTTGACCCCACTGGCAGCCGGCAGCATGATCTCCAACGTCGCCCGCACTCTTCGGATCGCTGGCTGGACTGAGCAGGCACAGGAGCTGTTCGAGGCACTCAAGAAGCCCAAGCGTGGCGCAGAGAATCATCTCCTGTCCATTCAGGCCAAGGAGACGCTCGCATTGCAAAACGGCACGGTCAGCGCGGACAGCGCAAATGTCAATGCCAATCCAGATGCTGACACGGAGATCCAGAACAACACAAAGAAGGAAGATCGCGACTCCAGCAGTGACAGCTCGTCTTCGGGATCAGATACTGCCCCAGCGAAAGCATCGGGAGGTGCGACAGCCGAAGCAGTCATGGAGCAGCTGCATTTCTTGACAGCCGAAGCAGTCATGGAGCAGCTGCATTTCTTGAAGCACAAGAACGGCCTCCTGGTGGCTGACCTGCAGGACATGGAGACTGAAATCGAGGAGCTGAGCGACAGGAACCTCATCTTGGAAGCCGACATCCAGGAGAAAGAAGCAGAAGTAGAGGGACTGCAGTTTGAATTGACTCAGGCGCACAAGCGCCTGCGTATCTATGAGCAACTGCTGGAGCAGTAGCTGGCTAGCGCAAACTGCTCGACATATGAGGTGAGGAAAAAAAGCGGAGCCGCTGCTAGCACAGACTGCTTTTTCGTGTGTTCAGCCTTTCTGTAATGTCTGCGTTCTATCTAAGAGAACGTCAGAGTACTCTCATGTGACACCATGTTTGATGTGATGCATCCTTCTGCTTCGAAACATGCATTATTCTACGTGAAAGATGTGTCCGCACAGCCTTGTCCTACTTTGTTAGACCACGACTGTAGAAGGATAACGCCGTCATGTCGGGCCGTGTGATGGACATGGCCATTGCGCATGTGGGGGGCAAGCAGTGGAGCCTGCAATATCTACAGGAGCCACGATGTGGACCCTGTGCACCAACCTCTCCCCTTAGCCTGACAGACTTCTTGCAGGGTGCTTGCAGGCCACTGAAGAAAGGCGTCAAGTCTGTCTCGGTACTCTTTGATGCCCACATTGCCCTGCCTGAGTTCGGTGGGGTTCCTGCAGTTGGTGAAATGTTTGCCTCAAACCGTCTACAAGAACTGCCTGCATCCATCAAGCTCCGATCACCCATCCCATCAAGTACCAAGGTTGACGTGATCATCTACAACTCTGGCGATGGCTGCATGGATGTGCTCAAGGTGCTCTACTTTGAGGAGCCTCTGCCGTATCAGCAAGCTGTGTCTCTATGCAGCGGGCAAGCTCATGTCCCTGTCTTCCGTGCTGGTCCGTGGAACATCAAGAAGGGAGTGCAGTGGCTACTGGGTCGTCTTCCTGGATACCAAGTACGCTGGCAGAACCTCCAGGAAAAGGCGCCAGAGCAGCTTCAAAGAATGAACTCGCAATCATCCTGGAGCCCGCCTACAGAGGAGCTGGCGGAGGGAATTGCTTTCATCAACGACAACGCTCCAGAATGTGATGCTCGAAATGAGCAAACGTTCTGGATCCTCACCAATATCAAAGACAGCACCAATACGCCAATCTCAGGCTGGCCAGAGGCCAAAGTGCGAGCTATGGCGCAGAATAAGAGCAAGGGGCTGGCTGGTGCGCAGCCCATGAGCCAGTTCCCTCTTCAGACCTACAGCCTGAAGCCCATCTTGCACGAGGTCCTTCTGCCCTTGCTCTATCCGATGTTGATGAGCTTCGGGGTTATCATGCTCGGATACCCGGGAGTTGGCAAAACCCCAGCCTTGATTATCATGGCCATGGCAATGGGCCGCTTCCATGTGCGGCGCCTGGGTCTCGAAGGGGTCCTGCCCGGATGGCGGCGTGCGAAATCCTTGGACAACTTCCGACACAGGGTGCCGCAAGTGCAGGAGGCCATCTTTCTGGACGACCCATCTCGTGACAAAATCTCTGCTGCTGATCTCAAGAGCTTCATGACTGTAGATGAGGATGGCACCTGCGATGGGAGATACAATGACACGAGGCTTGTGCGCAACCAAATGCGGGCGTATGCCTCCAATGATCTCGCAAAGGACACCTTTGATGGCAATGCCTCGGACACAAGCCTCGAACCCAAGAAGTTCCTGGAGCTTCTCCGATATCTTTTCGCAGGAGATTCTGAAAAAGATACCCTAGCTGTCTTGAAGAGGGCGATCGTCTTTGCCTTCGCTGAGTCGGCTGTGTACCTTCGGCTGCCCTCGGAGAAATCGGATGCCGTCGTCCACCGCATCTGTGTCGATGATCTGCATCGAGACTTGCTGTCCGAGCGAGACAAGCCTCTGTACGCGAAGTACAAGGTGGGTGTCTATGACACAGATCAGTACTTCGAAGAGGAAGTGGCCAGGGAGCAGTCGATGATCGATGATGCTGTGGCCAAAATGTCGGACTTTCCCAGGCTGGCCGACTATGTTGAACATGCCAATGACAAGATTCAGAGCTACCTCTTCAGGCGCACAGCCTTCGACTGGGATCGCATCCCGCAGCCTTCGCCAAGTTCATCTGAAGGTGAGAAACGAGCCCAACGTGCTCAGCCATCCCCTCTCTGCATTGGCACCAAGCCTCGAGCCAATCGTATTCGGTCGGCTTTCGTGTACCCTGACAACAAGAAGCGTCGCTTTCGAGAGAAGACCACGCCAACTCCCACACAAGAACATGGTCCTGAAGAGGAAAACAGCTGCATGGATTTCGAGGCGGCTGGCCCTGAAGAGGAGAACGGCTCCGCGCAGACGGATTTCGAGGCGGATGAGGAAGTCGCAAAGTCCCTGCATAATTAGTGTAGCCTCCAAGGTGCGACTAGATCACTGGTTCCCGGCTGCAAGCGCAACGCAGAAGAATAAAAGCCACTCGCCCCTTGCTGACACACTGCAACACGAGTGTTGGAGTCTCACGCAGTCGCCACGCCAGCCATTTCAGCGTCCTGTGCAGCATTGTTGCGGAGCCTTTTCGGTAGACATGGTGGCCCACTCTCCGATTGTGCCAAAGCGAGGCAAGGCGAGAGTTGTTCAAAAGAGGCCTGCGTCTACGAAGTCGTCTCAGTGGCAGTCAGTTCCCTATGTCAGAGGTGCTGCCCAACACAAAGGCAGAGGACAGCGGAAAGATCAGATCAAGTGGCGCCGAAGCATCCCTGATCTTCTACAGGCGACAGACAAGGGCATCATCACCATGCTAGTCAAGGATAAGCTGCTGCCGCGATGGCAAGGCAAGACGTGCCCAGCCTGCAACAGGGGCAGTTTGTCCTCACTCCAGCAGAGGCCTGGGCGCCGCACATGGGTGCATCGCTGCAGCTACTGGAAGTGCAAGCAGTACATCAACCCGCATCACATGCACCCGTTCTTTACGGAATGCAAAGGATCTGAAGGTCACAGCCTTCAAATCCAAGCTGCTGTGCTCTTGTTGCACCTCTGCAACATCAAACAGTCGGAGATCCACAAGTTGATGGCTGTGAACCACAAGGCGGTCGAGGACATGGGCAAGAAGCTCGCGCAGGGAAGGAGGAAGTATGTGGAGGCGGTTGAGAAAACCATTCGGTTTGGTGATGGTGTGAGCTGGCTTGACGTGGAGGCGGATGAGGCGACGTTCGACAAGCGAGACATCAGCAAAGTGCCAAGCATGAGGGGGCTTGTCAAGGGCAACGACTGCATCATGTGGGAGCAGTGGTGCGGCATTGTGCAACGAGGAGTTCCACAATCCTTGGTTTTGGTGCGCCTGACTCCGAAGATGACCGGCAAGAGATCTCCCGGACCCGGGCCCATTAGGAAGATGGAATGGGCCTCGATAGGGCAGAAGCACTTGCAGAATCGGCGCATTGTGTTCCACACGGACAGTGCGAAGTCCTACAAGCTGCGCATTGACGGTGTGATCCACGACAAAGTCGTGCACCAGAAGAAGCGAGTCAAGGCCGCCAATGGAAAGTGGGGATGGGTAAGCCCCAAATACGTGAAAATCGCCTTGCACAAGCTCCCGGGAGGTGGCACCCTGAAGGTCAAGGCCGGCACACAGATCATTGATCGGTGTTGGAGGTACCTGAAAGACAGAGTCCACTTGAACCAGCACAGTAAGGCAGGTACTCAGCTCATTAAGGACAAACTGCGCGCGGCCCAGTATCAGTACTGGCATAAGGACTCCGACATGTGGCTGGAGACGGGCAAGTTGGTCCAGCACATGATGGCCGCCTTTCTGAATTGCCAGTAGAGTGACCCGCAAGGGAGACACTGCGACGCAGTGCGGATAGAGCGTGCGGCGGGGTGTGAAAATGCCACGTTGCCAATGCTGTTGTAGAATTCTCAAAGGTATATCTATCTGACATATCTGTTCATCTGTCTGCGTGTACGGGCCCTACATCTGTATAGCCAGACATCTAGACTCTGTCAACGTGTCTGCCAGAATCTATGAACAAACACGTCTGCAAATCTTCCTCATCTCGAGCAAAATACTCTGAAGTATGTGCTTTGCAACTGGTCTGACACATGTCCATACTGTTGCAACAGCTCTCAAACTCACAAAACCAGGGTCCATGGGGGGGGGGGTAGCATATATATATATATATATTATTTTTACTGGGTATTCCTAGAACCAAACCAGAACTGGTGGAATTAATCTATGTTCGACCAAGTAGACCTAGCTAAAAAGGAGTCAACAAAAAGGCAATTGATCAACAGATTGTCATGCCGCATGCTTCATCCGAAGTTTGCCAGTGCGAAGGACGTCCGCACTTGGGCATCACTCTACTCTGGCAACATGACCTAAGGAATGTACCACAGCATGACCACCTGCACATTCATTGAAGAAAGCACAAGCTTCAACTTGGCAGAAGCGACATGTAGCTTCATGTAAGCGACATCTTGCTATCCAGCTCATCAACTTACAAGGTACTATAATTCCACCTAATCTCCTCTGGCCCAAATAGGAAAACATTAATGTTGCGTGTTAAGATAAGTCGCCCCGTGTGGAGTGGAGTCTGAAAAGACACTGAAGGCATATCTACAATTCGGAACCGAGTTTCAAACGCGGCCCTTTGATTTCTTGTATGTTCCGTTACCCACGACAAGGGACTCTTTTTGTTCCCAAAAGCTCAAAACTATGGGCTCCTTTGCCCAAATAGGCTCTGGCAAACTACCACCGGCGCTTGTGTTTTTTGCTTCAAACCACCACAAGACCTGGGTATGAAGTGAACACAGTTGGTTCGTTGCATGATTCTGACAAGAAGGGCGGGGTAGTAAGTTGCGGGTTCATTTTCTTGCACCTAAGGGAGACTCCTGATCAACACCAAAAGAATCAAAAAAAGCAGACGCCGATGGGGAGACTCCTGATCAACACCAAAAGAATCAACACCAAAAGAAACCCGCTTGGATTTTGGACATTGGCCCAGAGCCGAAGTTCGTTACCCCCCCCCCCCTCCCCAAGCAAAAAAAAAGGTGATAAAAACACAACAACAAAAAAGGACACCCCCCCGGTCAACCGCTTCCGTCTCCGGCTCCGACCGGTTCCGAGACCGAAAGCTTGGCCTCCGTAGATGGCCGCGAGGTGGCTGCGCCCAGCGGCGATCTGGGCTGCGAATCCGGCGGAAATGGGAAAATGACCCGTCCCTAGTTGCGTCTTTTTGGTTCAAACGAGCAAAGAACAGCACCACGCAGAAAAGAACACACTTGCATGTCGATTTTGAGGGTGGGGCTATGCCGACAAGATTTGAGGGGTACCATTCCAACAAGTCCAACTCGTTTTGCAAAGGAACCCAAGCCACCAAAAAGGTTGTCTCCATTTAGATCTCCCTTTGAGATACATCCCAAGGATACCCTCCACACAGCACGTGCCTGTCGAGCCGAGTTTAGGTTGGGACTTTGTGCCTTCACAACTCCATTTTTGGCAAAACAGCACCCATGAGCATCAAATGGAAAGTGTTCAAAAGGAGATGGACCAGCGAGCAAAAAGGGCCAAGCCCCCATTGGACCCGAATCTGGCCGTGGCAACTTGGCCGAAAAAGGGACCGGAAGGACCCGAGAACAATGTTCGACTCTTGTCGTGGTTTCGTCATTTTGCGGTTCGGGGCGACCCGGCAACAAGCAAACTAGGGCTCCAAATCCAAGCATGAACCAGTGAGTTCTTTTAATATCTGTTGCGGCATGCCAAGGCCGACAGCAAGCTGTCGCGTCATTGGATGCAGAAAGAATATACGGCGTGGCATGTTTCTGAAAGCTAAACCACACAAAATAACAAGGGCTTGTGCTGCATCGTTCATGCCGAAGGACAATGACTTGAATCTCCTGACTGTCCGTTGGCTATTGATGTTCATCAACGCCAGTGGTACTAAATCCCGTCATGTTCCTGCAAGTCGACTGTCAAAAGAGGCAAATTTCACCCCGTGGCAACCATTTGGCGGTCTGCGCCACGATTTAGGCAGCTGTTGTGTCGCGGAAAATAAAGCACAATAAATCGGAGCATCCTTTCATCATTCTAAACTTGGAGGCCCGAAAGCAAAATACCGCCATTCGAATTCGCCGGTTTCAACCCAGTTGTCGAGGTCGGTTCTTAGCTGACATATATCCACCGTCAGTCGCCTTCCTTTTCTCCAGCGCCGCCCCCCCAACTGCGACTGCAATCGCTCCAATGCTGATTCAGAACTATGGCAAGAAAAGCCATGGTCCTGCATGCTCGTTAAGGGTCCCTGGTCACTGTGGGGTTTCTGAGGGGGTGCACCAACCCTGCTTCACAGTAGCTTTCCATACCATTACAGAATTTGCTCCTACGGGCTTCTGGCTCTGAATCAGTAAAAGGAATCGCTCGGGCCTCTTGGCAAACCAGCACCCCGCTGATCAGCAGCAGCACCGACACGCAAAATCCCAAGATCTGCGCGCGAAAGCGCTCGGGAGGCGTTGAGAGCAAGAGGCGTCCACTTCTGAGGTCCTCGTTGGGATCCAACTGACCCACAAAAAATGATCATGTCTTGGCTGGCGGGAACTCCAGTCATTTGAGTCAAACAGTTCAAGGTCCAAACAGAGAGCACCCAACCATGGAACAACAAAAATTGGTGCCATTGTGCCCCATTGTGCCATGGCCTCTTGTACAAGAGGGTGACTGAAAGAGCCTTGCAATAGGTCGTGTTGCTCCCTTTTTTTCGTTAGCCCTTGCACTTAGCGTGGGGTCCATTGCTCGTCTTTCGGAATGCCTTGTGTCTCAAAGGCAAAGGCTTAGTGGGGTGTGAATCTCAAACAAGCATTCTGGTCCTTAGAAAAAACAAAGAGCAGCAAAGAACAACAACCAGACATGAAGGCTTAGCATAACCGCGACAATGACAAGAAACCGACCGCCACCAAGCATCTCGGCCCCTTTTCGGACCGGAACGCCAAAATGCCATCATGAGCAACTGTCGGAATGTAGTACGGGCCTTGATTCGAATGATGTGGTGCACTT
>CAUJNA010000502.1:1208215-1321402 GCA_963377175.1 Effrenium voratum | reverse complement strand
TTGCCCACGGCCCGCTCGAACTTGGCCGGGTCCACGTAGGCGTTCGTGTTCCTGAACTTGTCGGGGTTCATGCAGCAGCGGCCGAAGATGGCGTTCTGGGTGAGCATCACCACCTTCTCGGCGACCACGCTCCCCGCCGTCTTGAGCTGCCTCCGCTCGCTGTGCTTGAGCTCCATGAAGCCCGCCATGAAGGGGCAGCAGGCGAAGCGGTAGGCCCTGTGCAGCCTCCAGACCCTGGCGCCCAGCACGTCCCGCAGGAACTTGAGCCGCTTGCCGTCCACGCCCTCCTCCACGTGCATGCCGAGGAAGGGCACAAGCTTCTCGCAGGGCGACGGGGAGAGGCCGAGGCGCTCCGCCATGTCCGCGGTGTGCGGCCCGTACAGGCCCTATGGTCGTGCAGCTCCGGGGGGCCGCCTGAAACGCCATGCTGCGGCACTCTGCCCGCGAGACTCCCATTCACCTCATCACCGACGAGCAGGCCTACAGGGAGGAGGACTACAACCCCCAAAACCCGTCAGCTGGATCTCGTACTTGGACTTCAACGCCATGTACCCGGCCGCAATGACGCTGCCCGTGCCCAACGGCCCCTGCGTGGCGGTCGCCCTGCCGGAAGACAACGCAGCGAGGCTGAGCTGGCTGCACGAGACGTGCCTCTCGAGCCTGAACTGGGAGTCCGACGCCGAGGAGGTGAGCTACCTGCTCCTCGTGGACTACGACTTTCCCGGGCAGCGTGACGTAGTGGATGGGGTCGAGCCCCGACTGCGCCCGGAAGGAGTCGCGGTAGCTCTGCATCACGTCCGCCAGGGCCAGGACGTCGGTGTGGAGGTAGCAGTCGTGGAACTCACGGAAGGTCTCCCACCCCATGACGTTGGCGGTGTTGACGGCCTGCCGGTGGTCCTCTGCGCTCACCGCCTTCCCCGCCAGCACGCTGTCGTAGCAGTGCTGCTCCCACACCGCGGGCATCTCCCACGCCTCGGCGCCGCAGAAGTGCTCTAAGGGCATGGGCAGCTTGCGCAGGATGCAGTCCCACGCCTGCTCCAGGTCGCAGTGCGTCCGCCGCTGTTTGAGAGGCCGTCTTTGGGGCGGAGAGTCCGTCGGCGTGCGCAGCTGCAGCTCGGGGTGAAGCGAGGCCATCAGCGGGAAGAGCTCCGGCAGCTGCTTGTGGGTGCAGGCCCTGAGGTCGTCGTTCATGCTGGCCAGGCTCGTGGGGAAGACGTTCATGCTGTCCACGAACCTCAGCGGGCCCCAGCTCATCTGCAGGCACTTCTCGCCCGACTTGCAGAGGACTCTGAGGCAGAGGTGGCTGTAGTCGCCCTGCTTGATCGCGGCCTGCAGGGCGCACCAGCCGCTGAGGGGCTTTGGCGCGGCCTTGGCCTTGGCCTTGGGCTTTGGAGCGGCCTTGGCCATGGGCATGGGCCTCTCGGGCTCGCTGCCGCTTCCTTCTGCCTCGCTCTCGGTGCCCTCGTTGTCGCTGTCCTCGCCGAGCTCTTCGCGCGGCGCCCTGCTGACGGGAGAGCCCATCGTGGCGATGTAGCGCAGCAGGAAGTGGAAGTCGTAGCCGCCCCCGTTGTGAAAGACCACTGGGATGGTCTTGGGCGTCTGGGCCGCGATGTTGCAGGAGTGGCACAGCGCCCCGAGATACTGCCCGGTGCCGTGGCAGTGGTGGAGCTTCTTCTCGGCGGTCTCGAAGGACGCGAGGCACTCCCTGCAGTGAGTGGCGGCCCTGTGCTCCAGCTCCTCCCGCCGGGTCATGCTGACGGGCCGAGTTCGGCGTCTCCAGGTGAGGTAGTGGTCGGCCAGCTTGAGAAGGTCGTCCAGCATGGCGCGGACTGCGTGGTACTTGTCGCTGTCCCGCTCGTGGTGCGTGAGCCTCAGCCTCAGCTCCTCGGGCAGGAAGAAGCCGCGACGGTCTGGCGCGCCGGCTGCTGCTGCGCTATGGGGCGGGCGTGCTGTAGACCTCGAGGTCCGCGTAGCACGTCAGGGGCGCGAGCTCTGCGGAGGCCTTGCCCCTGTAGCGCAGCAGGCTCTTCTCGGGCCCGGGCAGCGGCACTTTCCGAGTGCGCTCGGCCATCTCTCGATAGCACTGGGAGGCGCGGTGCCGCTGCCAGGAGGCCTTCTTGGCGAAGCGGGCCATGCACCTCGGGCACTTGTACTCCATGCAGCCGCCGGTGTTGGTGGGCGTGGCTCCCAAGGGTCAGCCCCCGCCTGCTGACCAGCGCCTGGAAGTTGTGGATCAGGCTGTAGTGGCCGCTGTGCAGGAGAAGCAGCACGGTGTGCCGGACGACGCCCGTGCCGCTCGGGGCGCGCTGCTGGAGGACGTGGTAGTACAGCCCGTCCGTCCACAGGTTGCTGCCACACGAAGACGAAGACCTCCACCTGCCCGGCGTTGCGGAGCTCGAAGGCCTCGATGTCGTCGAAGTTCACGGGGCGGTCCATCGGCAGCACCCCCGCGTCGGCCAGAGCGGGCTGCCAGCCCGCGGGGCGGCGTCCTCGGCGGCCGGCCAGCTTGGGGTAGAAGAAGGAGCCCGAGCAGCTCACGGTCTTTTGCCGCTCGGTCTTGTTGAGCCCCTCGACCCCGAGGCAGTGGGCGAGGACGCACCACATGAAGCAGCGGTGGTCCTCGTTCTGAGGGTTCCAGATGGCCTTCTTCTTGGCCAGGGTCTCGGGCAGCTCCTTCCAGCAGCCTCCCGCCTCGTTGGGCGGCGGGGGCATGTCGGCCAGCTGCTGCGATCAGCAGATACGCCGCCGTGATGCCCGCGACGGTCCAGTCGGACTCGGGGAAGCGGGAGCGCTCGAGCGCCACCTCGAACTTCGTCCACGGCGCCAGCCTGAGGAAGTAGTGCGTGAGCTCCACCCTGTCCTCGTCCTCATCGTTCGCAGCCGGGCGCGTCAGGAAGCTGACCTTCGCGAGGAAGGGCAGCCGAATCGCCAGCAGGTCTTGGAGCCGGTCCACCAGCAGCCGCATGGCGTCGATGGTGAAGACCTGCTGCCCAGGAAGACAGCTCGCGGGTCCAAGCGGCCCCGCGCGGGCGCAGCTCTGTCACAGCGGCCTCGGCGCTAGGGTCGCGCGGCTCCTCCAGAGGCACCGCCCGGACGGCGGTGAGGCCCAGGCGGCCCCAGATGAGATCAGACAGCTCGGAGGTCATGGCGCGAACTGGTTTGAGCTGAATAAATTGCTTTCTATAGAAAAATAATAAAATATTCAGACGGTCTTCTTTTTTTCTGTAGCGTTCTGTCCTGGCTTCTGTTCTGTCCCGGATCACTCACAGCGAGTCGGCGGCGCTGCCCTGCAGGTTCAGCGCAGTGAGGAGCTCTCTGGAGGCCTCGTCCAGCTCCAAGCTGCTCCAAGGCGGCGAGGGTTGCGCTCTTGGCAGCCAGCGAGACCGGCAGCCGCTCAGCGATCTTCTTGCTGACGAGCTGCTCCTCCACCTCGAAGAGCTCCCTCTCGATCTGGGCCAGCGTCGCGACATCGCGCGTGCGGATGCGGCGCTGCCTCAGGGCCTCGCGCTTCTCGCGGAGCGCTTCCATCGGCGCCCAGCTCTCCTCCTGGCGCTCCTCGGCCTTGGCGGGAGCTGCGCTGCTGCGGGCCGCGCGCTGGTTCAAGCGCTTGCGAAGCTTAAGCTGCAGGTCTTGCGCCCGCTTCAGCATCTCCTTCCAGTCCAGGATGTCGACCTCCGGGCCTCCGCCGGGAACCTGCCAGCGAGCCCATCTGCAATCAGCCGCTCCAGCACGGGCGCTCCCCGAGCGAGCTCATCGTGCAGGCGGCTCACCTCCTCCCGAGAGGCTCCCCGCTTCAGCGCCTCGGCATCAACGGCGGCCTTCAGCACAGGCCTCAGCTGCTCGCGGCGCTCCAGGACGTAGGTGGCCATTCTGAATTTTTTTACTGAGCGAAAAAAGGCTGCGGCATCGGAAGAAACTACAGCGGGCAGGTGGCTCCACACGCAGATCTGTGACCTCAAGGCTCAACCCGCACATGCCGCTCATCAACCACAAGCTGCGAGCTCTCAGCCTAACGCGCGCGGCGCAGTGAGCCAGCTCGGCGGGGCGGTCCGCAAACGTGCCGCCGGCGTTCCAGAAGCGCGCGTGGGCCGGCAGCTTGGCTTTCAGCATCCAATCGCCGCCGCGCGATTGCCTCACAGAGGACAGCAGCCGCTGGCGCACAGCCTCGGGCGTGAGCTTTGCGTCGAAGACGCGCTCGGATGCGGCCGCCAGCTGCTCGACCAGATCGGTCTCGGCCCGCTCCCAGAAGAGCCTCGCGCGCTCATCGGTTGCGAAGCTCACGCTGGGCCGCTGCCCCTCGGAGAAGGCCCTGGGCTCCCATGGGATTTCCAGCGAAGCTTCGCTCTGCCAAAACAGCGGTTCCAGGCACAAGAATTTGCCACCCTTAGCATTGGAGCGCACCTCGCCCAACTTCCACATGCTAGCCTGGCTCGTCATCCTTTTCTGTCCCCGATTAAAAAAAGATTGGTCCGAGCATGCGAAACTGCTTGAGCCGCGCCCTTGCCTGTGCGTGCTGTGTTGTGCTGGTGGTAATTGTTAAACATGCCGAGACTGCTGGAGCTGTTTTGCGGCACAAAGTCGATTGGCCGAGCCTTCGAGGCGGCAGGGTGGGAGGTCGTCTCCCTGGACATCGGATCGAAATTTGAGCCCACG
Organism: Effrenium voratum; assembly: GCA_963377175.1. Taxonomy (NCBI): domain Eukaryota; class Dinophyceae; order Suessiales; family Symbiodiniaceae; genus Effrenium; species Effrenium voratum. Next base: position 1,316,749 of record CAUJNA010000502.1, on the reverse strand, counting down.
ATCCTGTGCGACATCCGGAGCTGGGACTACGCGCTGTTTCCGCCGGGGCACTTTGACATGGTCTGGGCCAGCCCGGTCTGCACGGAGTACAGCCGAGCTCTGACAATGCGCCCTCGACGACTCGAGGAGGGCGACGCGCTGTGCTCAGAGCCCTGCTGGTGCTCAGAGCCATCGAGATCATGGAGCATTCGACACCTCCCGCGCGCCCCCCGCCCCCCCCCCCCGCCCCCCCCCCCCCCCCCCCCCCCCCCTTGCACACCCCCCCCCCCAGCACCCCCCGCTCATGTGGGCCATAGAGAATCCGGCCACCGGCTGCTGAAGACCCTTTATGGAGCGCCTACCCTGGGCGGACGTTACCTACTGCAAGTACGGGACTCCGTACAGGAAGCAGACCCGACTGTGGACCAACATGCGCTCGAGACCCAGACTGCGAGGAGGCGCGGCTGCTTGCGGGGCCCCGAAGTGCTGCTGCCGGTGCGCAGCGTGAAGTGCTGGGGCTGCGTGGCGTCGTTCATGTTGTTGGCGGACCGGACGTCCTGCGCCGCCCGCGTCCTCGCTGCCCTGCTGAGGTCGGAAGAGCGTGTTCTCCAGCACCCAGCCCGTGCCGCGGGCCAGGCCGTAGGCTGCGCCGCCTGCGAGTCCCACAGCCAACCCTGCCGTGGCCGCTGCGCCGACTCCCGCCGTGGCAGCCATCGCTCCAGCAACCTCGCCCGCCGTGGGTGCGAGGGCCGCTGCTCCTTCTGCCAGGCCCCCCAAGTACCCGAAGGCTCCGCCCACGCCCTCTGCGGCTACGGCAACCTCTCCCTCCTCTGCGGCCACAGCTGCCGTCTCCTCTATGGCCTGCGCTGCGCCGCGCTCCACCTCCTGCGCGCGCTGGCCCGCCTCGTCCAGGAGGCGCTCTACGTCGTCGGGTCGGCCTATGATCTGCGGCGGCTGCGGCTGCGGCCCTGGGCGGGGCAATACACGTACTCAGCTGCGTCCTGGGGGAGCTGGGAGCGGAAGGCCTGCACCGCCGCGAGCCCTGCTGCTCCTGCGCCCACAAGGTCCGCTGCTGCCTGCGCTCCGTCGGCCGCGCTGCGCAGACGGCCCGTTATTGAGGGCGGGCCCTGACCGTTGTTCGTCAGCGCGTCGGCCTCTGGGTCTCCAGCCAGGTCGTCCTCGCCAAAGCGGTTTCCTCCGCCTTGGCGCATCCGGGCCAAGTCCTCGTCCGTGGCCTCAGCGGGAGTGCGGAAGCCTTCCTCTGGAATCGCCCTCAGGGGAGTGTGCTGCAGAGGCTGCGGGTTGGGGTCCTCGCTGGACTGCACGAAGTCGTCCAAGTAGAAGTGGCTCGTGACGAACGTGGTGGCCTTGCGGTCCGGCTGGTCCAGGGCAGCGGCTCGTTCCGCTCCAGGTAGCCCACAACCTGCTCGAAGCGCGGGCGCTGGCTGAAGCCGTGGGACCGAAGCGTCTTCATCTCTTTAGGGGTTACTGCGCGGCAACTTCGCCCGCTGCGCGTTCCACGCCCCTGCGCTCGGCGCGCGCGTAGCGCAGCTGAGGGACCTGGCGGTGCACGGCCTCCGTCAGCCGGCTCACGTCGTCCAGGTGCCGCTGCCCCTCCTGGGCTAGCCGGCGCAGCCAGTTGTTGAAGGCCCGCGCCTCCTCCAGCTCTCGCTGGCGCTTCAGCAGCAGCGGCTGCAAGTTGTAACTGGGGTACGTCCTGCGAAACCACCGGAGCATCTGAGGCTCGTTGCGAGGTTCTAGGGACATCATGCTTTTACACTAGTACGCTAGCGCCCGCCGTCAGCCGGTCGTACGCCGACTGCCTCTCCAGCATGCGCATGGCGCGCTCGCTCGGCCGAGGCGCTTCTACAGGCTCGGGCCGTACCTCCTCGGGCCGTACCTCTCTGTGTACCTCGGGCTCGGGCTGTACCTCGGGCTCCAGCGGTGCCTCGGGCTCTAACAGTGGCTCGGGCGCAGCCTTGGGCGCAGCCTTGGGCTTGGGCGCTGCCTTGGGCTTAAGCTGGCGCGGCAACTGCCTTGGGCGCAGCCTTGGGCGCTGCCTTGGGTGCTGCCTTGGGCACGGGCGCTGCCTTGGGCGCAGCCTTGGGTGCTGCCTTGGGTGCTGGCTTGGGTGCTGCCTTGGGCGCTGCCTTGGGTGCTGCCTTGGGCGCTGCCTTGGGTGCTGACTTGGACACGGGTGCTGCCTTGGGTGCAGCCTTGGGCTCCGTCTTGGGCTTTGTGGGAAATCTCACCCTCTTGGGACGGAAGGGGGAGTCCGCTTCATACGCCGGCTCCGTGGGCAGGTCGTCGATCATTTTTTTTCTCTTCGCCAGGTCGTCGATCATTTTTTTGCTCTTCGGCAGGGGCAGCTCGGGCGGCTTGGGCTTGTTTTTGCTGCCCGGGGGCCTGCCTCTAGGCCTTGGCGCCGGTTGCGCTTGCTTCATCGGTTTTTTTTAATAGAAAATATTTTTTTAAAAGACCTTCGGGGGATTAGACGTGATCCAAAAACAGCACGAAGGACAAGGACGAGCCCCGCAGTCGGACGACTTGGCCTTCCAGGTCTGTCAGCCGGAAGCGCAGGTGTCTCAGGGGGATGGGGCCCCTAACGGCCATGAAGTGCCCGTCATCGGAGCCGGTCTCCACGATGGTGCCCACGCCGCTCTTCAGCGTTATCTTGGACAGGATGTCGTCCCCCAGATTGCCCAGCACGAGGCTGGCGTTGGCCAGCTGGGGGCAGCGCAGGTAGACCTCGTTGTATGCCATCATGCGCACGAACTCGAAGACCTGCTGCCCGCCGGAGACGAAGCTCGGGCCGAGCATGTGGTCGATGCTGACGGGCTTGGATGGCGAGGCGGCCGGCGAGGTGGGGTAGTCCACAACGTTAGGGAACTGCTGCTGCAGCTCCAGATCGTTCAGAATGAGGCGGTTGCCGTCGTAGGCTACGCTGAGGCTGTTCGTGGTCTCGCTATAGGTAGCAGTAGCGAAGTTGGAGCTGATCCAGGCTGCCAGCCGGGAGCCCGTTCAGGCGCCCTCCGGAAGGAGCGCCCAATTCAGCGTGCCGAGCGCGGCGTCTACCCAGTACAAGTAGCGGCCCCGGTCTGTCGAGAGGAAGCTATCGGCGATTCTGATCTTATAGACGGCCAGCCTGGCATCGCTCTGCAGGTGCAGAGACTCTCCCAGGTCTACCTCGAAGTCGCTGTCCGAGCCGGCTACCCTTGCGGCTGTCCACGTAGATCGTCGTCATGCCTTTTCTAAGGAAGCCGCCCGTTCTGCGAACGACGGGCGGCTGGACTGCTGCGACGGAAGTGCAGCAGGAAACGTTTTCGCACCTCGCGCTAATGAGTGTGGAGCTCGCGAACAGCTTCTGGCCCAGGAAGCTGAGCGCCGCTCCCATCGGCTTCTTTTTCCAGAGCGAAACGCTCTTCGAAGCGCAAGTAGAACATCTCATTCTTTGGCTTGAGGTAGTAGACGAAGAGGAAGCTGTAGGGGTCCCGGGTCGCCTGCTCGTAGATCCTGTGCAGCTTGTCCTTCGGCAGCAGGGCGCTCAGCTCTTCGATGACGGCCTCCAGCTCGTGCTGGTTGCGCAGCCTCCAGCAGCAGAGAAATTGCTGGTTGACCCGCACGGCTGCGCTGATGAGCCTCAGCTTCTGGGAGCTCACCCAGGTGCTGATCTGCAAATGCCTGCCTCTAATGAAGAGCGTGTCCAGGGCGCCGTGGGCCTTATGCAGCTGCGGGGTGTCGGCAAAGTCGTCGATGACTACAAGCACCTGGTAGAGTTCCTTCATCTCCAACTTCTTGGACGTCTCGGTGATCTTGCGCTGCCTCTGGATGATGTCCCGCAGCGCAGCCTCGTCCCACTCGTCCCAGTAGGCCTGTTCTTTCTCCGTGTTCACCCCAAGGTTCTGCTCGATGTACTTCTTGACGGGGATCCAGCCGTCGTCGATATTCACGCTGGGACTGAATATATAGATTTTCTCGAAGACGCCTCGATACTGCTCCAGGATGAGGCTGATCAGCGCCACGGTTTTGCCGGACTTGCTGGGGAGGAAGATACCCGTACATGGTACGTTGTTTGCTGCTGTACTCAGCCGTAGGAAACAGCTTGATCTTCCCCATGACGTTCCTTTGCCTTACTTCCCAAATTCGACGCGGGGAAGCCGGGCAGTGAGACCGGGATGAATCTAAAGGCTGGCATGCGGCTGAAGTACATGGGAAGCAAATCGTGGTTGGCCCCACACGTGGACCGGCTGCTGGGGGACGTCGCTGTGCTTCACTCTCCCTTCTTCGGCTCTGGAAAGCTGGAGTACTACCTCGCAACCCGGCGTCCGGCCCTGAAGGTGCGCGGCGTCGACGCCTTCGAGCCCGTCGCAAACCTGCACCGCTGCTACTTGAGGCAAGACCCGGTCTTCCTGCGCTCCTTGCTGCGCCTGGCGGGGACAGGCGCTTCTACTTCAGTCACCTCCTGCCGGGCGCTCAGAGAGGCCGGGCGCCGGGCTGCCTGCTCGTACGTCCTGCTGCGCAACAGCTTCTCGGGAAAGTGGGGCTCCTTCATACAGCAGCGCCCGCTGGGGCTGAGCAGCGTGCGGCGTCTGCAGCGCCCTCCGCGCAACGTGACCGTGCGATGCATGGACGCGCTGGCCTATCTGCGCGCTCTGCCCCGCCAGGCGCCCCGACAGGTCATATATGCCGATCCTCCCTACATCTTCCCAGGCCGCAGCATGAACTACTATGGCACGAGGAGGCGGGGGCATGACCTGGCCTTCCACTCGGAGCTCCGAGACGCGCTCTTCGCGAGCGGCCTGCCCTTCCTTGTAAGCATCAATGACGTGCCTGAAGCCTGGGAGCTCTACAGCAGGGCCGGCTCCATCACAAGGCTGTGCTCTGGCAAGAACGGCTCCAAGCCAGAGCTGCTGGTAGTGCATCAGGGCAATCCTGTGTGTGGCGCAGGAATGGCTGAGGCAATCCTGTTGCCAGCGCAGGATTGAGGCAGCAATCCTGTGCCCAACCCAGGATTGCCAGCCCGCACCAGGCACGCACCAGGCCCGCACCAGACCCGCACCAGGCCCGCACCAGGCCCGCACCAGGCACGCGCCGCACCAGGCCCGGACCAGGCACGCACCAGACCCGCACCAGGCCCGCACCAGGCCCCAATCCGACTTCGGTGTGGAGCGAGGTCGGATTTCCGACTTCGGTGGAGAAAAGTTCGGCTCTTAGACCGAAGCCGCGGAGCCGGCCTCGCTCAGACCGAAGCCGCGGAGCCGGCCTCGCTTTTCCAAGCCTTTTGCGCACTTTTCGGCCCCAAAGAGAGCGGTGACGAAGCGGTGACATCGCAGTGAGACCGTTTTTGGGCGCAAAAGCGCCGCTTTGGGGTGGTAACGAGAGCCGATGGTGAGATGGCTAAGGCGTTGGTCTCCGGAGCGACGTTTCGGAGGTTCGATTCCTCCCCGGCACCTCGGCGGGCTGACGTGTTAGAGACCGGTGACATCGGCGGTGACAAGTTCAGCAGGCTGACGCGTTACGTGGGAGAACCTCGGCAGGCTGACGTGTTACTCGGGAGCACCTCGGCGGGCTGCCGTGTCAAACACTGGCTGACTCTGTGGGTGTGCCTCGGCAGGCTGACGTGTTAGAGACCGGTGACTTCGGCGGTGACAAGCTCAGCGGGCTGGAATTCGCAGGTTTTTCGAGGCAGAGTACGGATTTCGGAGCACTGCAAACACCTGGAGCAGGTTTTCGGCGGAAAACGAGCGAATTTGGAGGCCCAGGCAGCACTTTTGACGCCGGACACGAAAAACGCACTTTTCGGAGTTCGCCGTTTTCAGCGCTTTTTGCACCAAAAACGGAGTGGTGACAAAGACCGGTGACATCGGAAAAACGTTCAGCGGGTTGAAGAATTTGGCTGTTTTGCAGGGTTTTGGGACCAAAAATCCAAACGAATTAGGGTGCTATAGGCTGCCTTTCCTTACTACTTTCTCCAGCGCCCAGCCCTGCCAGCGTCCAGCACCCTCGCCCGCCGTGGGTGCGAGGCTGCTGCTCCTTCTGCCAGATCTTAGTGCCTCCAGCCCGGTGAGCGCCTCTCCTGCAAATAAATCCAAGTGTAGCAAGGATCCATAGCTCTGAAGCTAGGAGGCCACGGGTTCGATTCCACCCGAGACGGATCATCGCCGAGAGACGGATCTTTCCACCGCCAACCCGGCGAGCGCCTCTCCTGAGGATAAAAAAATATGTCCTGGTCCGAGACAGATCATCGCCGAGAGACGGATCTTTCCACCGCCAGCCCGGTGAGCGCCTCTCCTAGGAACAAGAAATTATCATGGTCCGAGACGGATCATCGCCGAGAGACGGATCTTATTGCCTTCAGCCCGGTGAGCGCCTCTCCTAGGAACAAGAAATTGTTATGGTCCGAGACGGATCATCGCCGAGAGACGGATCTTATTGCCTCCAGCCCGGTGAGCGCCTCTCCTAGGAACAAGAAATTATTATGGTCCGAGACGGATCATCGCCGAGAGACGGATCTTATTGCTTCCAGCTCGGTGAGCGCCTCTCCTAGGAACAAGAAATTATTATGGTCCGAGACGGATCATCGCCGAGAGACGGATCTTATTGCCTCCAGCCCGGTGAGCGCCTCTCCTAGGAACAAGAAATTATCGCCGAGAGACGGATCTTATTGCCTCCAGCCCGGTGAGCGCCTCTCCTGAGAATAAAAAAATCTATCATGGTCCGAGACGGATCATTGTGGAGAGACGGTTCTTTCCACCGCCAGGTTGGTGAGCGCCTCTCCTGAGAATAAAAAAAAAGGTTATCATGGTCCGAGACGGATCATTGTGGAGAGACGGTTCTTTCCACCCCCTGAGAATAAAAAAGCCTATCATGGTCCGAGACGGATCATCGCCGAGAGACGGACCTTTCCGTGAGCGCCTCTCTTGAGAATAAAAAAAACCATCCTGGTCCGAGACGGATCATCGCCGAGAGACGGATCCTGGTTTTTTTTGGCCTTGGAACTGGAGACAGGCGCCAACCGATTTTTGGTTGATGCCCACGTAGAGTTCGACTACCGTTTGGAACTGGAGACTGGCACCACCCAATTTTTGGGTGGCCCGCGTAGAGTTCAGCTACCATTTGGAACTGGCAATTTTTGGGTGATGCCCGCGTAAGCCACCAGTCTGAGCCAACCCTGAGAGAATAAAAAAATCTCATAAGAAAATGATCCTCGGCTCAGTCCGGGATGCTCAGCCGATCCGCAAGCTCTGCCGTGGCCGCGCTCGCAATCTCCTCGCACAGCGCCGTAGGAATGCTGTAAAGCAGCTCGCGCGACTGCCCTCTGACCCTCTCGCGCGCCGGGAACCTGCCGGCGAGCCCATCAGCTATCAGCCGCTCCAGCACGGGCGCTCCCCGAGCGAGCTCGTTGTGCAGGCGGCTCACCTCCTCCAGAGAGGCTCGCCGCTTCAGCGCTTCGGCATCAACGGCGGCCTTCAGCACAGGCCTCAGCTGCTCGCGGCGCTCAAGGACATGGGTGGCCATTCTGAATTTTTAAATGAGCAAAAAAATTGGCTGCGGCATCGGAAGAAACTACAGCGGGCACTTGCGAGACGGTGGCTCCACACGCAGATCCGTGACCTCAAGACTCAAGCCGCACATGCCGCTCATCAGCCACAAGCTGCGCGCTCTCAGCCTAACGCGCGCGGCGCAGTGGGCCAGCTCAGCGGGGCGGTCCGCAAACGTGCCGCCGGCGTTCCAGAAGCGCGCGTGGGCCGGCAGCTTGGCTTTCAGCATCCAATCGCCGCCGCGCGATTGCCTCACTAAGGGCAGCAGCCGCTGGCGCACGGCCTCGGGCGTGAGCTTTGCGTCGAAGACGCGCTCGGACGCGGCTGCCAGCTGCTCGACCAGATCGGTCTCGGCCCGCTCCCAGAAGAGCCTCGCGCGCTCGTCGGTTGCAAAGCTCACAAGTTCCACATGCTAGCCTGGCTCGTCATCTCCGATTAAAAAAAGATTGGTCCGAGCATGCGAAACTGCAAAAGCCGCGCCCTTGCCTGTGCGTGCTTCGTTGTGCTGGTGGTGATTGTTAAACATGCCGAGACTGCTGGAGCTGTCTTGCGGCACAAAGTCGATTGGTCGAGCCTTTGAGGCGGCAGGGTGGGAGGTCGTCTCCCTGGACATCGTGTCGAAATTTGAGCCCACGATCCTGTGCAACATCCGGAGCTGGAACTACACGCTGTTTCTGCCGGGGCACTTTGACATGGTCTGGGCCAGCCCGGTATGCACGGAGTACAGCCGAGCTCTAACCCCTCGACGACAAGACGCGCTGGTGCTCAGAGCCCTTGAGATCATGGCGCACTTCGACCCGCTCATGTGGGTCATCAAGAATCCGGCCACCGGGCTGCTGAAGACCCGCCCGTTCAACCCTGCATGGACGTTACCTACTACAAGTACGGGACTCCGCACAGGAAGCAGACCCGGCTGTGGACCAACATGCGCTGGAGGCCGAGCCGAGGGCTGTGCAGGAGCGGCAGCCGGTGCGATGCGTGGGAAGATGGGAGGCATCTAAGGGGCGCCCAAGAAGGGCCTCGACCAGGAGGAGGTCGACATCCAGGACTGGAAGGAGATGCTGAAGCGGGCGCAAGACCTGCAGCTTAAGCTTTGCAAGCGCTTGAACCAGCGCGCGGCTCGCAGCGCAGCTCCCGCCATGGCCGAGGAGCGCGGGGAGGAGAGCTGCAAGACGCTCCGCGAGAAGTGCAAAGCCCTGAGGCAGCGCCGCGTTTGCACGCGCGATGTCGCATCGCTGGCGCAGATCAAGAGGGAGCTCTTAGGTGAGGAGCAGCTCGTCAGCAAGAAGATCGCTGAGCGGCTGCCGGAGCGCAACCCTCGCTGTCTTGGAGCGGGTTGAGAAGGCGCGCAAGGAGCTGGACAAGGCCTCCAGAGAGCTCCTCACTGCGCTGAACCTGCAGGGCAGCGCCGCCGACTCGCTGTGAGTGATCCGGGACAGAACAGAAGCCAGGACAGAACGCTACAGAAAAGAAGCGCCCGTCCGACCGTCTGAATATTTTATTATTTTCTATAGAAAGCAATTTATTCAGCTCAAACCAATTCGCGCCATGACCTCCGAGCTGTCCGATCGCATCTTGGGCCGCCTGGGGCTCAGCGCTGTCCGGGCCCTAGCGCCGAGGCCGCTGTGACAGAACTGCGCCCGCGTGGGGCCGCTTGGACCTTGCGAGCTGCGGCTGCGCCCTCTTCCTGGGCAGCAGGTCTTCACCATCGACGCCATGCGGCTGCTGGTGGACCGGCTCAAGACCTGCTGGCCATTTGGCTGCGAGGTCCGACTGGACCGTCGTGGGCATTACGGCGGCGTATTTGCTAACCGCGCCCTTGCAGCAGCTGGACCAGGCGGCAGCGGTCACCGAAAACCTGCGAATTTGAGGCTCGGGCATCCCACTCGCCGTCCGACACGAAAAACGGACTCTTCGGACTTGACCGTTTTTGAGAAGGTACCTCCGCGCAAGAGCAGTGCAAAGGCTCTCAGTCCGCCGCAAGTTCTGCTGTTGTGTCTTGTCCAACTTGATTCTTGATTTACGGGGCCAGTTTTTTCCGCGCGCGGGGCAGCCGGGGAAGATAGCTTGTTTCGCATGGTTTTGCTACAAAAATGCAATTCGTCTCGTCCGTATCTAAATACGGACAAGACTAATAGCTTGTTTTGCACGATTTTTCTGGCGTGGTTTTTTAGGGGGCGGTTGAAGTGGAGAAGGGTTCCATGCGAACAGCAACCGGGCACGCAAGCACTTTGTTACTTAAAAGGGATTTGCCGTTTCTTTTCGTTGCAGCACGCGGCTTAGCTTGGACTTGGCAGCACCGAGGACTTTTTTTCGCCGTTCCGTCGTGGCCGAAAGTTGCTTGTTGCCAGGTTGGTTTGGTGAGGATTGGAGCGCAGGCGCCGAGGACTTTTGCCGTCCGTCGTGTTCGAAAGTTGCTCGTTGGGGGTTTGGTAGGATTGGGGCGCACCGAGGACTTTCGCCGTCCCGTTGCTTGTTGACAGAGGGGGGATACATGATCAAGGCTTGGAAACATGTTCCTCTTGCTTTTGGTGACCGTTTTATGTTCTTTGGCCAGGTGATGAGGAGGCTGGAGGAAAGCACGCTCACAGGCAAGGTGGCGACTCGTTCGTCTTTTCGTCAGGAGAGGCGGCTCAGCCACCAGGGCAGGAGGGAGGCGAGGGCCTCAAGCAGGTTCAGGAGGCGTGTTCTTGTTCGTGCAGCCACCCTCCCTACGGCTGCGCCCAGGCCCACAAGGATGCAGTCTTGACAGGATGAACGCCAAACTTGCTGGCGCTTGGGAGCGTCAGAACAAAGAGCTGTCGCAGGAGAAGCTGGATTTGTTGCTTCGTTTCGGGCCCTGAACGAGAAACTTGGCGCAGATCTGGCGGAGTTCAAGGCAGCCAGCCACATTGGCAACCAGACCGTGGAGAGCCTTCGCGTCAAGATCGCGCGGCTAACTGCAGAGCAGGCCTGAATTGCAATTTTTCCATGTTTGTGGAGTTGCATCTCTTTGTATCTGTTTGGTGCAGGGACGCAAGAGGAAATCTCAACTGACAGCAGCTCTGTCGCCAAGGCTTGGCGCAATCGCCATTCATCACTGTTGCTAGTTCCGACCTACAGGAAGACAAGAAGACAAAGCACGCCCTCAGGGACGTCAGGCGCGAGGAATGCGTTCTTTTTCAAGTATCCTTCCACTCCGACTTTGACAGGCTTTGGAAACCACGTTACCTGCAAGGCAAGTTCTTTTGTTTTCTAGAGGCTCAATTTCCACGGTGCAACACTTGCGTTCCGGACAGGCGCTTCCAAAGGGGCCGTTCGAGCCCCCGCAGTACGAGAAGACTGGGCGAGGACATTTGCTCTTCTCGGCAGCCACATTTCTTTTTTTGCACCGCGACAGGACCTTGAGCCGTCAGGTAGCTGCAAGCACGACTGGGTCGGGGCCAAGTTCGAGCAGTGAAAAAAGTCTGCGACCAGGGTGGGGTAGGGGGTTGTGGGGCGCTGAACAAGCGCGGCGCTGAGCAATGTAGGTAGGTGCGCTGAATAAGCGCGGCGCTGAGCAAGTGCCTGTAGGTAGGTGCGCTGAATAAGCGCGGCACTGAGCAAGTGCCTGTAGGTAGGTGCGCTGAACAAGCGCGGCGCTGAGCAAGTGCTTGCCAGTAGGATCAACAAACGTGTTGATACTGGTTAGCCCAACGGCCCTTAGTACTGACTTGCCCAACGGGCAGGGCGGGAGGCTTCAATGCCAGGTAGGTGCCGAGGCTTCGATGCCAGGCTGGTTACCTGGTTGGTGCTCGAAGTCATGCTGACGGGCCAAGTTCGGCGTCCAGGCGAGGTAGTGGTCGGCCAGCCTGAGAAGGTCGTCCAGCATGGAGCGGACGGCGTGGAACTTGTCGCTGTCCCGCTCGTGAGGCTCAGCCTCAGCTCTGGTGGCACGGAGCGGGCCTTACGATCCACGGCGCCAGCTTGAGGAAGAGCGTAATTTGTGCCGGGCACGTCAGCGATTGGAAGCTGACCTTGCGAGGAAGGGCAGCCGTCCCGGAGCACAGCCGCAGCTCGCGGGTCCAAGCGGCCCCGTGGGGGCGCAGTTCAGTCACAGCGGCCTCAGCGCTAGGCGTGCGCGGCTTCCAGAGGCACCGCCCAAACCGAGCTAAGCGCCCAGATGGCTCGGAGATCATCAGTCGCCATCGGTCGGGCGACGCGTCTTTTTTTCTCCGGGATTCTGTTCGGAAGTCTGGCCCTTCAGCGGAGCTCTCTGGAGGCCTCCTCCAGCTCCTTGCAAGCCTTGTTGACCCGCTCCAGAGCGGCAAGCGCTCTTGGCCGCCATCAAGACTGGCAGCCGCTCAGCGATTTTCTTGTGACGAGCTTCCACCTCGTACAGCTCTCTCTCAATCTGGCCGCGATGCGGCGCTGCCTCAGGGCCGTGTGCTTCTTGCGGAGCGCTTCCATCGCTTCCCAGCTCTCCTCCTTGCGGTCCTTGGCCAAAGGGCTTGCGGGAGCGCGCTGATTCGAGCGCTTGCGAAGCTTGAGCCGAAGTTCCGCGAACGAGCTCCCAAGTCGTGAAGCCCGCCCAGGCCGGCGTGTTAGCAATTCCGCCGCCGGAAAGCTGCAGGGCGGCGAGCTCTGGAGCACGGTCTGGCTGGCGGAGAGTGCGCGTTTGTGGCGTACGAGGCCAGCAACGTCGCGTCGGCCTTGGCGCCCTGGAGCGCCGAGATGCTGGCGTCCCGGCTAGCAAGCTGCGCTGCGACAAAGGTCTCGATGGCGGGAGGGCGGCTGCGCATGGAGGCCAGCGCTCCTTGGTGTCGACCTCCAGCGGCGTGATCCTCGCTGCGATGTCGAGGGAGTGCTGGTCCACCACCATCTTGAGGCCGTAGTTGGCTGCCGCTGTGGCCAGCGTTTCGTTGTTGGCCGAGGCGATGGAGCCGTTCATGGCTGCCGTGGTGCTGTAGTTCGACAGCTTCAGGTCCACGCTGTCGGGGGTGCTCTTCGTGGCCACCACGCCCTCGAAGACCGTCTGGTCAGCCTTGTTGGAGAGACCCGTGGTCAGCAAGCTCTGCAGCGCTGCGATGCTGCTTCCGTGCGGCCACCTGCCCGTCCGTGGTGGCAAGGGCTGCCAGGGGGGCGATGGCCGGCGCCAGTGCGATGCTGTCCAGCTTTGAGGCCAGCTCTGCGGTGACCCGGTCGTGCAGGGACTGAATGAGGGCCAGCCGCCCTGCGTTGGCGTGCGTGCTGTCAGTTATCCAGGACCCATGGCGTGGGCCAAGGAGTTGATACGTCAAACGTACCAACCCCTCACAGGCGTCTCCTTCGTGGCATTCCGGCCGTTCGGAGAAGTTTTTTTGTAATCCTCGTGATTCGGGGGTTGGTGCGTTTGACGCACCGACCCCTCACAGGCGTCCCCTTCGTGGCGTTCCGGCCGTCGGAGAAGTTTCCACAAGTACGTGTCACCCCGTGACACAGTCCGTGGGTGACCTTAAAAGCACAAGCAACACTTGTGCTTCTCACCACCTGAAAGCGAGGCCGGCTGCGGCGTTTGGAGCGAGGCCGGCTGGCCCGCGCCAGGCCCGCGCCCCGCACCAGGCCCGCACCAGGCCCACGCCATGGTTTTTTGGGACTCAAGACATTCTTGTTGTCAAGTTCCCTGGTCCATGCACACGACGCTCGAAAATTTCGGGACAGATCGCCGAAAATTTCGGGACAAATCGCCGAAAATTTCGTCAACGGCCTGCGGGCGCTCTACATCAACTTGGTCCAAATATGCATTGTATGCATATATAGTGATATAGGACATTTAGCAAGGACCCCGGAGAGTGTGGAGGTGGCGCTTCGATGCCAGGCAGGAACGTGGCGCGGCTCTTGCTTTTTTTCCTGGCCTCGGTCTCAGCGCACGAGCGCTCCGAGCACACTTCCTCTTCTTTGCAGAGCGCGCTTCCTCTTCTTTGCAGCGCACACTTCCTCTTCTTTGCAGAGCGCACTTGCGCTTCTTTGCAGAGCACACTTGCGCTTCTTTGCAGAGCGCACTTGCGCTCCTTTGCAGAGCACACTTGCGCTTCTTTGCAGAGCGCACTTGCGCTTCTTTGCAGAGCGCACTTGCGCTTCTTTGCAGAGCACACTTGCGCTTCTTTGCAGAGCACACTTGCGCTTCTTTGCAGAGCACACTTGCGCTTCTTTGCAGAGCACACTTGCGCTTCTTTGCAGAGCACACTTGCGCTTCTTTGCAGAGCACACTTGCTCTTCTTTGCAGAGCACACTTGCGCTTCTTTGCAGAGCACACTTGCGCTTCTTTGCAGAGCACACTTGCGCTTCTTTGCAGAGCACACTTGCGCTTCTTTGCAGAACACACTTGCGCTTCTTTGCAGAGCACACTTGCGTTTCTTTGCAGAACACACTTGCGCTTCTTTGCAGAGCGCACTTGCGCTTCTTTGCAGAGCACACTTCTTTGCAGAGCACACTTCCGCTTCTTTGCAGAGCACACTTGCGCTTCTTTGCAGATCACACTTGCGCTTCTTTGCAGAGCACACCTGCGCTTCTGTGCAGAGCACACTTGTGCTTCTTTGCAGAGCACACTTGCAGAGCACACTTGCGCTTCTTTGCAGAGCACACTTGCGCTTCTTTGCAGAGCACACTTCTTTGCAGAGCACACTTGCGCTTCTTTGCAGAGCACACTTTGCAGAGCACACTTGCGCTTCTTTGCAGAGCACACTTGCGCTTCTTTGCAGAGCACACTTGCGCTTCTTTGCAGAGCACACTTCTTTGCAGAGCACACTTGCCCTTCTTTGCAGAGCACACTTGCGCTTCTTTGCAGAGCACACTTGCGCTTCTTTGCAGAGCACACTTGCGCTTCTTTGCAGAACACATTTGCGCTTCTTTGCACTTGCGCTGCTTTGCAGAGCGCAGGACACTTGCGCTTCTTTGCAGAACACACTTGCGCTTCTTTGCAGAGCACACTTGCGCTTCTTTGCAGAGCACACTTGCGCTTCTTTGTAGAGCACACTTGCACTTCTTTGCAGAGCACACTTGCGCTTTGCAGAGCACACTTCCTGGCAGACCAAGCTCTCTCTTTACAGGGAGTTTTCAAACGATTCTATTCCAGGCTCCTGACACTCGTCCGTCCAGGAAACGACCTCGTCCTGCAAAGGAAAAACGCTGCGTGCAGGCGTGTGGCTGCAACATAACGACCCCTAGATATGCGCCGCAATTTGCCTCCAGGTTGCATTTCAAGCAAGGTCAAGCTTTGCCAAAGGAAACCCCTTTTCCTTTTTTCCTTTTTTTGGGACCTTTTTTTTTTTTTTTTTTTTCTTAGCCCTGCAAAGGTTGGCTTGCTTGAAATGCAACCTGGAGGCAAATTGCAAGCATATCTAGGGGTCGTTATGTTGCAGCCACACGCCTGCGCGCAGCGTTTTAGTTTTCAAATCCTTCGCAGGACAAGGTCGTTTCCTGGATGGACCAGGAGCCTACCAGGTGGAATAGAATCCGTTTGGGAAACTCCCTCTAAAGAGAGAGTCTCTGCCTTCGGCTGGAGCTGGCGGAGAAGCGTTGATTTGCTTAAGGAGGATTTGGAGCGGGCCTGGCAAATGATTCTGCGGTAAAGAGGAAGTGCGCCCAAGCGCATGCTCGAATGGTGTTTTTTTTTAAAAACCAACGCAGTCTCTTGCAATAATAACTTCCTCGATGGCCTTTCAATGCGTGCAGGCCTGGCTTCTGGAAAGCCTGCCGCGCGGGCGGGCAAAGCGCTTGCGACCTTGCAGCCTCTCTGATGGCGCAGCGGCCTTCCGGCGGAGCGCTGCGCTCTTGCGCCTGCTGCATCAATCAAGCTTCTTGAGAAGCAGTGGGCAAGAAAGCGTTGCTTCCGCACTTCTTCCGCTCGAGCAGACGCGATCTGCGGACAGCTTGCCCTGCGCTTGCGCTGGTTCGGAGTGGAGCGGGCGCGACTATTGGCGTGCTGAGAAGCCGCGGAGGCATGCTATGTTCCCCGCCCCGGTTCAATGTAGATGAGCCTGTTCAAAAAAGCGATAATGACGTTCACAATGGCCTTCCGATGCGTGCAGGCATAGCAGCGGCTCAGCCGCAGCGGCAGTGTCGGAGCGGGCCCCAGAGGCGGGGGGCCCGCAAGGAACTCCATCACAAGGTCAAAGGGCGGAGCCAGGCGGAGCAAGCAGCCCCAGCTGCTCCAGATTGCGCCAGTGTTGCGGGCGCCAGTTGTGAGCGTCGAGGCCGTAGACCTTTGTCGTTGAAGGGCGAGAGGGACTTTTTCTGAACGGTCTTCACGGCGATGTGCCCGCGGCTGTGGGGGTGGCAGTCGTGCGCCGGGTATGGAACCATTGCCTGGGATAAAGAGTTCTGGAAGTGGGGTGAACGCGCCAGCATCACCTAGAACACCAGCGGGTCCATCGAAGCGAGATGAGGAGATAGGGCTGGATGAGATTGGCAAAAGGCCAAGACTGGAGCCTAAGAAGAAGGCAAGATTTGAGAAGGCTGAGGAAGATTCCACTTCGTCAGGTTTGGACACCACAGCGGGAATGAGATATGTTCAGATGCCAGATGAGGACGCAGAGGTCATGGCGGAGTGCATATCAGATGAAGAGTGGTGGGACTTGGGATAGTGAGGAGGATATTGGTGATGGAGCTGGACCGCCCGTGCTTTCAGAGGAAGAGTTGCAAGAAGCAGACAAAGAAGCCGATCGGGTTGAGATTGAAAGATTGCAGCGACCGAATTTTGCAGGAGGTGCAGTTTTGATTCCTGTGTGTGAGAAAGGAGACCTGGATGGAGAAACCGGGGGTTTCAAAATGGTACAGGAGGAGCAGGATGTTCAAGGTGCAGGACCCTACGAGATCGGGGCTGTATTCGCCGGCCACAAGTCCAAATGTGCAGAGAGCAGTTTTATTAGTTGCAGTTGAGTCAGGTTTACCTTTATACGTGATTGACGTGAAGGATGCATTTTTGAATGTTCCACAGCCAGGCAAAGTTGTTGTTACAGCGCCACAGCAGCTCAGTGGCTAGAAGGGTGCGTGTGGGAGCTGAACAGATTGTTGCCGGGGCAGAGAGAGGGCGCAAGCGAATGGAGCAAGCTTGCGACCAAACTGTTGCAGGAGAGTGGAATGGAAGTGTACGAACCTTGTCCGGTGCTATTCAAGGGCACAGGCGAGCTGAAGTCGGTGAGAGTTCAGATGCATGTGCACGATCTGCTCATGTGTGGGTTGCCGGAGGAGGTGAATTTACTCTTGGAGCGGTTTGGAGCCCAGGTGGAAATAGTGCAAGGACCATTCATGGATACTGGAGATGAATTTTCGCATCTGCGGAAGAAGTTTTCATTTTCAGAAGATGGTTTGATGGTGAGAGCAGACCCAAGACATTTCCGGGATTTGACTGAGCAAGCAGCAGTTCTTGGAAGTGTGCGAGAAAGGAAGACGCCAGCGCAGGGAGACATCCTTGAGAAGGGCAATTCGGAGGAAGTTTCAGGGGAAAAGCAGAAGGCGTACAAGAGCATTGTGGGAAAGCTTTTGTATATTTACCCTGAGGTACCGTGTTGTCAGTGGGTCATCAATAGATTGGCGCAGAAGATGTCGAAGCCGACTGTCAAGATGGTAAAGGCAGCAGTGCATTTTGTGGGATTTCTGACAACTGTACAGGATGTGGGTTTACTTCTACCCTACAAGCCGTGTTCAAGTTCAGTATTGGCAAATGGTGGAGAACCTGCTGAAGGTGCAGGCATGCAGATTTTCACAGATGCAGACTGGGCGAGCGACAAGGAGAACAGACAGTCAATGAGTTCAGTCATGACTTTCTGCGGCAGAGGTTTGATGTATGCTTATGTGAGGCAGCAAAGAGCTATAGCACTTTCGTCGTGTGAGAGTGAGTATTATGCTACGACGTCAGGCTTGTCTGAAGAACTGCTACTTCATGATCTGATGCAGTATCTTTTGGACATGAAGCTGAAGCTGGCAGTGAGGACAGATAGTTCTTCAGCAAGACAGGTGGGCGAGAGGCTTGGAGTTTCGAAGACCAGACACTTGTCAAAGGCCAGTGCCTACAGAGTTGAACCCAGCGGATCTGAACACAAAGTTGCTGAGTCAAGCTAGGATGAAAGGTTTGGCATGCCTAATTGGTATTAGGCAAGGAAATGATGGCGCAGATGAGCTGGAGGAGATTCGGAATTCTTCAGAGGCGAAGAGCGATGAAAGATGTGTTCAGAGTGGTTGTGCAGAGTGAATCAAGTGTGAGAAGACTAGAGAGAGAGAGAGAGCATGCAACAGTGATTGGATGCAACATGAAGGAGAAGCTGATGTACGCGTTATTATTGGAGCTGTCAGGAAAAGCAATGGCAGGAAGCTTGGAACCTGGAGACAGCGTGATTGTGTATGTACATTTGCAATATGTGTTGAATGTGATTTGCAGTATATGGACACTATATGCCGTGTGTGGATTTCTGATGTGTATTGGATTTCTTAAATGGTTGGAGCGCCGTGAGAGAAAGGTGTATGAGAGGTGTGTGGCAGCAGATGGAGACGATTTACAGAGCAGACTGGAGAGATTACATTACAGTGTGGAAGATATGATTTCGCAGATGCAAGCTTTGCGAGAGGACGACCGCGAAACTCGACAGATGAGTTGGATATGGCATGAACTGGATGTTGTGAAAGGACAAATTCAGGAATGGATTGGACGATTTGTGATCATTGAGAGAGCGGTGGAGCGACAGCAGAGCAAGGAGATCAGCGATGCTGAGTTTGCAAGACGAGATCGTGAAGCAATGAGCCGAAGCAGTAGCTATCTGGACAACGCAACGTGGGCAGATCAACTGAGGGAAGAAGGTATAAATCCGTTGACTGGTGAGACGTTGACATCAGATGGTTCAGGAAGTGAGTACATTGATATTCATTCCTATGTGCATGGCAGATGGATGGATTTGCATTGGGAGATGAGTCCAGAATTTTCCCATATTGGCTTGATGAAGGGGCCAGGCAGTTTTCACAAGTGTATAGCGTCTTGAGCTGTAGGGCAGGCGAGCATGTTTTTTTTTTTGAAACGCCGCTTTGAAGATTGCCACATGGCAAAGCAACATGGCAAAGGCGGGGTGATAAAGGCTTAGGGTTTCTTTTCCCTCGTGTTTAGGGCATGTTGTGAATCGAACTATGCGTAGCCGTTTTGGCTCAAGCCTTGACCCAAACCTGCGGTTTCATGTCTTGAAACTGGAAACGCCGCCATGGACGCCTTGCTGTGTTTCGGAGTGTGCCTCGCCATTTACACAGCCCTTGTGTCCGGCTTAACCTGCCTTGCCATCTGGTGCCTTCTACGCCAGTACCGCAAGGCACTCCTTGGGTCCTTTGATTTTCAGCCGTCATTCCGCCCCGAGTCCGTGTACATCCTGCCAAAGCGCAAGGTGTTTCATCATCGGCAGTGCCACCACTTGGCACAGCGCGATGTCTCAGCCCTTACATTTCAACCATGTGACAACTGTCGCAGCCTGTGGTGATGCACATGCACTGGCGACGCTCTGCCCTTTGTGACAGCCTTGCATTCCTTACCATAGGCTAATGTAAAAAAGTGCCGCGAAATCGCGGCTGAATCTTGAGCCCACTACATTGCACTTTGCCTCAATGCACTTGACTGGCTACCTCGCCTGCAGCATTCATGAGCCTCAGCAAACATGAGTTGCAGTGCACGCCTGCCTCACCGCTACGGTCTTAGTTGTTGCATTTCAGCCCGCCATGACTGCTGCCAAGACACCAGTGTTCAGGCATTGTACAGCTCCGGCGGGACCTTTCCAAGACGCACTGACTGCAGTCAGGACCCCAGCCATGCAATCTTGAGTCCGCTCCTGGATTCATCCCTCCGGGGTGGTTGCCTTGCGCCGCGAGCCCTTGGCAACTGAGGCTCCTCCGGGACCTCCACACGGGCGCACTGACTTCAGTCAGGACCCCAGCCATGCATTCTTGAGTCCGCTCTTGAATTGCATCCCTCCGACCCTTGGCAACTAGGCTCCTCCGGGACCTCCACACAGGCGCAATGCCTTCAGTCATGACCTCAGTCATGCGTTCTTGAGTCCGCTCTTGAATCGCAGCCCTCCGGGGTTGCTGCCTTGCGCCGCGAGCCCTTGGCATTCGAGGCTCCTCCGGGACCTCCACAAGGCGCAATGCCTTCACTCATGACCGCAGTCATGCATTCTTGAGTCCGCTCTTGAATGGCATCCCTCCGGGGTTGTTGCCTTGCGCCGCGAGCCCTTGGCAACTGAGGCTCCTCCGGGACCTCCACACAGGCGCAATGCCTTCAGTCATGACCTCAGTCATGCATTCTTGAGTCCGCTCTTGAATCGCCCTCCAGGTTTGCTGCCTTGCGCCGCGAGCCCTTGGCAATTGAGGCTCCCAAGGGACCTCACTAAGCCCTGCGATCAGGTTTATCCGTCATGACCCGACCTCCCCCGGGGGTTGGTTCCTCCGGGACCTTCACAAGCCCTGCTCTCCAGGCCTAGAAATTGTGTACACCGTGCATGGTACCTTGTTTGCATTCGCACTTGGACATCAGCCGAATGTTGATTTGCATCTATTGCATAGCGCTCGTTCACTCTCCGATCCAACGCCTTGCCTTTTGTGCCATGGAGTGTGACGGAGACACCTTAGACGCCATCCACACCACATTAGCCAGAAGCTACTTAGACCTTGAGGTCATGCTAGACGAGTTCTACACAGTCCTTCTGCGCATTAAGCTCTTCTGCCATATCATCGCCGTTTGCCGAGGGCGCTCGTGCATTGTCATGCCTTGTGGAGTCTGTACAGCACTGGGCAACCTTTGCATACCACGCCCTCACATGATAGGGCGCCACTCTTGCCGAAAAAATACGGTGCGCCTGCTACACATGTAACTGCATATGCTGGCCCACATCTGGGCGAACACGGTGAGTCTTTGCCGCCAGGTCAGCGCAACAGGCCAGGAACCTAGCAGTTCCCAGCCCTCAGCGCTCACCTCAATGACGCCATAGCCATTTCGCCCAACGCGCCGTAATGGCGCTTTCAGCCCACGAGATTCAGCCATGCCCTGAATTGGTGGAGCAATGGATTAGCCTGCTTGCCTGCTGGGCAGACTCATTCGTTGCCAGGCAACGCAAGCTTGCCCTGCTGAACCACCTTCGTCGTTACCTGGACTTCATCATCCTGCGAATTGGCCTTCACGAGGGCTCCGTGCATATTGCCCGCCTTTTGACACTGTGTGCCTTTGCCATTGCATATGCCAATCAGGGCCAGACCTTCACCGTGGACAGCCTGGCTTTGTTTGCCTCCGCCTTTGACTGGAACAAACCTACAGCATGTTTCTTGTACCAAACAACAAGTCTTTCAGCCAGGGGTCTCCTGACAGCCGCCTGCGACCCTAACTTCAGGAACTTTGCAGTGCAGCACCGCTGGCACGAGCACTCCGAGACAGCCTTAGTTTCACTCTTGCACGCACGTGTTGGCCCTAGGACAACACGCCTTCTGAACGCGGTTTTGTCTTGCCTTGAAGACCTTGAATTCATCCTAGTGCGTCTTCAGCCTGCAATGCCCGCATTGCCAGCCTCGGAGATGCACTCTCACGAACCAGTGGACCTCGCATCATGCTCACAGATCTAAAAGTGTGTGGCTCGCGCTCTGCTTGACGTCCGCTCTGACAAGCACTGTCGCTCGGCGGACTCAGGCGTTTTCTGCCGTAGCCTCAATTTGACAGCCGTGCCACACCCATGCCATTTTCGGGTCTTTGTGCATTGGGCAGCATGACAGGCTCGCGCCGGCTCTCCAGCAGCCTTGTCATCACGTGCCCCGAGCAGATGTTCGTGTGCGCATCCGTTTTGCTACCACTGCCTTGTGCCTGTAGCCATTTCAGCAGTGTGCAACGCGCCACGCTCCTGCTCGGCCCCATTCACTTGCCTTAAGCATGTCGGACCAGGTGCCCTCCTCAGTGCCAGACCTGATGGGCATTGTCTCCAGCATGACGGAAGAGAACCAGGCAGCCCTGACCGCCTGCTTACACCTTGCGTGAACGGACGGCCTCGAGATCCTCGTCGCCTTTGCCAGAAGCCGCCCTTCCCACGGATGAGTCCTCAACTTTGCCGCCTGAAGGGGCGTCTACTCAAGACCTTCCAGAGCCTTGCACTGAAGAGCCGCCCTTGGTGCCGCTCTTCGACCCTGCCAGGGCAGAAAATTTTTTGTATCAGCCCTGCAGTAAAAATGAAAAGCTTTGGGCCGACCAGCTCGCACCCGAGCTGCCGCCCGAGGCGCCGGCAGACTCAGCACCCGCACCAGTGCCTTCTCAAGACGCACTGCCGGCAAATCCAGAGACTGCCTCAACCGAGGCTCCAAAGCCTCGCCCTTCGCCGTCAAGTCCGCATTGGCCCAACGCTCCAGACTTGCCAGACGATGCCCTGCCGGCTAAGCAAGAGGTGATTCCCAAGGCTGCACCCAACACGCATACTTCGCACTATTGCAGCCGGTGCTATGAATCCATGCAGCCTAATGTCGCCATGTACTGATGCCTTGCCCTGTGCCTGACCGCGCAACTCAGCTTTAGGAGGGCCGCGCAGTGCGCTCTTTTCATGTTCCTGTTTAATACAAAGTGTTCTTCGTAAAGCCTTGGTCTTGTTTGCAACCCATCGCCTTACTCGTGCCGCCTGCACAGTGCGTTGGCCCTCCTTTCGACCGCTCCGTATGCAGCAAATGCAGGAAAACGGCCTAGTCATGTTGTACTCGGCCCTAACATTGCGGACTGACCATGACTCTGCTGCGGCGCAGGTACACCAACGAGCCTTCTGGTCAACACCTCAGACGATCGCTTGTGCGTATGCCACGATCTTGACCGGCATTGCATTTAGGCTCGATGCCTTACCGCAACAAACAATTCTGGGGGAGAGCGTTTTCATTCTCCCCCGATGGCTTTTCAAATGAAATGGAAGCAGACCGCCCTGCCTTTTGCCCACACCAGTGGTCAGGCCCTCGAGACCTGCAACTTCCGCCGATTCCACATCGCCGGGAACGACTGCCAAGGCCAACCCAAAGCTCGGCTTGCCCTCAGGCAAGGATCCTTGCAGTCGGTCCAGGCCTTACCCAGTGCGCACCCATGTTAGTGATCTCCGCTTTCAGCTGCGGAGCCACCCAGCACTGCCTCCTTGCCCCAGGCCTTCAGTAGTAAATCAGAGACCAGGGCCCGGTTCCAGAGTGCATCCCACTAAGGTCCTGGGTAGACCCTTTTTCCTGCCCCCTGCCGGCCTTGGTCGCAGTCTAGCCTTGCAGTCACACTTCAGCCAGGAACGCACAGACCAGATTCGATCCCTGCTCAGCCCGCCATTGACAGTGATGTTTTGACGCCGCGTGTTTGGCGCCAGGCCTGCAATGCCCAGGCCATATGGCCCTGTACGCCCAGCTGAGCCCTCTTCGACTGCTCAGCTGCAAGCCACACTGAAGGACAGGTGTACTGCCGAATGGGTTTTGATACTCAAATCCTGCGTCGCTAGCAGCAAGCTGGCGCAAGCCCTGGCCCTGGAAGCCTCGCAGCACCCGCAGATTCTTGTTGAAGCATCGCTGCGGAAATTTTCGGGGGGCACACTGTCGCAATACCTCCGTGCCATTCGCCTTTTTCTCACCTTTGTAAATCAGTGCGTGGGTGACTTGCTGAGCCTTACCCTGGCCCACCTTTCAGATTTCATCGCAGGCTGCCATGTGTCCCAAGCAGAGGACCGCACAGCACTTAAATGCAGTGCCATCATGATGAGCAAGGCACTGTCTTGGTTTGCACGCATTGGGCAGATATCAAGCCTGCTAGACTTGATGGGTAGTCCTTTAATCAAGTCCTTTGCCTACAACCCTAAACCACACGATCGACGGGAAGCCTTGCCCTTGCCACTGGCCATTCTTGCCGCATGGGAGGAACACATAGTTTCACCCACTTGCACGCCCGCTGTGGGCCTGTTACTAGGCGCCCTGCTTTTGTGCGCCCATTGCAGCCTAAGATTTGGCGACATTCAGAGAATCAAGCCCTCCGCTCTCTCGCTGTCTGCGCAGGCACTTCGGGGCCTGTGTTGGGCCACCAAGACAACCTGCCAGGGACAGCCCTTTGCATGCTTGCCTTTCGGTTTCCGAGGTGCAGACATTAGCACATCCTGGCTAGTGAAGTGGCTGGCCCTGCTCAGTCAAGCCTTAGACGCCACCCACGCCGAATGGGGAGATTCATTTGTACCCGACTTCATTTTGCCCTGCATTCCAAACCTGGAATCTCACGTATGCCCCAGCCTTTCGCGCCCGATGTCCTATTTGCAGGCACTGGTTTGCCTTCGCTGGGCCATACAGTTGCCATGGAAATCGGAAGGCGGTCAGCTGGTTACCCAGCACGAGGCATCCTCGTTTACCCTTCACAGCCTTAAATGCGCATTACTCAGTGCAGCAGCGCAGCTACGCCTTCCGGAAGACAGCAGAAGGCTTCAGGGACACCATCGCCTCTCGTCCGCATTGCTGTACAGCCGGGACGATACCATAGAAGCCTTGTGGGTGCAGTCTGAGCTCACCGCCATCCGACGGGGCTGGAGACCCCCTCGACCAATGGCTGGGAGGTGGACAATTTGCTGTCCACAGCCCTGGATGCAGATGAGGAAGCACTTGCAGTGGCAAGAGCCGCCTTGGAGTCTTCGGAGGCCGAATCCGAAGAAGAACCACCAGATGAGCAGGCGTGCTCACCAGATCTCTCGCCTTGCACGCAGGCGCCGACCCTTGCAGTCGATTCAATTGGCATTCGCCTTGTGCCCTGGGGATCCGTGCGTGCCGTGCAGTGCACTCACGGCAACTCAGTACAGACAGCTTGCGGCTTGCGCCTCAAGCATTGCTCGTACCCTGTGCATCAGATTCATCCAGACATGCAGCTCTGCAAACGCAAGGCGTGCGTGGCCGTGCTGTGCTAAAATCAACGTTCATGCCCTGCCTTGACACACACAGCACCGCCGAATTCGACACGATTCGATAACTTAGGTATGCCTTTTGAGAGGTCGGCGACTCAGCAGTGCTCAAGCGCCGGTCCAGTGCCTGCCATCCGCACTGACTGTACACATTTCGCAGCTATCCTTTTTCCTCTCAAACCGCCCTCAAAGCAGTCACTGCTAATGCACATGGATCGCGATCGGCTACAGGACGTCCTGACAGAAGCCCGGGTCCCTGAAGGCCTGCAGGACCTTGTTTTGGCCAGAGGTTTTGACTGCCCTTCTGATTTCGCCTTCGCCTTCCCCAACATTGCAGACTTACAGCCTTTCATAGTTTCTGCCAGGGACTTCTGGACAGCCAACAACATAGAGGATCCAGAATCTAGTGTGGCTGCAGCGCGCCTTAGGAAAGCCCTAGCCGAGTGCCATCGGCTCAGCCTGCGCTCAGAGCCTCCCGAACCGGCCGCCAGCTCCGGATCGCCATGCTCACCTGGGTAATTGGATTTGAAGGCTTCTATCAGGCTGGACACGCGTTCGGATGTGAGCTTGGGTGGCAAGTGCTCTGCCCAAGATGCGATTTGATTGGGCTGCGTGAGCTGCCATCCGCCTTCTGAGCCTTGTGCACGAGGGCCTGAAGCCCGGGCAGTCCCTGAAGTGGGTGCCCTGGCAGTATCGCCTTTCATCACGGCAATACCAGGAACGCATGGAAGCAAAGTCGGCCCGAGCAGTTCGCTCGGAGTTACAGCTCCTGAGTCAGGCCTTCTTTGACGACACACCCGAGGTGTCCGTGGAGCACCACTCG
The DNA here is from genome assembly GCA_963377175.1 of Effrenium voratum. NCBI lineage: Eukaryota > Dinophyceae > Suessiales > Symbiodiniaceae > Effrenium > Effrenium voratum. Next base: position 1,291,520 of record CAUJNA010000502.1, on the reverse strand, counting down.
CTGGCAACGGGGTGGCTCACCCGCATCCAGACCGTGTTTCGCAATGCCCTGGCCCTGTGCCAAGCAGCGCACCTGTCGAACCTCAAGGCCTTCGACAAGAAAATAGCCGACCTGTGTCTCACACAGCCAGATCCCAACCTAGGCCTTCGCACTGTGAATACCCAAGAGCTTCTGTCAGCCGATCGCAAGCTCTGGGCAGCCATATCCGACCTTCTAGGGCAGCAATGGTCCCTGGATGATGCCTTGTACGAACTGACGCACATGAGAAACGATGTGCACAGCCTTCTACAATTGCGCCCAAAAATGTCCAAGCCATCCGTGCCAGCACCACCACGCCCTGCAACACCAAGGGGACCCAAGCGCGACCTTAAGCCAGCCCGCACCAAGAAAGGCAAGGGGAAGTCCAAAGGAGCCTCGCCGTCGCCAAAGCCTAAGGCAGAGTGGTGCAGTACGTATAAAGGGAGAGAGGTCTGCCGGCGCTACCAAACGGGCAGTTGCACTAATGACCAGTGCCCTTTCGCCCACGTGTGCGCCATAGTGGGCTGCCAGCAAAAGCATCCTGCCATGGATCACAATAAACACACGTGAAACAGCCCGGATCTTGGACCGGCGCAGGATCGGGCAGCCATGCATCCGCCGGCCTTGCCCCACGACGGGCCTCATGAACTGTTAAAACCCTCTAGGCCCCGTGCCGAAATTGGGTAGCTGTTCTGAGGTCCTTGTTGGTGCTGCTTCCCAAGTTCCATTGATCGCCATTTGGCTCAAGACACAATTGAGGTTCAAGATCTGATGTGTGACTGCATACATACGTGATCGGCATTGAGAGCGAAAACACTTTGCTTGCGCTGCATTTGTCAGGACCACTGTTGTAACTATCATTCCTTCTCCCTTACAACGTTTACACGGGTTCGGCTAAAACGGCATCGTCCGTATACACCTTTCTACGTGGTTGGTATTACAGCTTGAGGGTTCGGTGCATAGCGTCCCACGGGACGTCACCTTGCCGTCTCTTGACAGGTTATCAGCCGTAACTACAAGCTCTACACTGGACTGGGAGACAGCTGGTTTATTGCGGGACAATAAAGGAACGATAACCTACACAGCGCAATGGCGTCTTCGGCGAGCCCAAGTACTGCAACTTTTGGGAACAGCAGCTCAGAGGGATCCAATGGATTGATGGCTCTTCCTGCGGTGATGGACATGGTTGCAGATTCACAGGACGAACCTGGGAGCGGAGGTTCCGCGCTATTCAGCGACATATCTACTCCCACAAGATCATGGAAGCAGTTCGATGTTCATCAGGAGTCGAAGAAAAGAGAATCCCCACCGAGAAGATCATCATCTTCGCCTGCGACACCACGGACGTCGCAGAAGGGCGTGAGATCGACGTCGAAGGGTGGGAGGTCAAAATCACCCACCAGTGCAGATTTTCGCGCCGTGATCAAAGAGAAGAATAAGATGGAGGTGGAGATCGGGGAATATCAAAAGACACTTGATGAAAAGTCGGCAGCAATGGCGAATCTTAACCAAGAAGACTATGGAAGCACCATCCGGATCCAGGAGCTGGAAAGACGATGCGAGATTGCCAGCAAGCAGTCGGGACATCTAGTGAGTCACCACCAACACCACAAGGCTGAGGCATGGCGCAAGTTTGAGGAAGAAGCCCAACAGATGCGCAAGGTGGAAATGAACGCATTTCAGTACGGGGAGAAGAAAGACATGGAGTCGAATATTATAATGCAACAGATGAGGCAAGCTGAAGGAACTATCATGGAGCAGAAGCGGAAGATTGCATTGATGAAATCCTACATGGCAAGCGAGAAGTCGGCCGCGCAGGAATCAGCTATACGTGCAAATCAGATACACCGTGAGGCTTCACAACAGATATCAGTTTATCAGCAACAGATCAGAGGCATAGAATCTTCTACATCTATCGAGAAGTTCAACGAGGATGAGATGGTCCAAAGTCTGAAATCACAGTTGGAGCATGCACTCGTCAAGCGCCCCGAGACGTACTCTTTGGAGGACTCCAGGGAACAGCTGATTGCGAGGCTGAATGACGTTACAGTATTTGCGGAACAGGAATCGAAGAGAGCAGATTGCTTGCTTCGCGAAAAAGAAGAGATCGTCAAACAGTATGAGTCCGACGTGTCGATGAAGGACCAGATGATTGCTGTCGAAGGTGGTCATCGTCAGGATGCGATCTTGGAGTTAGCCCAGGACAAAGAAGAGAAACAAGAGGAACGGTGCACGATGGACGAGAAGTCGAAGGAGGCTGAGTACTGGAGATTGACAGCTAAGGGAATGTACGTTGAGTACCTCGAGGAGATGCATGAGCTTCAGAGACAACTGAAAGAAAGAGAGGCGACGCTCAAGCAAGAAGAGAGTTTTGTACGCCAACTCGATGCTGACAACGAGGAACTACGTGCACACAAGAAGCTGGAGACACAGGAAGCCTCCAGCAGCAACGATGGACATCGTGAACGAGCAGTAGTGAAACGCGCTGAGGGAGGAACCCAGGCTAATTCAAATAGGATAGACAAGAAGGTGGCTGGGTCAGTCCCGTCATCGTCTTCAAATCAAATCCCTAATTCGTCGCTGATGCCAGGTTCGATCCTTTTCCGTCTTTCGGTGATCCAATGATCGATGTACACCTATCCCAGATGCAAGGGGTTGTTGGGCATGTCCCACAATCCACTACTACGTCTGGTGGTGGTGATGGGGGGGGAAACAACGGTACTACGCCCCCATTGGATTACGGTGGATTCCCGCCCAATGGGAATGGGCAGGGAGCGGGTCGACGTCAGTTGAGCCTCGCTGGTGGCGGAGGAGGACCTCCGGATGATCCACCCGACGATGAGGATGAGGATGACGACGACGAAGGAGATGAAGAAGACGAGGAAGAAGAAGAGGAAGAAGACGATCGAACACGGAGGAGACGAAGGAGATCGAGAGATAACCGAGAGATCAAGAATGATCGACCGAGAATCTCGAGGAAAGAGGCCGTGATCGACCGAGAATCTCGAGGAAAGAGGCCGAGAGAGTATCTATTCCGGCCTGGCCAAAGATCCATCAACTTGATACCTGGAAGATGCAACTGCTGATGAATGTTCTGAGCGCATGTGCGGATCCAGATACCGACGCATGGACGAAATGGCTGGAGCAGGCTCTTGGGTTGAACCCAGACCTGGATTTGCTTAGCGATTCAGGTGGCGACAGATTTGCTACGATAGATATTAAGATGGCCATGGGCATGCAGAACATGCTGAAACAAGCACCTGACGAAGCCACGGACGTATACCTCGATGCTACACGACACTCTGAACTACGACATCAACAAGGGGTGATCGTGAAGGGACGAGAGTTGGTGGCATTAGTTATGCAATCATTCAGAACTTCCGATAGAACGGATCTTGTCTACCACATCGAGCATCTATTCAACCTTGACTTTCCTGGCGACAAGAACCTGGTCATGTTCAGGAACAAATGGTATGATTTGCTGCTGAAGATGAGGAGCGAGGACAGACCCAGTAAGCTGGCTCTCAGAGACATCCTTTACAGGAAGATCAAAGGGAGCAAGAAGATGGAGTTCGGCCTCAATGCCTACCATAGACTACCGGACAAGCATCCTCAGAAGACGGATGAATTCTTATTGGCGTTGATCGACTATCAGATCAAGGCAGATCGGGAAGACCTGATGCTCGACATGAAGGAGAAATCGGTCAAGTCGATGATGAAGTCAGGCGGGAAGGATGCGGCTCCAGCAACTGGCAAACAGGAGAACCAGGGTGGCAAGGGCAGAAAGGGGAAACCCGGTGGACCTGAAACCGCTCCTGTGCTCCCAAAAGCCAAGGCAAAGGGCCACGCTGGCAAGAACGGCAAGTCCGACGGTGCCAGCGATAGAGGCAAGAGTCCGGGCGGAAGCAAGGATAATCCCTGCTGGTACCACTTCAAATCGGCGAAGGGGTGTGTGAAAGGAAATGAATGCACTTTTTCCCACAGCAAGAAGACGGAGCATAAGTTGGAGAGCATGTCCAAGGGGAAAGGAAAGGGCAAATCCAAGCCCAGATCATCGTCACCAAAGAGAGATGATGGAGCATGCTTCGCGTTTCAGAAGGGGAAGTGCGATAAGGGAAGCGCTTGCAAGTATAGGCATGAGCTCATCAAGAACAATTCAGCTCCAGCAACGTCAAATGACAAGGCGCGAGCCAAGTCGAAGGCTGCCGCCAAAGCCGCAGCGCCAGCCATTGCAAGGAGGGCCATCGCAATGCCCGCGATAGTCCTGAAGCAATCGGCTCCTGCAGGGAAGGTAAGCTTCAAGAAGGACGTTGATCAGGTCGAACCGGATGAAGCCGAGACTGTCTACCACGAGCACAATGACGACGCGATGAGCGAATCATCGAGATGGTCTGCCGAGTCCGAGATCCCCGAGAAAATGGTGTGGTTCAAGGAAGTGCTCGACGTCGACGAGAATGGGAGATCACCTACCTCGAAGACGAGAGAAGGCAATGGGAACGAAAAGGAGAATGGTACGGTTATGAGGACAATGAGAATGAGCCTTATCAGTACGTGTACGTCGACGAGAAGAAGTTCAAAAGCAGTGATCATCGTGAATTATCAGCCTATCAAGTCCAACGATCATTGATACGTGCGAAGATACTGAGAGACGTGGTGGATGATATATATAAGAAGCACTACTTCCCGGTGACCAAGGAGAGCAGCATAATGTTCGAGTATGATCGGAACAAGGACGAGATCAAGGAATAGGCTGTCGACTGGAAGAAACAGCATGGTATGCCGAAGAACGTTTTCGCCATGTCAACGTGCATCAGCAAACGGGTGAAATGGTTGATGGACACCGGATGTGGTCATGATCTCATTGGAAGAGCCAAGGCGAAGAGACTGGGTGTCGACATCGTGAAAGATGACGACGAGATCGTGTTCCAGACCGCGAATGGTTCCACTTCCACATCTGATGTGGCCAAGATAGTCGTGGACGAGTTGGACGAGACTGTCGAGCCGCATGTATTGGACGAGACACCCACGGTATTGTCAGTGGGGAGGAGATGCATGAAGATGGGTTATGCATTTCACTGGATGCCTGGTAAACTACCTTTCATGGTTACGCCAAAGCAGGGATTCGTGCACTTGCAGGTCAAGGACGACATCCCGTACCTAGTGAGAGATGGTAAGCTTCGGAGTAACAGGCATCGCCCTACGATAGACGACCTCAAGGAGCACTTTTCGGAAGTATTGGCGATGGTAACGAACGACGAGGCAGATCAGGGAGGTGACGATGAGAACGACGTCACACCCGCCGCTGTCGGTGAGTCCGCAGAGGCCGAGGGCGAACACCACGACGGGGCATTCGACTTCGGGCCACCCGGAGGAGCCGGTCCGGTACGTCCGCCTCCCGTGGCTGAGGAAATACCTGTAGATGTTGGGTCAGTCCCGCATCGACATGGTGATGCCGAAGCTCACGAGGAAGAGGTTGATGAAGATGATCCAGATGCCGGAATCGAAGTAGACGTGTACGAAGGATCATCAATAAAGAGGAAAGTGGGAGTCCTCAAGAAGGACGCCAACTCCATAGCTCATTTGCTTACACCCAGATACCGAAATCCCTTCTGCGAATCATGCGTCAAGGCAAAGATGAGACACTTCAGATCGCGAACGGGAGCATTCAAAAGAGAAGTGAAGACGTTCGGTGACCTGGTGACGTTCGACTTTGTGACGGCATCAGGAGATCATGAAGTGGAAGGCAGGTATGCGCTCATCATCCGGGACATATATACCGGAATTATCATGGCTTATCCCACCGCGAGAAGAGACACTGACTCAGTCGTCAGGGCTATCAAGCACTTCTGCGGGAGGAGGAAAATCAAGTAGGTATATTCAGATGACGGCCCGGAACTGATCAATGCGTGCGTGGAGTTGAAGCTGAACCACGACCTATCGCTGCCTGGACGGCCGCAGAACAATTCCCTTGCAGAAAGAACAAATCAATTCATCATTGACCAGACTTCGGCTTGTCTAGTACATGCCGGTCTACCCACGTGTTATTGGGTGCAAGCCATCACCACTCTGTGCCATCTCATGAACATCGAAGAGGTGAACGGATCGAGTGCATGGATGCGGCTGCATGGCGAGGAGTTCAAGGGCGAGAAGATACCCTTTGGTTGCGCTAGTGGACTTCAAGCCGAGCGAAGCACGAGGGGGAAAGAGGGAGAAGTTCGAGCCGAGAGGGGAAACTGGTATATTTGCTGGATATGTGTTGAGCACCGGTATGCATTGGGCAAACAAGTATCGTGCTTGGGCACTTACTGTATTTGCGGGTGCAGAGCTGAACATCAAGAAGGCAAAGGTTCCGCCTCGGTTGAGAATGCCACATCAGACGGAGAGGATGATCCTGAAATCTCCTCTGACATTCCCAATACAACAGAGGTACAAGGTTGCCAACGAGACTTTGGAAGGAATAGAGATGTCTATCGATGCAATCGGTCTGGATGCACGTGACCGCCTGATCGAGGATGAGGACTACGAGCCAGAATTGTTGCAGAGTGACGAGAAGCGACTGCTTGACGATGAGGTCGATCAGATCGCTGGTCTACTGCTCGACGATGGCCCGGAGGTAATCGCCGGAGATCGGGGGGATCATGCAGGAGAAGAAGATGCTAGACCGAGCTCCTCAAAAGGGAAAGGAGATGGACACTCTAAGGGCGATGAGAAGGTTGCGAAGTCCGACCTTCCACATGTGTCAGTTGGGCTACCCGGGGATGGTATCACGTACGTCAACGACGATGGCAAGGAGGTTAAGATCGACAAGGCCGGGAGACCGTATCCTGTCGGGAAGGACGGATTCAGGCTAATGAAGACATCGAGACCTCCAGAGTTCACTCCTGAAGAATGGAGGATGATGAGTAAATATTACACCAAGGAAGAGAAGGCCGAGGTGAAGGGCGGTGGCAAAAGGAAAGAGGAAGATCCCAAGAGTAAAGAGTCTGAGATTTCCGCGCCGGCAGAGGCACGGACATTACAGATGCCCGGTGGTAAGAGAATTCGAGCGATGCTTCGGAACCGTTGGGGTGGAATAGAATGGCAGTACAATTGGGGATTGCGGAAGAACATATCAAAGATCAAGAACCCAATGGATGGGAAGCACTTGGCTGAGCTTGAATGGGTCAGGATTGTTGTTAATCCTGTCGACGGGGTGGTTGTTCTCATGGATTCCAAACATTCCCAAGACGTCATGAGACGAAACGTTCAGCTTGAGAAAGAATTTGAGTGTCTGGTGGTAATTTATGCCTGGAAGTTCAAGTCTGAGGAGCGATCAAAGTCGACTCCAAACTGGACGAAGGCGGTTGCATCAGTCAGGGAGAGTCATAAAGACGAAGCTGAGACGGCATCGGGGACGGATCCATCGGTCGACGAATCGACGGACCTCATCTGGTATGAATGGGAGGAGTCTGCTGAGATAGTTTCTGGAAAAGTGCCACTCGCAATGCCTGCGATAGGCGAGGACGGTGAAGCCAAGAAGTACCCATCGATGCCGTGCGTGACCTCTGAGCGAATACAGCACAGAGAGAAGGCTGTGAAAGTTGTACGATTCTTCGACGCTTTAGTATCCAGGCCGGTAGGCCGGAAAGAGATGTTGACCAACCCTGATGCATTGGCATCAATGAAGACAGAGTGGTCGGGATTAATCGACCAGGGGGTCTTCGATCTTGGCGCGGTGCGCGAATATGACGCTGTAGCCAGAGAAGCAAAAGCGAAGGGGGAGGAAATACACATGGCTCGCGCACATGGCATTTGCGTTGAAAAGCACTCACAGTTGCCTGTTGGTGATCCAAAGAGGAAGTTCAAGGGTAGAGGCGTGTTGCTGGGGAACCAAGTGAAGAACCAAAGCTTTGAGGCTGCGATGATTCAAGATTTGGGGAACTCTCCTGCTTCATTTGAAGCCTCGCGTTGGGCGGATTTTCTGGGTTGTCATGATGGCTGGGATGTGCAGATGGCCGACGCTGTTCAGGCGTACATACAGGCCACCTTGAGAGGCACGCCGTGTTGGATTGAATTGCCACCGGAGGCCGTGCCGAGTGAATTCAAATGGGATAAGTACAGAAGACCAGTCGTCCCGTTGAGGAAGGCGCTGTACGGACACCCAGATGCGGGAACATTTTGGGAGCAGCACTGCGATGAGTCGGTGCGTGCCGTTGGTTTTGAGCCCATCGGCGAAGAATGGCCTTCAGTGTACATTCACGAAAAGCTCCAGCTTGTTCTGTTGTGTATGTCGACGACTTCAAAATGGCAGGGCCGCAGAAGAACCTTGCCCAAGGGTGGAGCATGTTGCGTACACGTTTGAAGATTGAGCCCGAGACTGGACTTGACATGTACCTTGGTTGCAATCAAAGCAAGGGAAACGTCACTCTCGTGAACGGACACCGAGTAACAACGGTGACCTATGACATGGAACAGTTCCTACGTTCCTGTGTCGACCGCTATCTTGAAGTGGCGGGCGACGTGAAGTTGAATAAGGTTGTCACCCCTGAGTTGCATGAAGAAACCAAGAATCACGTCTCACGGAAGCCTGCCAGAGAGGGGCCGTCAGTCGTGTGCAATTGGTGTAACAATCTTGTGCCCACCGACGGTTCTGCCACAGTGCCGGACCAACGGGGAGGGACTCCTGAGTTGGCCATGAAGGAGCCCGTGCGTGGACACCTTGCTCCGCATGCCGCTATCGTACTGATGAAGTTGCTGTACGGTGCGCGGATTGCTCGCTTCGATTTGTTGCGGCAAGTGAATCGCCTAGCACGGAACGTGCATAGGTGGACTGACTCCGAGGATCGGGGTTTGCATCACTTGATGTGCTATGTGCATCATACCAAACATTGGCGCATGGTCGGTTGGGTTGGAGACCCTATGGACGATGTGCACTTGGCCTTGTATGCGGACGCTGACTTTGCGGGATGCATTGACTCGCTGCGTTCCACCTCCGGTGGACACTTGAATATACCAGGGCCTAATACCCGGTTTCCGTTGTCTGGCAGCTCTAAAAGACAGGGTTGTGTGAGTCACTCCACTCCCGAGGCCGAGATTGTTGCGGCCGATGTTGCCATGAGATCGATGGGTATGCCCGCTCTCAAGTTGGTAGAGCGGATCCTCAAGAAGTCTCCGAACTTTGTGTTCTATGACGATAACAATGCTATGATCGGTGTCGTGCGATCGGGGAGAAACCCCACGATGCGCCACCTTGAGAGAAGCCATGGTGTTAGCATTTCGTGGATGCATGAGATGTTCACACGTGATTACATGTACTTGGCGTATGAGGTCACCGACAGGATGGCGGCCGATATTTACACCAAGGCGTTCAATGATGGGCGCAAATGGATACATGCATGTTTGCAGATTGGTCTACTTGACCCGAGCTTGCTGTCTGACCCGGATACCCTCAAGGCGCTCACACCCACGTGTGATCCCATAAAGGGGACCATGCAGACCGCTTCGGGGACAGTTGACGGAGTTCCAACATTTCCGTACACACACATACCGATCAAGCCCCCGGACCTATGGTGGTCTGGATTAACATCTAAAGAGGGATTGCATGAGCATGAAGGACATGATCCGGTTGTTGTTGCCAAGGGACCCAGATTGATGCGAGTGAAACCTCCACTCGCGGTTATGACACCGTTTGGGAGCAAGTGGCTTCGGTCCACTTGGTTTCTGAAGAATGGGTCATGGCTCAAAGTTGAGGATAGAGTTGACCCGGGGCTACAATGTGTGCGAATTGATGGTTGGGTTGAACGCGCAGTTTGGCAGTTTCATCCCGTACCGGTCGCTGCACCGGCGCGGGAACGGTCTCCACGACCATGACCAATTCACGTCGGGTCCGGGGATGTTGACATGCAGTCCGTGCTGGCCGCATTTGTTGAAGAACTGTCGAACGAGCGCATAGAGTTGAAGTGTGTTAACGACCTTGCTTTGGAAACGTTGCTCCGATTGAAGTTGCTCATGCGTTGTCTACATATCAATCACGAGCAGCTTGTCCCTGGTCGTTGTTTTGTTCCGTATCGCATTGCGGTGAAGCACAAACCACAGTTAGCGCCGGGTATTGACCTCGCGATGGTCAAACATGACGGTGGTGTGCTTCGCGCTCCTGTTCATGTCTCGCTTCCTGGTATGAGAACTCGCACAGTCGTCACTCTTTACAGTGTTGACTTGGCTCGGCCTATCGTGCTGATGGCATGTTCCGAACCACGAAACTGGTTCACTGCTCTTGCCCGCCATGACGGGCCGCAGGTTGTCACCATAACTCTGGTTGATGACTTACTGAGCGAGTACGGGGGGAGAATCGCCAGACATGTGCTTACCAAACCTTCCGATTTGTTGTTATTCGCCGGGCCTTGCACGGGGGGATCATCATGGGCACGCCTCAACAAGACTCGCGGAATTGACACCGCAGAGAAAATCGAGGCCAAACAAAGAGAATTATGGAGATTGTTTGAACGGTTCGTTGAAATTAAACGGCATGCCATGACAAAACGAGCTGCGATCTTGTTTGAGTTGCCTGGAAGTTGTGATTATTGGAAAGATGAGAGACTGCATGAGGTCGTGCAAGATGGGACTAGTCACGAGTTTGATGGGTGTCGCTATGGCTTTAAACAAAGATATGCAAAGAAACCCATGCCAATCAAGAAACCATGGAGAGTTGTCTCATGGAACTTTGAACTTGGTGGCTCGTTGTCTAAGAAATGCAATGGAAACCATGAGCATGGACCTTGTGCAGGTCGTGAAACCAAAGAAACCCAGTTGTACACGTCTATAATTGTGGGTGTGATCCTTCGCCGTTTTCGTGCTCGAGCAAGGTGCCTCAAACCGGCACCGTTGAAACTCGCTCTTGCTTGCATTACGCGAAGGAGATCGCGGAAGCACCAAGCTACTGCGAGCGAAATCTGCACCACCCCAACAGCACAACCGAGGTGCTGGGTCAGTCCCGAACCTCTGGTGCATACGGGGAGCTGGGTCAGTCCCGAACCCCAAGCTTCAAGGAGGAGCTGGACGAGTTCGTCACCTCAATCTGAAGCTGGGATTTTGCATTGGGACAATTCCGTGGCTTCATTTGCAGCTGCTTATTTTGGATTTTCCTGGGTCTGGAGAATATCATCAAGATGACTGCCAACCCGAATGTCGTCAATGCAAATGAGTTCTTCTGCGTGCCTGTTGGGAAATCTAGGCAAGCGGCAGTCTTCTTGGGAAATTTGGTGAAGAACGCCATCGAGGAAGGCAAGAGGATACCCAAGAGGATGGAGATGAGCAGCGACCTGGGTATGTGCGTGAAGTGGATCGAGGACATAGGCGTCCCCGCTATTTATGCATACTCTGCGTACTACTCTGCCAAGGGCCGCGGGATGATGAAAGGTGAAGGGCAGTCTATGAGGGTTGCCTTAGAGTTCATCAGCAAAGTTTTCGGACAGCTTTCTGCCGACGAATGTATGCTTGGATGGAGGGAATTCTGCAGCAAGGGAAAGAAGATCGTGTCGGCGCTGAACCAACTTTGCGGTGAGGCAACGATGCTGGCGAAGAACCCCGAGTTGCTCGACGTAACCAAGTACTGCATAGAAGGGGCGGATATGTTGAGATCAATCGCGAACATCTGGGATCTCGCATTAGGCGTGGCCGAGGACAACGATGAACGGTCGTTCAAAGCTGCATTCCACCAGAACACCCCGGTTGGGGAGGTGTACAAAGAATTCATCAGCGACGAGTCATCTAGGGCATCGTCATCGAGGAGGTGGAGGAGCTCCGAGGAGTTCCAGACGACTGCAGAGTTTGAGAGGCACGATCGGAGAATTGCAAGTACAGAGATCGAAACTGGGGGAAAGTGTTCACGTTGAGCGTGATCAAGGCTCCCAAGATCGACTCCTACGGTCGTGGTTCCAAGGACGACTACCAGAAGAATTGGGACCTTGGGTTGGTCTACCAGAATGAGCTGCAGGCATCGATGAAGAACCTCGCATATGCACTGAGGAGGGATGAGAATGCCAGCCAGAACAACCTATTGCGCTGGATGATCTGTGGGTCAACCCCCAGTGACATCTCTGATGCGTGCATCGGGGCGTCAATTCGCTCATGTGCGTATCGTTCATCATGAGGAGATTGCAGCCATTGCTCGGTGAGAAGGACTCCAAAGATCAGTCGTATACAGCTTATTTCCGTCCAGACAAAAGGGAGCTGAACGATCTCTACCGGGAGATCGAGTACGCCAGGGATTTCCTATGGTGCATCGATATGATCTATGAGTCGAAGCTGCCTGCGATGAACATCAACTCCATCAGTTTGACACCGCACGCGGCTGACAGGGCCGCTGAGAACCAAGATCGGCGCAAGTGGGTAAGCTGGATGAAGGAGATCGAGAAGAAGGCCGAGAAGGACGTCATGATCGAATTCTTCCAGAATAAATACTGCACGATTCATGAAATCGAGAGGGAACAGGAGAAGTACCCCGAGGATTTCGTGGTTGGGGAAGAGCCGACATGGTGGGTGATGGGCTCATCGAAGACGGAGCCGCCGCGGAAGACGGAGCGACAGCAAAAGTCGGCATCAAGCTCCGGACAAAGGAGTCAAACCGCTGGTGGGTCAGTCCCCCAGCCGGGAGCTCCAAGTGGGGGGTCACAAGCCAGCGATGCTGTCAAGATCGACAACGAGATCATTGACTCCATTTTCCGAATGAACTCTGGCGGTGACGACGACAGATGTGATTATTAACCCAACTGCTGGACATGATACCTACACTTCATTCGAAGGGGGTATTACTTTGGGCGGCGCGACTGTCAATGTGAAATTCAACATAGACAACAATACGGGGTACCCAATCATACAAACTGTATTTGGGCCGTGTCTTGCAGAAGGCAAGAACGCAACATATTGGGAGTGTATGCTGAGATGCCTGACCTCTTCGCTATTGCACTTCGAGGAGAAGACCAGCGCGGAGAAGATCATTCTTTCCTATGTTGGGAAGGGAAATGCGGCATGGCTACAGCTGTATGCTTTCTTGTGTGCCCAAACAGGATGCTTGATTACTGGACGCCTTCCGGGCGCCAAAGCCATCAACGCGTTGATTCAGGCGGAGAAGAACCCGGACAACGCACCTGGACAGTTGAACCGGATTATCAAGAGGCAGAAGAGGAGCCCCATTGGCGAGGCGACGATTCGCGACATGATGATCCACAAGAAGAGCTTCTTGGTCCTGGATTGGCCCCTGAGGGCCGTCAACTCGAAAGGGAGCACGAAGACCTTCCAGATGATGGTCAACGAACAGGGATGGACAAACATCGAGGAGAGATCATACTATGGGTCGAGTGAGCAAGTCTCCTCACCCAACGACACGTTGAATATCATCTCCCGATTGCAGAAGCTGGATAAGCTCATCGCTGAACGGCGGAGGCGAGACATGGATGACTCACCAATGTCGGTGCACATTTGGATGTCGCTATATGATTGGGTGTGCATGAGAGGATGCGGATGGCAGGTGACCGCCAACCCCATCATCGACTCCCTACAGAAGGCGATATCTGACCTCGTCAACACATGCAAGGGCCTGGTCGTGGTGTGCGTGAATCGCGATGTTGCTTTCCATGGTGGAAGAGGGGACTTGGGGACGATCGCCAATAAGGTTAGCGAGATCTGCAAGGCGGCAGGCGCGCTGGTGACCGAGAACGATCGCCTGTGGCGCGTGATCCATGCGCTCACAGGAAAGAACTACAAGATCCCTGGGAGCTCGAACTTGCAACATTTCCTCTTGAAGCGACTGCTGATTGAGAAATCCATCGATGCGGTCGCACCAAGCAACGCGTTTGTGCGTGAGCTGGAGGAGACGTGCATAAACGAGCCCGACCTTCGGTTCAACGTCCCGAAGAACATGGAGGAATCGAAGGTGAAGTTCGAGTACAAGCCGACCTTCACTGCACAGTCGAAGAGGAAACAAGAGCAGCAAGATGAAGGACACGGCGAGCAGGATGCTTTTGGGAAAGCCGATGTCGGTGATCAACGTCTTCGATGGTATACGGTCACGGAGCTCAGCAAGTTTATCTGCGAACTTTGCGCTAAAGAGATGCAGATGAGCAAGTCGAAGGTGCTCGGACCGAATTCGAAGTACAATCCCTCTTCTTGCGTGAACTGTTGCGCGAACTGGAACGCGGACACGAACGGTATTGCAATGTCTATCGAGGGGAAGAAAATGTACACGCGCCTCTTCGCGGAATGCGTGGTGGCAATCCCCGACCTTCAAAACCTCATGGTGGACGTCAACAATATCCAGGCCATGATCACGATCATACGGGAGCTCGTGTATTCAAGGCTGAAGAAGGAGCTTTCTCACGTGGGATTCGTGAGCATGACTGTGGATCAAGCAGCGCAGTTCTACAACAACGGTCACGGGAAGCAATTGTGCGCATCCCGGGATGTGATCGTGTGCAAGAATTCCGAGGGAGTCGAGGAGAGGATGTCCATCTTCTTGATAGGCAAGGATCTTGGCAATGTGGCATATTCGTCCTGGATCAAGAGTGTGCTCGACCAAGGAACGATGTATGAACTCCTGGGACAAACCACGAACGAGGAATCCTTGGGAGACGTCGTCGAGATGGTGTTGGGATTCTTTGAGGTGATGTCGTACTTCCAGCACGAACTGCCACTGTGGAAGGATGCATGGAAGATCAAGAGGGAGTTCGAGCAGTCAATAGTGCGACACCTCGCTGGGAACGTGACCCACACGACGGGCCAGAACAGAAAGCGGAACAAACCGTCCGCACAGCTCGGCGTGCCCACGAAGGAGGTGCTTGACATCATGAACAAGGTCAAGCCCAGACATCCACGATCCCTGATCACCGAGCCCTCTGCACAAGGTTCCAAGAGAAAGGCCACGGAGGGCGAAGATGAGGGTCTTGGTCAAGCACCAGACCCGAGTCGAAGTTCTCAAACCAATACTGAGAAGGAAGACAAGAAGCAGCGAGTGATCGACGGGCGGAGAGCGGCACTAGGATTCCTGGAGTCAATGGAGAAGTGCATGGGAGATATGGGGATCTGTAAGAAGTGCGCGAACCTGGCCCACGACGGCGACTGCAAGGACATTGAGGAGGCTGCTGGAAATGAGAAGGCGATGAAGGTGCTCCGTGAGCTACTCAGCAGTGACCCTGTTTCATCTGATGAAGACATGGGGGATACGGAGGAGCCGTCCTCATCAACGTCCAAGGAAAGAAGAGAGGAGGACAAGCAGGGAAAGAAACAATTGAGATGTACAGCTACACCATTAACTTGGTGGAGATGGCTGACACGGCTGAGGGAGGAGAGCTACAATGTGGTGGCGTCGACCTCACCTACAACCCGTGCGGGGACAGCAGGACGTTCAAGAAAACGCTCGAGGTGGGATGCGACACCATCCCGTGCTACATCCCGAAGTATGGCGATGTGAGTGATGTGCACTTGCCATGGGCGTATGCGTCCATCGTTGACCCCAAATACTTTCCCAAAGGTGCAATCCTTGAGCAAGTGGACGTGATGCAACTTGGCAAGAGTGTCAACTTCTGCGTTGCTCCTTTCGACGGTGCTCCACTATGCAGGATTGGTGATGATCGCTCGGTATTTACCACAAGGGACCAAGCAAACCAGCTATCTCACGACCTATGCAGAGTCCTTCGACACAAAATCGGCAATTGCCGAGGAAGTGCTTTCAGGTGCGACGAAGGTGGTTGGGTCGACATTGATGCAGTCATTGACGACCGAAACAACGACATATTCCCACCTAACACCTCGAGAGCGAAACGATACATGGGCATCATGGAGGTGATCAAGTGGCAGGAATCTGGACACAAGAAATCGAGATTTCAGGTTCTGGCAGCAAGGTTTCCTAGCATCATGAACCCGAATGACACGAGGGAGGCCAGGGAGGAAATGACCAAAGCTGGCCTGGATCGGGACGACATCGACAGGATGTTCAACAGATGCGATGGATGGTACAGACCTTGGTGCATCCGAGTCACAACCGGTCACAGTGATTTTGGATTCATGAGCTCATCCGCACTGGCGAATAGGTATTCCGCAAGAATGGGTGATTCTCTCGGAGGAGCATTCCATGTGACGTATGTGGAAAACCTGCCAAGCATCGTACGCTGTGGGTTAGTCCCCGGCGGAATCGATGGCGGGAACAGGCTGGCACTGCACTTCGGAGCGTTTGCTCCATGGGATGAGATGAACGTGGCGACGAAGACGACGCTGCGGAACGTGAGGAGAGGGGATCCGATTGCGATCATCTACATTCCCAGTGCAACCCTCGCGCGGTATGGAGCTGGAGTCGCGGCTAATGGGACTTTCATGGTCTTCGACGTGATCCCGTTCTATGAGGTCAAGTCCATTTGGATTGGCAAAAGCAACGGAGGGAAGCGCCTGGAGTACGCTGACATCAAGAGAGCGTACTCGAAGTGTGTGGAGAACGAGATCTGCCCTGGCTTTGTCAACTCATCCCAAGAGTCGGCAGCGATGTTCCTCCAGAACGTCACAAAGATCAGCGAGAGGATGACGGAGACTGAGACAGGTGCCGATAATCTGCACTACATCGTTGACATGGTTAATCGTGCCTGCGAACTCTATCGAATCAACAAGATGGAGGAGTTCAATGCACAGGTCAACGAGGTCCGGGACGAAATCAGCAAAGTCGTCATCCTGAATGACGAGACATGGGAAGGACTGAGGTGCCGGATATGTCCATCATGTGCGACCGCGATCCCCACCTGCTTCTGCTTATGCCTGGAGTGCGAGGCACAACTGATCTCCATCGGAAGATACTACATTCACATCAACTCCGATGACGAGGAGGACAACCAAAACCCCAACGTCT
The DNA here is from genome assembly GCA_963377175.1 of Effrenium voratum. Lineage (NCBI taxonomy): Eukaryota > Dinophyceae > Suessiales > Symbiodiniaceae > Effrenium > Effrenium voratum. The sequence continues at coordinate 1,274,638 of CAUJNA010000502.1, read as the reverse complement.
CTGGAGATGCCAGGCGTGCACAGGAAGAAGCTAACCACGATGCGGCAGCACAGGAGGATGAAGACGAAGCGGAGGAAGTTCCGGGAGAAGATGACGACATGGACACGCAAGGATATACATCCGGCTATGCGTCAGAAGAAGAAGACAGCGGTTGGCATTACCGCGACACCGATCTGGCGTCACGGGACATTATAAGTTCCCAACGGATGGCGATCTGCCTTGACGAGCCGCGTGAGGCTCAGTACATGGCAGGATTTATCGCACTCCAGCTGTCCAAGATGTGGGGGATGTTTGAAGGTGGTGAGGAGAGAACGATGAATGCCGGACTCGAAGGGAGGCCGGGCTGCCCTTATCACAATGACTTCAAGAGGTACCCCAACATCACCGATCAGGATCAGGAAGGTATACTCTTACCATCAACAGCGAAGAAAATTTCTCAGTCGGAGAATGTTCGGTCGAGATCCTTCCGATCGGTTGAGGAGCGTGAAGATTATATTCGTATGATGGTGTGCAAATGCGAGGGACTTTACACATTCTACAAGCTGTGGATTGCAGCGAGAATCCTCGATGTCACCAAGGAAGAAATGAAGCTCCTGGTCAAGGACCGAGTGCACCCGGTGGGTGATATTATTTTCAGATGTTTTGCACTAGCTTTCAACTGTAAGTATATATCATTCGTGAGGGATGGCCTGAACCTTGGCAAGAATGGTTACACGGTCAACGTGAGCGCCATCATCTCGGCCATCGACCCGAACAAATGCGACACACCCCTGCTGGATTGGTGCCTTCGGAAAGGGCACTGGTTGCCAGAGGACTACAACAAGAAGTGTGTCCGGGCACGAGAAGCCCAGAAGAACTTGGACGAGGAGTTCCGTCGACGTACCCATAGGCTGTCCATTGGGGACAGGTATGCTTCGTGAAGATGCTGATTGCGGTACGATGTGGGTCAGTCCCCATCTGTTACTTGCGTCACATCGACACTGTTTCGGTGGAACGACTTATGTCATGATTTATATTCATGTGTCCAAGATGATTGGGTGTGTACATGGTTACATATTCCGATGACTATGACGCTCTGGATATTCATGGATGGAACTATTACCTTATAGATGATATCTTTTCATTATTTATGCATTGTCCATGGTATCTGGAATGGCTATGATTTGCATTGATTACTCACCGATGTTTCTTTGCCGGAAATATGCAGACCGATTACGAGCAGGCGCCTCTGGTGGACTTTTGCGGCCAACCCATTTATGGATGACAGCTGCGCGATGCGCAAATGCGGCAGCTGGATTGTTCGTTGGTGGTCAAATGACGTGACGATTGTGTATTATATACACCTGCATATGGATGTGTGCTTCGATTGGAGGATGAATGTTTCACTTTTCGTACAATCGAACCCGGCATGTTTCACAGCGAATGAACGGTGTAGTGATAGCAAGTAAAAGAATGCACGACACGATTTCGTAGTTGAAGCCGTGGCCAGTGGAACGTTTTGTGGTGTTTGGACCGCATGATGAACAATGCGACCCAAATGGGGGATGTTAAAACCCTCTAGGCCCCGTGCCGAAATTGGGTAGCTGTTCTGAGGTCCTTGTTGGTGTTGCTTCCCAAGTTCCATTGATCGCCATTTGGCTCAAGACACAATTGAGGTTCAAGATCTGATGTGTGACTGCATACATACGTGATCGGCATTGAGAGCGAAAACACTTTGCTTGCGCTGCATTTGTCAGGACTACTGTTGTAACTATCATTCCTTCTCCCTTACAACGTTTACACGGGTTCGGCTATAACGGCATCGTCCGTATACACCTTTCTACGTGGTTGGTATTACAGCTTGAGGGTTCGGTGCATAGCGTCCCACGGGACGTCACCTTGCCGTCTCTTGACATGAACCGTCTTCACCATCGCAGGGGCCAGGGCAAATTGCCCTGACTCCAGCCTTGCCTTCTGCACACCGTAGCGTACCCAGCGCTTGGCCAAAGCCACACACGCCCGCCCGGGCAAGCTCATCAGACTCACAGCTGCATCCAGCCTCAAAGCGGCTCTTTTTGGACGTGTTTGCAGGTAGGCTGCACCCAGTGACTCGCCGCCATTAGCCTTGGCCTTGACTGCTTCGAGCCTTTTGACCTAGATGGTGACACTGCGCACGACATCCTGGATGACAGAGTCTTCGAGGCACTCCTCAGACTCTGCTGGTCAGGAGTCGTGGCCCTGATCATGCTTGCCCCGCCTTGCAAAGAATACTTCAGACTCAAACTACGCCCGGGCGGGCCCAAAGCCTTGAGAACGCCGCAGCACATGGACGGCATCCCCGGCCTTTCGCCTGCGCAGCGTAAAAAATTGTTGGATAGCAAAACCATCCACGACCGTGGTAGAGCCCTGTTCAGAGCAGTGGTCTCCAAAGGGGGCGTTGGCATTTGGGAGCAGCCGCCGTCAGCCATGTCCTGGCTGAAAGAGGCTAACTTCCAAATGCTACGCGATCACCAGTGTGCCCTGGTGTGGGTAGACGCCTGCATGCACAACAAAGCTTTCTCTAAGTCATGGGCGTTTGGCTGCAACAGTTCGAAAATACGGGCCCTGCAGGCTCGCTGCAATCACTCATACAAGCATCAAAGCATTGCAGGAGTGAAGGAACAAGGGGTATACCTCAGCACGCTGACCGCAGAGTACCCCCCCTTCCCTGGCCCTGCAACTGGCCCAGGTAGGCATAGGAAGGGTGAGTAAAACAGGCTCCTTTCGACAAGCACTGCCGCTGCACTCCAACTCCTCCAGACCCATCACACTGGCGCCTTGCAGGCTCCCCACCTGCGACGGAGCAGGAATGCACTCATCCGCAGATTGGTGTCTCCCCAAACCCGAACACCCGCTGCAAGTCGCCAGGCCCTGGCTGCACTGGATGCATGAGCGCAAACTGGTGCCACGTATCCTGGCACACATCTCGCCGTCCGAAAGCCTGGAAGTGGCAACCCTAGCATACACCGCTCTAAAATTGCCCTGCCCTTCAGATATGAGCCCCGAGGCAGGACAGCCATACCGACTCCACCTGCTGCATGCCCTGGCCAAATCTTGGGGTGACCCAGACATGGCCCTTTTGCCATTCCTGCAACACGGAGTACCGACAGGAGCCGTGTCAGCCTTGCCACCAAGCCTTCAATGGCCGGCAAAAAAGCCAGACTCCGCGCTGCCGCCGGATCTGGAAGTTTGCGAGGGCAACTGGAAGATGGCCGAAGACGAGCCAGAAACCGTGCAAGGCTTGCTGCGCAATGAAATTGCCAACAACTGGATTGTTGAAACCAGCCTCAGCATAGCCGACGCTCGGGTAAAATGCAAAGAGCCGCGCCTTGTCTTGGACAGCGCCGTGTGCCAAGTCAATACCAGATGCCATCTGCCAGAGCGCCTTAGCTTGCCAATGGCATCTGACCTGGCGCTGTCCACGCAGCCAGAAGACACTCCAGGCGCCTTCATAGGCGCCAGTGTTGACTTTAAAGCCGCACACAAACAGGTGACTCTTCGCCTTTCAAGGAAAGCTCTACCATTACAGGGTGTGCCATTTTGGGGGCCGTTTCTCGGCTTTCTGGTGGCAGCGCACCGGCGCATTCTTGCTTCGTCAGGTGCATGGGTTGCTAGCCTGGAAGCCCCACAAACTTTTTGTGGACGACCTTCTGTGTGCACTCTTCCGGGATAGCGCGCCAGACATGTTTGCCTTGGTGGTGCTTTTCTTTTGCGCCATTGCAGCGCCCATTTCGTGGAAAAAGGCGCAATTCCAGGATAGCCTGGTTTGGTGCGGTTGGGAGATCAACTTCTCCCACGACACCATTCAGCTCGTGTCGGCTAAACTAGCCAAGCTGGACGCCTTGATCAAATCCCTTCTCGGGAATCGACGGGTGCCCCGCAAAACACTCGAGCAGTGCATAGGCCTGCTTATTTGGGCCACCAGCATTGCCCTACATCTCAGGTCCTGGCTAGCACCGCTGTACGCGGACCTCAACAGCCCACCAGGCTCGAGGCACTCGATGCCGCCTCAAATGTGGTCAGCCTTTAGAACATCCTTGAATAAGGACCTCAAAACTAGCCATAGCCTCCCGGGCTTGTGGATCACAGTGGGCTCCAAATTCTTGGAAATTTCAGGCCGCACCATGCATTGCCCCCAGGACATCCCGCAAGTGCCTGGCACTAGCAAGCCCACATGGGTGCGCATCGCGGACCCCAACAACCCATACACTAGCCTTTCCAAGTCAAGCCAACAATGCCTTACTTGGCTGGCGTCGTGCTTTCGGCGCTCGCCTATTCAGCCTTTGGCGCGGCCACACCAGCTGCAAGCTCTGGCTGCCGCGGATGCGTGTGCCGAAGATGATTTGGTAGGGATCGGGGGCTGGGCAATCACATCCTCCCAAGTAGTGTGGTTCGCCGAGACCTGGAACATGCAAGACATAAGAGCTGTGTGGCCCTGCCTTGTCAAGCCTGGACAGCGGTACATCGCATGCTTCGAAACTCTTGCACAGTTAGCACTGCTGCAAGCAACCCACAGCCACATTGGTGGTGGGCACTACTCGTTTAGCATGCCTTCAGGTACAGACAATTCCGCCACGGAAGCAAGCCTTAACAAACTGTTCACGACCTCCTGGCCGTTGCAACTCTTTGTGCAATTAACAGCCTTCTGGGCTCACGCTCACAATGTGCTGCTGCAGCCGACGCACGTTCCAGGAAGGTGTAATGATTGGGCTGACGATCTCAGCAGAGGTCGGTTGGCCCGATTCAGCCATCGCCCTGAAAGTCGTATACGCTTCAGCCCTGCAAGCCTAGCGATGTCAGGCCGAGGCATTCAACTGTGTCCGATGCATGCGCCCTGGCGCCCAGAGCATTTGGCAGCAGCCGCCATTACCGCTGCACCAGCCTAACTTGCATCCCGACATGCCTCGCGACCAAATGACCGCCGTTGCCCTGTCAGCCAGAACAACTGGCGACGTCAGCCAGCCGACCGGAAAAAGTGCAGTCGCTGCATAACAAGCTGCTCACAGCCCAGCGTGCATGGTCGCGCTAGCATCTGCCCTGCCAGGTACAACCCCACTCTGAAGGGCGGGTGATGAGGCCTGCGGCCCAGCGGGTTCGCTTTTACCGGGTTGCCTGAAACACTGAAGGGGGGGCCAATGTGCCTCCTGTTCCAGGCGCACCAGTGCCCTGGAAGCAGTGCAACTTTCAGCAATCCCGGTAAAAAGAACTGCGGCCGCTTCGGACGAGCTTTGTTCTTTTGAGGTTCCATGTTTGGGTTCAAGCTAGGAGCAGTGCAACATGCCTTAACGCTTAGGGTTTCTTTTCCCTCGTGTTTAGGGCATGTTGTGAATCGAACTATGCGTTGGCCGTTTTGCTCCTAGCCTTGACCCAAACCTGCGGTTTCATTTCTTGAAACCCACCCACCCACCCTGCATTGCCCTATGCCAGGCTTTGCAAGGATAGGTAGCAGACACTCTGCACTTTCATTGGTGGCCTCCGGGCCTTTTGGTTTCCGGACCAGGTCTCCGGACCCACATTGGTCTCCGGACCTTGAGTCTCCGGACTCTTCGGTCTCCGGACCTTGGGGCGTGGGCACGCATGCCGCGCCCCCCCCAGCACTGCATGCGCACGCAAGGACACGCATTGTCTTGCCTTTTCACATTTCGGGGGGTCAATGTGCCTCCTGTTCCAGGCGCACCAGTGCCCTGGAAGCAGTGCAACTTTCAGCAATCCCGGTAAAAAGAACTGCGGCCGCTTCGGACGAGCTTTGTTCTTTTGAGGTTCCATGTTTGGGTTCAAGCTAGGAGCAGTGCAACATGCCTTAACGTTTACGTTTGTAGCACCCACTCAAACTCGTGTGTGTGCATGATGTGAAACATCAGGATGAACCTTTTGTAAGTTTGCAGTTGGAACGCTTGGCAACAGACCATGTGTTACCGATGAGGCGCTTTTCGGTTCGCAAGGAAAAGTTAGCATTGTCGCCCCCCGTCAGCTCCTGCGTGGCACGCTTGGTGGCCCGGCCGACCGTCTCTGCTTGTTCTGCAGGGGCTCCACGGCACGGCAGCCTTCCGGGTAAAGATGTCCATGACCACAGACCGCATCTGGTCTTCCTCGGGTGTTCTTGGCTAAAGTTGACAGTCGTTTGGCCCCTTCAGCCGACTTGCCCAGCGCGGCCGGGGCGCCTGCGTGGGCCTGCCAAGCTCGGCCACCGGGCTAACCGGCAGCACCCTGACGATCAACAACACGGCCAACGCGGAACTTCACCAGGTCAGAGACGTGTCCACGGGCAGAGCTTCAGCCACCGCGCGCCTTCCGTTACCTCTCCGTTGCTCAGGAGCTCCGGGATGTTGCCGGTGACTGGTCCTTCAAACATGTTTTCTTAGGAGTCCTTGCGCGCAGTTGCCGAGGCGACTTCGGAAAACGTGCGGTTATCATGAAGTGAGTGTCGGAGGACTGACATCAGAAAACGTGCGGTTTTCCGCAGTTGCCCCTGGAAGAGGCAACTGCGGAAAACGTGCGGTTATCCAGTGGGGTAGCAGCCCCGACTGCGGAAAACGTGCGGTTATCCAGTGTGTCGTTGGAGGACACGCTGCAGAAAACTCTCAAGCCGCCTGTTCGGGCTTCCTCGGATCGGAGGAGGCCTGAACGGGGCGTTGGGAGTTGTCCGCAGTGAGGGGTAGCAGCACTGACTGCGGACAATGGTGGTCTCGACAGAATGTCGAGTCTATCGACCCGGGTTCCCATGTGCGCCGTTGTTGGTCCAGTGGTTCCACAGCTTCTTGCGCTCGATTCGTCGGCGTTTGGGAGTTTTCCGAAGCGGGGGGTAGCAGCCCCGACTTCGGACAACTCTTGGACTTTGGACAAGTTTCCCCAAGCACGTGTCACGGCGTGACACAGTCCGTGGGTGGCCTTTAAAGCACAAGCAACACTTGTGCTTTTCACGGCCTTGGTGGAAGAGCGAAGTCGGAGGGGGCGACTTTCTTGGTGAAAACCAGGCACCGGAAGCGCGGAAAGCGAGGCCGGGCTTCGCTTGGAAAGCGAGGCCGGCTGGGAAAGCAAGGCCGGCGATGTTTGTTGGCTAAAAACCATGCAGCGGAAGCTCCGTCAACAATATCGTCTCGTCGATATGGTTGAAAGCACGCAATCGGCACGCGTTCGGAAATCGGCAGTGGCCTGGCAGTGGCCCGGCAGTGGCCCGGCAGGTGCCCGGCAGTGGCCCGGCAGTGGCCCGGCGCTGGCCCGGCGCACAGATGATCGCGGCATGTGTGGGCATGATCGCGGCATGTGGATGGCTTTTTTTGCTGAAAACTATGCTCCGGAAGCTGTGGGAGGGATACCGCTCTCACAAGTATCGGTCCAAAAAAAAAGGTGCGCACTTAGCACACGTTTTTTGGCGCACAGCGATGCCCGGCCCGGCAGTGGCACCGGCAGTGGCCCGGCGATGTGTTTTTTGGCAAAAACGAAGTGGGAGCGAAGTCGGAATTCCGACCTTGGGTGGCGCGGCTCGGCAGGCTGGCGTTGAGGCTTCGATACCAGGCCATTCTTGAGGCAGTATTGAGTTGTCTTGAAGCAACGAAAGCGCAACATTGGATCAATATTGACACAGCCCGGACAGCAGCAGCGAACTGCAGCGGAGCAGCAGCAGCGAACTGCAGCGGAGCGAACTGCAGCGACAGCTGCAGACTGCGCCGCGCGAAAGCGCGAACATAGAACATCGCACCTCTCTCTTTAGAGGGGATCCCCCAAACGGATTCTGTTGCACCTGGGAGGGTTCTGACACTTGTCCGTCCAGGAAACGACCTCGTCCTGCGAAGGATTCGAAATCTAAAATGCTGCGTGCAGGCGTGTGGCTGCAACATAACAACCCCTAGATATGCGGTTTGGCTAAATGCCCCGCAGCTGCCTTCGTTTCTGCAAGGCGAGCCCCCTCAAAGGAAACCCTTTTTTTGGAACCCTCGGTCGTCGGTCGGTCGTCGGTCGGTCGTTCGGCCGTCGGTCGTTCGGCCGTCGGTCGTTCGGCCGTCGTCGTCGGTCGTTCGGCCGTCGTCGTCGGTCGTTCGGCCGTCGGTCGGTCGTTCGGTCGTCGGTCGGTCGGGGAACCCTATTTTTTCGGGGTCGTTATGTTGCAGCCACACGCCTGCACGCAGCATTTTAGATTTCGAATCCTTCGCACGGACGAGTGTCAGAACCCTCCCAGGTGCAATAGAATCCGTTTGGGGAATCCGCTCTAAAGAGAGAGCCACCCTCCCACCTGGTGCAAGGCAGGTTCCGAGGCGGCTACAGCGAGCTTGGGCACGCCTGCCCTTGCATTCGCTTTCTAGGGCTGTACCCGCGGTACTCCCTTTAATGACGCAGACCGCTGTTTGTTAAAGAAGCGCGGGCACGCCTGCCGCGCCGTGCAAATGCGCTGCAAATAGCCAGGACACGCATGTCTGGCGCCCTTTTTAGCTTCACAGGGGGGACAATGATACCTCCTGCTCCAGGTGCACCGCGTGCTCTGGAGGCAGTGCCACTTTCAAGCAACCCGTGAAAAAGAAGTGCGCGCCTTTTGGGTTTGCGGAGCTCGTTGATTTGGAGGGTTGTTTGGGTTCAAGGTAGGAGCAGTGCAACAGGCCTTAACAGTTTTGTTCGAGTTTTCAATTTTGCTGGCGCGTATGTGTATTTGCTTTGGTGTTTGCTCCATGCAATCTCGTGTAGCTTGTGTTTGTTTGTTGTGTTTGCTTGTTTGTTTGATTCTTCCTTGTTTACCTGTTTGCTTGCAGCTTGTTTGTTTTTGTTTGTCGAAGGGCGTGGTTAAAACCTGGGACAGGTTCACAAACTGTTTGTTTGCTCGTTGCTTGCTTGTTTGATTTCTTGTTTGTTTTCTCGTCGTTTTTTTTTTCCCCTTTTTATTTTTCTGATCTCGGCTCTACGTTTTTGTCCTGCTTTGGTGTTTGTGCTTTTATTTGCGTTTTCGCATCTTTCCTCTTGTTTGTGTTTGCTTGCTGAAATCAGTGTTTGGACAACATTTGGATCACAGGACGGATAGCATAGCTGCTGGTGCTGACACAGTATCATGCACAGTGTCAGCACCCAGTATCATGTTCATATTTCAGCGCATGTTTGAACCTGCGGGACCTCTTGTATCACACGTTGTGTTTTTGCCATGAATATGGAGCCCCAATGCCGAGTGACTGACAGGTCAGCTGCGAGAGTTGGCATGCGTTTCGGAGTTTTCGACTGATCCAACAGTTTCACGGAAATGGGAACACCTTGGCTTGCGGTTTTGGAAAGTACTTTTTGAGGTTGGTTTAAAAAGAAACCAGAAAGAACGCCGTTTTCCCTTACTTTGACTCATACCCATCTTTGTTTGAACATATCATTGTTCTGCCTTCCAAATTTCCAGATTGTTTTGTGCACTTCTAGACAAGTATTTGTGGTCCATTTCGCTTGTTCTCGCTTTCTTGATCCACTCGCGCAGGTTGGCGCCAGATGGAGACATGGCTGCTCAGCAGCATGGGCGTGCGATGTGTGTTGCCACGTTTGCTTTTGCACGGGTGCCGTCCAGTCAAGGTCTTAGGGCATCACCATGTAATTTATTCGCCATGCGTCCAGTTGAGCCAAGCAGCCAGGTGATCCTTCCGGATGTCACTTATGGGGCAGCCACGCAGCGCACCCGGTTGCTCATTCGGGAAGCAACAAAAAAAAACCCTCCACAACCCAGGAGAGGTTCGAGGTTCTTAGGACGCAAGGGGGTTCTTAGCAAAGTGTTCTGATTTTCAAGGTGGATACGGGAGCCCACAAGGATCAGCCCCAGGCATTTTTGATTGCGTGTCGACCATTGTGGCGCTAAAACGGCCCTCACCCTTTGCAGAAATCCACAGCTCCAATTCCCACACACCTCCACGCGACCCTTATTTGGCTGCGGGTCAAAACCCTGTACCGCTGGTGAACATCAACATAGGTGGCAAATGGATGTTCATCCACCCCAAAATGGAGCCATAGGTTATGCCCCATGGCCAGTTGAGAAGCTTTGATGTTGGGTCCCAACCACGTCGCGGGTCAGACATCGGCCTCGAGGTCCGTGCCTCTCCGCGCTCACTGCACGAAGGCCAAAGATGCTGCACTGAAGCCCTGGATTGATTCCCCGGAATCCAAACAACGGAGGCAAACCCTTGTTCCGAGTTGGAGGATCCCAAACAACATGTTTCTCTGGCACTGATCTTTCAAGGGTGCACCTGGTCTTGACACAATGAAAAGCAAGAAGATGCTACCAGATGATATGTGTTGCTTGCAGATGCTACGAAGGGGGCCCCGAATTTTTCGGGACGCAGCTATCGAAATCAACACTTGGATAGGAGTCAGATGGTCATTGTGATGCTTGGACAGGAGTCAGATTGCCATTGTGATGCTTTTTCAAAGGGACCCAGATCTAAGAATTGGGGCCCGGCTTCATCATAACTATTAGGGGCTGTGGGACAATTGTGGTTTGCAAATGGCTGTCGAGCCGGGTGAAGCATTGGCATGTGGATCTTGTGCGGCTGGATTGCACACACACACACACACAATCAGCTTGCCAGGATAGCCTACGAATCGACATGGAGATCAAGTTCCCAAAGAAGGACGTTTGTCACCAGGGTGTATCATTTGTATAGCAGTTTTTGCTTTGATCACCAGGGCAAGATTTAGGAACTGGTCCTGAGTATTGCTCCACCACGTTCTCTTGAGTCTTGAACAGTTTTCCAGTGGCTGCAATGCCCACCTGGTTGATGCATCGTTTTATGCACAGGAAAAGAAGGCGAGGAGCAAAGCAGAGATGAGAAGGCCGGGTCGGCTGTGATGGGGAAGTGTTGCTCCAACGTCTATCTTCGAGGTTGGAGCCATCAGCCTTGGTTTGCCTCATCTTGAATTGTGTCCGCCCAAGTATTCGTGCGCACCAGTTTTGCGACAGTCTTTGATTCAGAGAGAAATACCCTAGTCATGATTTGTTTTGACTTCTTTGGCAGTTCGGGCGTTTGTTTGCCTTTTGTCCATATGTGTTTGGGTCAAACTTAAACCACCAGGGGACCGCAGGTTTTGGTCCATGGTTTCATTTACCAGGGGACCGCTACCAGAAATCCGTTTTGGGCACCTGTTTTTGACCCACAGCCATATGGCATTTGGTTTGGGTGTTCTACATGGCCTTTTTTCTCCTCCGTTCAAATCCACCCAACTGCCGACCGAAACTCCCAATCCGTCCCCAGGCCTGGTCTTCTGTTCGAGCCTACGTTCTGAAGGCCCCGACCCAAACCGACCCCAAACCTCTTTTGGTCCCGTCCCCACCCGGACCCTGTCCCAAACTAAGCCTAAACCCTACTCAAAGGCACCGAAAACCCATGCTAAACCATCCTTACCTCACCCTAACACCAGTGCAAACCTGACATACCCAGCCGAAACCCTGCCCAAAATCCACCCTGAAACAACCCTGACCTCACCCAACTCAATTCAGCCCATCTAAATCAACACAGAATCAAGCCTAAAGCCCATCAGCGCATCGTTCATTCTGGATACCTTTCTGAGGGTATGGGAGAAAGGGCGTGGGTTTTCCTTTGGTTTTTCTCTAATCCAGCCCCAACAAGGGGTCCAACAAAGTCACACCCACATGTTCTTCCTTCCGATTTCAAGTCGAAAGGTTTGCGCCCATGTTTTGTCTCATCAGGTATTCAACCAATTTGGTGCCCCAACCTCGGCAGGCCGCAGCGAGTGGGGTCCATGCTGAGCAGCGTCTTCACAGAGCAGAAGTACCCCGAGCCCCTGCCTGAGCATGAGATGGGTGTTTCCTAGAATCCTTTTTGCCGGGTATTTTCCCTTTTCCTTTCCTGTCCCAGAAAGCTGCTCGCGTATTTTTTCAACAGACACTTGTGCGCGAAACCTGGTCCCAAGTTTTTTTGCAAAGATCGGTGCTCGCAGCCAAATGACCAGCGCGTTTGGAGCTCGTCGCAGCTCGTCGCAGGCCGGTCTACTTCCAAAGCGTGGACTGTGCCGCGGCCTCTGCACGAAGCTCCGAGCGTGAAGTTTCACGAGGTTGATCGAAGGTCGCCGTGACAGGGAGCAGGAGTCACTGCAAGTTAGTGACTGCATTTGGTTGCTCCTCTGAAACTTTTCTTCGACTTTAGTGATTTGTTTTCTGGGCTTGATGGAAAGCGTCATACGGTCACACTGGCATGGGAGCTTTGGCGAACGGATCGGGTCCAAGGCGCTTTCGACACATTCTTTTTAGGTCGACCAAGATGAGTGGGTGGATCAAGATTCTGAAAATATTCCATTTGGCTGTGGGTCAAACCCAAGGGGATTTCATTTTGGGGTAAGTGAATTCACCACCCATTTTAGAACCTATTTTAGTGTGGATTGGGATGTTCACTGGAGGTACGGGATTTTGACCCATGGCCATTTAGGCCCCCCCGCTTTGACCATGGGTAACTTTTCCTGTGTGGAAATTATCATCTTTCTTTGCAAAGGACCTTTTGATCAAGCCTTACATCAAGCATTGAAGGTTGGCTTGCCACCCGATGCTGAGAGAGGCAGAAGCCAAGGTTGGAATCCCCAACTTCCTTTCGGAGAAGGAGCCCGGTAGCCCAGGGAACAGCTACCATGCTTCCTTTTTGCTGCATTTTTGCTCTCCTAGTCAAGCACAATCTATGAAAGCAGGAATCCGACACCTAGGCCCCTGAACCTAAACGGAGCCTGAGACTCTGAAGCCTGGACTGAAGGCGAGTGGTCATGCCTAGGATGCTCCTAGGCACATCAGGATTTTGGGGCCTCAAGGCCAGTCATTCGTGCAACCCTCCAGATTAGGGTCATGTTTTTCGTGGCTCATTCTTGTTGCGACCGCTTGGCAGCTTTTTGTTCACCTTTGTGGCTCAGCCTCGGAACATGCGAGCCGCTCGTCTCCCCAAAACGATCCGGACAAGCCCAGACCCCAAAAACACGCGCTGTGTCAAAGCAAAAGATTCCGGCAGACTCTGCTATTTGGTTTCTAACTATAGAACCAAATCTCCCAGGAAGGCACATCACCTTGAACATAATTTTCAAGCCGGGATTCCATGTAAACTCGAAAATGAAATCCTCTTTAATAAACATTTTTCTATCATAGCTGAAGCTAGAGATTCTGCTGGCATTCTTTCCTTAGTAAATGCAATTTAAATGCGAATGAACATATTTAATAAACCATGCTGGGACAGGACCCTGTAAAGTCCAATTTGAAGCAATGATTCTACTTAACGTCCAAGTGAAATCCTGGTCACAAAGAGCATCATACTGAAATTATTATTGAATCTAGACAGTCTACTAGAATTTGTAATCACCTTTGAAATGTAACTAGAAATATGAATTCTAATTAACATATACTTGAGATCATCTTGAAAAGGACATGCAGTCGAATTCTAGTTAAAAGTAGACATTATAGCAAACAAACTCTATTTTGATACTAATGACAATAAACAGAAAATCCTGGGCAGGACATCACCTTAAAGGTCTCATTTGAAAGAAGGAATCTACTCAAAAACCGAATTGAAAACTGTTTAGCAAGGAACTCCTAGTTAAATTCTATTTGAAGCTAGACTTTCTACTAGAATGCTGTCTTTATTAAAGGTGCATTTAAAACATGACAATCCTCCTGAATCGCAACGGATCAGTATTGTTGAAGCAGCGCATTCCGATTATTGATATCGAAGTGGATGCAGTATTGTTCAATCAGAGCTGCCAAATGATTCAACTCAGGGATTGATAGCAGGCGGTGTTGAAGCAGACTTGCCAGATGATGCAAAACCAAGTTGACGAGCAAGTATCATTGGACAACCTTCTTTGTAGAAATCCCAACGACCACTCTCTGAAAAAAGAGCGTCCCGATCTGTTCTTGGAGCAGGGCTCACGATGTTTCGCTTGGGTTTCAGCACCCAAAAAGACCCCATTCAATCCGAGTTTCCTTGGCAACGGGGGAGGTTTCCCGGGTTCCCGGCGGTTCTTCCCTGGCCTTCAAACAACAACCGCCCCGAGTTTCCCAACTTCCCCGAGCCAAACCCCGGGACCTCTGAGGTGCCGAAAGATCATCGACTTTGCGGAGGCCCAGGGCTTCAAGCTGCAGAACCGGCACCGGGCCGGAGCTCTCAACCGATCTTCGGCTCGGGCTCGGCTCCATATTTTTTTCTTCTTCTTTTTTCTCCTCTCTGTCTTTCTTCCTGATGGAAGGTAACGTTTTTGTGGCGTGCTTGTTTTTGTTTTTGTTTTTCTTTTTAAGGGAGAGACCAAAGGGAAAGCCACCCTTCTGGGAGTGCCCTGTTTTAACGCGCACACACACACACACAAAGGGGGGGGGAAAAGAAAGCATGGTCACTCCTTTGTGTGTTGTGTATGTGTGTGTGTGTGTGTGTGCTGGGAATTGAACGGGGGAATTTGGGGGGTGCTTTGTGTGGCTGTGTGTTTTGGCTTGGTTTGTGCAGTGTGTTTGCTTGCTGGCTTCTTCGGTTTGTTCGTCTTAATGTTGTTTTGTTAGTTTGCTTGTTGCCCACATTCTTGCGCGGGGTTCTTGCTTCTCCGCACTCTCGCCCCTCCCGTTCGCTCCTCCTCCTCTTCCTCCTCCACCGCCTCCTCTCCCGCTTACGCAACTTACGCACACAGCCCCCATGGATTGCCTGCGCCCCGAACCTGACGCCAGCAGCTACACCCTAAATCTAAAGCCTTCACCCGGAACAGCAATCCCAAACCCAACGCCAAGACCTATACCCTAAACCTGAACCTAACGGAAAGCTAACACTCTAAACCTAAAACCCAATTCAATACCTAAATCCTAAGCCCACACCCCAAACCTTAAACCTAAACCCTAAAGCGAAACCTAAACCCAAAAGTGAAACCGAAGCCTGAAACCGAGCCCTACCTTGAACTTGAATGCCAAAGCTTATCCAAAACCTTGCCCCATCGCGGTCCACGGCGCCACTCTATGAACAGAACGCTGCGCTCGGCGCCGGCCAAGTATGGCAGCTACTTGACTAAAAGTGGCCACGATTGGGCCGGGTACTGCTTGTAGTCGTATGAGGGGGGCAGTATGAGGGGTGCCGGCAAACCACGGGGGCTGTGGGCAACTTTAGACTGGTCTGCGTGGAGCAGTCGGCTTTGAGCGCCTTTGTGTTTTGATACCCGTTCCAAGCCAGAGATGGCGTTGCCCCCGCTGCCTTCAGGGGCCTGCATGTCTGGAAAGACAGAGCGCGCGAATTCCCTCTTCATAGAGCACAAAGCTCCGATCCCTCGACCGCAAAGTGTGGCGGAATCATCTTGGACAATGTGCGGGCCCTTGTGTTTCTGATTGAACACTATGAGAAATACTTCTCTTGTTGCAACCATGAACCTGACCAGTGAGGCAGACAGCTGAGAAACCCCTCAATCTGGTCCGATCTCACACGCGGACTGCGCTTAATGTGCGCGTCCAGATAGATAAGAGAGCGCTGGCCTCATGTTAGCAGATGAAGCGAGAGATGTCTTCGGTTTGCGTGGCGATGTAGCTCGGCGCAGCCTGGTGCCTGGGAGGCGACAGAAGCTTTGCTCAGAGGCGTGCTTGCTATGGGAGGGGAGGGGCATTGTGGCCCCGCAAGTGTTGCCCTATTGTTTTGCGCTGCAGCGTTCAGCTGAGTCATTGTCTAATGGGGTCTGCGCCGCTGGCCTTCACAGTCGGCGCTTGGCTGGCTATGATTTTCTCCGATCGGTTTAGCTGCGTCAATGCTCGAAGGATCGCCAGGGCATGACCTGTGTTGCGTCGCCCCTTTGCGCGGGGAGCTGCCGCGTGGCTTTATTTGTCGAAGCAGATGGCGCCACGTGGATCATCGCAGGGCGGACTCCTGGTCGCAGTGGTTCAACGTGGTCCTCGCGCGCATGGTGTGCGTGGATGAGGCTGACGTCCCAATAACAAGCAGCTTCTCCTTCTTTGCGCTTACTGTATTTTGGTTTCCATTTTGTCGCATCCACTCAGCGTTGGAGCAATTTTCACTGGACCCAGGGTGCGCTTCTCTGCTCATCACTCTTCTCTCAGCTTCGTTGCGAGAAACCATGCTAGCAATCAGGCCGATCCTCACATGCACTTGTAAAGTGTCTTAGAAGTTTCTGCTTTCCCTGCAAAAGTAAGTCGTAGTTGTATAGGGCTCATATCTTTGTATTCCACTGCAACTGGTGACTTGAGGGTAGTAGACATCATTTCTCTCGGAATGCTTTTCTGGGTGTTGTGATGGCCTAGCTGCACTTCTGGGGCTGAGGTACTGAACATGATGTGGGCAGACCTGATCGACCCCTTCTTGTCCGAAGCCCTTTGGGAGCGTGCGGCCAAGAGGGATGGGCTCGGAGATTGCGAATCAGTGAAGATAGGACATTACGTCCTGGCAGCGGGTGCGTGGTGTATTGTCTCGCGCTTCCACGTTGATCTACTCCGCTTTACGGTTTTCTACGAAACCCGACAAAAGGGGTTGGCAGGAAGGGTGGCCAAGTTGGGGATGCCAAAGCAAAACTTGAAGAATTGGCAGCAGCTAGTAGAAGTTGGCCCCTGTTGTACCGGGGGTTACAGGTTTGATGGCCAAGATATCGTTCCATGTGAGCAGCTAACTGACCGTCTATTAGTCTATGGTTAGACTGGGGAGGCGGATTTTCTTGCCAGGGCCGCTCATCTTTCTCGAAACGCGCACACCTCGCATGCAACGAGCTTCCGCCGCGCAGCTGTTGTTAGATCAATGGTTTCCTTAAGTCGAGGCCAAAGAGGGCGCGCCTTGTCCGACGACATGTGCTCCATGGAAACAAAAACACCAAACACATGCAACGAAAGGAGGAGAGCAACCACAAAATCCAAGGACACCCAAGTTGCTTCAGTTGGCCGGGAGTAACAATAATTTCAGCGAAATCAGATCAAAATTGTCAGGCAACTTGGACCAATCTTAGTCCTGGTCATCAAGCACATTGCCGAACACCGATCTGGACACCTCATGCGGCAAAGCTACTTCCGAGCACTTGGGGCCTTCTGGTGTTTCGTGCGCACCGAAATTCTTCAGCTCCGGAGCCGTTCCATCACTGCAAAGTTGGAAACCAGAAAACCAGAAACCAAAAACCCGTTCCATCTCTCGTTTTGGGTTTTGGGCTACACATGAGAGCCCACAAAGCCCAGCACCTCGCCTCCCTCCAAAAGTGGCTGGCCTTTCTCCTCTTTTCGGCCATGGACTTGGAGAAGCCAAGGCAGCCGGCCACCTTGGAGCTGCCCCTGGGATTTCTGCGGCTTCTCAAATGCCCAAGGATCCCGGATCCCCCCCCCAAAAATCCGTGAGTTGGTAACCAGGTAACCAGCTTACCTACCATTTCTTGATCGACCATGGGGGAATCAGCTGCGCTGGAAGTCAGGACAATCGGGGCCTGGCATAGGACCAAGGACGAATGGCAGCTCCGTCCGGCACGAACTCGGACGCACTGCCAATGGGAGCCTTCAGCAAGGCTCCACACGGGGGCAGCCAAGTTGAGATATCAACCAATCGTTCGGTTTTCTCAGCCGCGTTGCGTTGGCAACCCTTTGGTGTATAGTTGTTTTAGATGTGGCATCAACCAAGGGAGCACAAGCTTGGATGTGTGTGCCAACCAGTGCAATGGTCAAACACATTTTTGCAGAGGAGTTCGGATCACCATGCAGTGAGTGTCAGCCAAGGTTGCTGGGAAACAAGAGCAGCGACTCTGGCGTCACCGAGCTCGTAGGCGCGCACGATGTCATGAGAGAAGGACTTCTTGGGGATGTTTTTGAGAGAGCGCCTCCCCCTACTCGTGGTTGCTTGAGTAGCATCAATCAAAGCTGCACCAGACGAGTGGTTCTGAGCGACTGGACAGAGTGATCAAAGTCACAGGCCTCCTGCACACTGCCAGACGCACTGCCAGACGCACTGCCAGACGCACTGCCAGACAATGCTGCTCCTAATACGGTCGGCACTTGGTGCAAAGAGACGCACAAATAATTTCAGTTATTCAGCTCGAGGTTACTTGTTGCAGTGTGCTGGCTGGTTGGTTTAACTTCAATTGAATGTATTGTCCTTCACATGCTTGTTCCCGCGGATCCTGCAGACTGAAAGTTTATGACTCCTGCTGCCTCCTGCAGTCTCTTAGCGAAGCAGCACTTTTGCCAGGAAAGCAGTCAATAGATGACGGCCACTGTTACTCCTTCAGCAACGGGGAGCCCTCCGTTTTGCTTTGTGTAAGACAGTGTTCATGAAAGAAAGCCAAAAGGCCACCATTCGAAGTAGGTCCCCAAAACCTTTGGCTACTCTTTCCGACTTTTGCCAAGCGTTTTGGCCACGTTCACTTCGCAACTACTCAGCTTGACACTTGGAAGGCCCCCTTGGGATCGCATTGAACGCCAACTCTCCGCAATTTGGGTGTGGCTCAAAAGCAAATCGGAGTCAGGGTGACGCAGGTGGTCTTTGTTTTTTCATATACCTTTTGGGCCATTTTGGGATTCCATTTTTTGAGCCCACACACACACACACATTTTTGGGATCCCATTTTTGGGATTCCATTTTTTTGGGGATTCCATAATACCGCTTGTGCCACTTTCGGGAGTCATATTTTTGAGCCAGCCGTTTCTCGTCGCTCTTGTCAGGGGTGGGGCTGCTGTGGTTCTCCGGGTCCTGGGTGTTGCTGCAGAAGGGGGCGGCCTTCGGGGCCCTGTTCGCGCACCAAGTGGCCGGCAGCCCGAAGTGGCGCCCGCTGGCGCCGCTTGGAACGACAGCTGGCGGGGGTTGGGCGGCCTTTGCGGAAGGGGCACGCCTGTGGGGTTTTGTGAGGTGGGCGCTTTTGGAAATGGGGGGGTTTAAAGTAGGTTTAAAGGGAAGCTTGAAGGCAAACCACAATTTGGAGATACTTTGGCCGAAGCTACAAAGGTTTTTGCAATGGGGGTTCTTAGGGTTCAGAGAACCTCTCCAGTGCCCCAAGCGTCTCAAGGTGTTTCCAATAGGACTCCGCGAGGCGGGGCTTGGTGGCCATGATGGGTCTTCGGAGCTTGGCGGTTGCCGTGGCTTGAGGCCAACTCAAGTGGACTCAACTTTTGGACAAATTTTCCATTTAAAGGAAATTCGAAGCCATTTCTTAAGGTGCGCATGTGGGTTTCGTCCCCCATTTCTTTTTTCTTCTGAAGGTTGAAGTACCCGGTGCTGGTGCTGCTGCACTGCCTGGTGGTGGATTTGAGCGCGTGGCTGCAGCGCCGCCTGGCCCGGAAGTGGCGCCAGAACATCACCAGGAAGCTGCACAGGCGGCGGGGATGGGATTGGCAGGGATCGGCAGGGGGAGGGGGAGGGGGGGGAGGGGGGGTTGGGGGGTTGGGGGGTTGGTTGGGGGGTGGTTGGGGGGGTGTGGGGAATGGTTCCAGGCCAAGGCCGTTTTTTGGTGGGGGGGAGGGCTGGAGGGGAGGGGATCTGCCAGAACTGGAGGGAGGTTCGGAACTTAGGACGAATCAACTCCTGGTCGACTCGCAGAGTGGGAAGCACATCTATTCATCCGTCAGGTGAGTCAAGCAGGGATACATTTGGGTAGTCTCCTTTGTCGTGTTTGAGGTTTTACTGATATTTTTTTGTGTGGGGTGGGCGAGCGGCACAGGATGTACTTCGAGAAGCAGAACTTCTATCGCCTACAGGCGGCCCGGACGTTGACATCACAAGGTTCACGGGGAAAAGGAAGTCAGTCCCCGGAGTTCGTTTTTGCAAGCAAACATCTGCCAATTGGAACCTTGGTTTGGTCAAGCAGAGAGCAACATTAACATGGCAAGCCAGCCAGGGGTTGTGACAACGCATACCGCCGCATTTTTCAACAATGCCGGGCGGCTGAAAACCAAGCATAGTGGGAAGGGGTAAATCCGTGTGCTACCGATACACCCGTATGGACATGTCTCAACATTTGGCGCCCAATTTCCCTTTTGGTTTCTTTTATGGAACAACCCGAGGCGGGTTCCTTGTGTGAAAGCACCATACGAGCAATTGACCATATCATTGGCAGTTCTTGGCGATTTGCGAGGACATGCAGGGTCCACGCATCGTGAACATTCAAAGGGACAGGGAGACCACCTAACTTTTTTGCTCGTGATTTCCGGAAGCAACACCTGCTGGCCATGGATAATGCAAAGCTTTTGTCGCCCATGATTCTTGAAGGTCCATGTGGCCGTTTTTTTGGGTACCCTTTTCAGGCTGGTGAAGGAAAATCAAAGGGAAAAACGCCAATTAATTTGAGTCGCCCTACAGATACTCAATGTGAAATTTGCCAATGCATCAAATTGGCTTGACCCCTCCGAATGGCAGCCTTCATTTTCGTTTTCTCACAAATGTCAACAAATGGCTGGTCCCAGGGTTGCTTTCTCCAAGGGCACGAACAATGGCGCCTTTTTCGTTGCGTTCTTCTTCGGATGGTGGGCTTTTCGGTGGGGTTTCTTCACCGAACAAGGGTTCATGAAGTTCATGCTGGTTTCTCCACCTGGAGCTCACGCTGTGTGGCTTTCGTGTTTTTTCTTTGCTTTTTGGCTCCGAAAGTAGGACCAAGCACTCCCTTGCACATGAGCAAAGCGTTCATTTTCTGGGATTCTTTCCCCCATTCTAGGGGACGCTTCCATTTCCCTTCTTTCCAGGGATGCTTCTTTCTGAAAAACCACCCAACACCCCAGGGGAAACAGCGATCGGTTTCTAAAAAGAACGATGGTTGGAAAGAATGGACAAGGAATCCTTCCTTCTAGAAAACCTCCGGAAACCCAGGGAAACGGCCGGTTTTCGAAAGAACGATGGTTGAAAAGAATGGACAAGGAATCAACCCCTAGAAAGTTGAAACCCATGGCCTCCATTTGCTGAAATGACGATGTTCTATTTTGCTTTGTTGGCTTCTTGGAATCTCAGAACCCCACATAAACAGCGATCGGATTTTCCAAAACCATGCTTGAAAAGAATGGACCAGGAATCAACCCCAAGTTTTTTTCTTGGGGGGGAGAATGGCCTCCTACCATTTGGGGGGTCTCAAAACTGCTTCCCGCCCCCGCCCCGCCCTCGTTACGACTTCGCCGTCGCCTCGTTTTCATCTCGGAGGCGGAGCCGCGGGAGGCGGTCATCCTGGACGCGGACGTGCGCATCTGCCGGGACGTGCACGAGATGGCCCACGCCACTGCGGAGGCGTCGGCCAAGGGGGGGAAGGACGGAAGGACGGGGGGGGGGGGGAAAAAGAGATGCCGAAAGACCGGAAGGTTTTTTCAGTTTTCGGTTTTTCATTTTTTTTTGTTAAGATAACAGGGGGGGGGTCTAACTTTGGGTCCTAAAAGTGATCGAAGCTTGAGGGTGCCGATCTGAAAGTTTCTTTGGGACCCGCTGGGAGTGACATGTTCATCACCGTTTAGAAGACCATTTTCAGGATGTTTTACCAGGTTTGGCTAAAACTGGGTATGATTTTTGCCCTGAATGAATCTGAAGAACATCAGTGGTCTACGCTTGTTTGGACAAATCCATGGTGGCGGACATGATTTACTTTGGACTTGTGCCCACCAACCATGAGGCCCGTTTCAGGCAGAGGGAAGGACTCGATTGGTTTTGGTCACCGCTTCCAATGGTCTCACGGTGGGTCCCAGCCCCGTTGAGAGCCAGATGATTGGGACGGCTTTTTTCTTTTTGGTTCGGTTTTCATTTGAATCCACGAAAAGGGAACCCTCAAAAAAGACAGCCTCAGATTGAGCTAACGTTATATGTCTTTCTGGGTCCAAGTCTGACGAATGGTTGGTGGATATCAGTCCAATGATGCCAAGGATTGCCAATCACAAACACATGGATGTGTCTTTTTTGTGGGTACCCTTTTTGAGGTGGGTTTAAAGTGACAACACAAGTACAACCACCATTTTGCGGGTACCCTAAAGAAAGACACACCCATATGGGGAACCCCCTTTCTGTCCAGTTTGACAGTGGTGGCTTTCTTTTGTTAAGACTCACAATTGATTGTTTTCCTTCTTTCACCCAACGCACCCCGAGAAATGCTGGAGGGTGAGAAGGCCAAAGGTGTGCTCCTTCTCGGCAAATGTAGGCCGACCCGATCCCGGAAAGAAAACCAGCTGATGGTGTACTTTGGCATACCCTGAAAAACCGGGGTGTGAACGATCATCGATGTTAGTCAGCTTGGTTTGACCATGGCTTGGGACGGTTGAAGGCGATCCAGGAACCATCCTCTCCCAACCATGAAGGCCTAACTTGGCCTTATGTGGCTTTATTTCGTCCAACAAATTAACCGTTCGGGGGGTTGGTAGGGTGGGGTGGTGCAGGGTTCCCTATATTTTCCTTTTGGTGGTTTTGA
Organism: Effrenium voratum; assembly: GCA_963377175.1. Classification (NCBI taxonomy): domain Eukaryota; class Dinophyceae; order Suessiales; family Symbiodiniaceae; genus Effrenium; species Effrenium voratum. Next base: position 1,252,315 of record CAUJNA010000502.1, on the reverse strand, counting down.
ACATCACTCTTTGGCCCAATGTTAAGGGAGTTTCCTTTTGGTTGGACATATGAGCGGTTTCCGTGTTGGGTTCCCTTTGAAGCCAGCCCAAGAAGGGTACCGAACCTCTATCAGAGCCCCATTTTTCTTGCTGGTTCGACAAGGGAATGTTGGAGATTGACCGACCCCCTATCAACAGTCCATCCTAAGGTTTCCTTTGAGGGAACCCCCCAACACCGGTTCATTCCGCGAATTCCCGGGCTGGGGCCTGTGCGCCTCCGATCTCCTGTCAGGTGGCCGTGGCGGTGATGGAGGCGTTGATGAAGACTTTGGTCTTCGGCGCCTCGACGCTGTTCCAAAGGAACGGCGCGGTGAGGCTCTGGGGGCTCTGCCCCCCCGCAGTCTTCCTGGTGGCGGTGAAGGCGACGTGGGACAGAGGGAGATTTTGGAGGGATCTCGGGGATTTTTTGGGACTTTGGGCGCACACACACACGAACCTGTGTAGATTCAGCTTGCCCCCCCCCCATTACCTCCCCCTCCAGAGTGGGTTGGGATCCCTGGTGGTTAAGGCTGGTCAAGGGTTGGTTTGGTTTAGTGGTTTTTTAGGATTTCTTCTGTTGGTTCCCATGGGCTAGGGCTTAGGAGCTTACTTTGTGATTGGCTAAGGATGGGCTAGGGGTGGGTTTGGAATAGTGGGTCTAGACTTTGTTTGAGTTGGTTTCGGGTTGGCTTGGGCTCAGTTGGGTGTTCTAGTTTTGGCATGTTCCAGGGCTTGTTCAGAAGGGTAACCTGAGGGTGGTTTCGAGGTTGAAGGAAAGCTGGGTTTGTTTGAAAGCTGGTGTAGAGGGTTGCGCGGGTCCGGAGAAGAACAATGGGCTGCGGATAGGCTGATGCTGGGGATGCTGGAGATGCCGGGGATGCTGAGGGTGACTTAGAGCAAAGGTGCGCGAAACAATATGTATACCGTCACACTCCTATGCTTGCCATGTGGGCAAGCAGTCTTTTGATGCCGAAGTGGTTTATGAGCATGATAATGTTCTTGTCCAGAGGCGAGACTCTTGTTGTGATAATATAGATGTTCTTGTCCGGAGGCACTTGAGCAGGGGTTTTTGTTATCTGCAGGCGCACAAATTGTCTTGTCCGGAGGCACTTGAGTAAGGGTTCTTGTTGTCAGCGATCATGTACAAATGCTTGTCAGAAGCACCTTGGTATGGTTCTTTTATCTGCTTTTGATGGTTCCGTGCTGTTCCAATAGGGCTGGCTGAAACATGCCAAACACCAATCACTTGCAATTGCGCGCATATTCCGGAATTTCCGCTCAAGCAAGCAAATAAGCAGACACAATGCAATACAGTAATTAGTTCTTCCAGGTAGATTCTTGTCCGGATTTGCTTGAGCGAGTTCTTGCTATCTGCAGGCATCTACATACTATTGGCCGAAGGTGCTGCTTGCGAGCGTGCAGAGAAGCCCAGATTCTGCTGCACATGCCATGATATCAGAAGACGTCTGACAACACGTCACATGTCTTGGTGTTGCACATGCTATCAAGCACGGGCAGAACCACAGCGATTCAGCGTTTTGACACTTTCTGTCTATGCTCCTTTTTCAATTTTCCATATATATATATATATTTATATATATAATGCATACATGTACTCATATGCATGTATACAACTATACAAATGTATGGAGCTGGTTTTCCTTTGACACAATTCTTGGTTGAGCTTGCTTCCATTGGGCGTTGCCTGGTTCCATTGCCTGGTTCCATTTCTCCTTTGGCACCGACCAAACAATGGTTGCAGTTCCTCCAATTTTGCTTTGGCCCCCCCAAACAAATATATAAATATATATATATAAAGAAGAATCCACACGGGATCAGGAGTTTTGGTGGATATGTCCTTGACTTCCCCCCCCACAAAGACCAGCAAATGCGGGGGGGGGGGGGGGTCCTTTTGGTTTTCCATGTAAGCTACCCTGAGAAAAAGGGTCAGGCTGAGCACCTCTTTTGCGCACAAAAAAGAAAAAAGGAAATCCGTCCGCAGGTGGTGCTGGGCACGCATCCCTCCGACGGGAAGACGGTGCAAACCTCTTTGCAGCACTTCGAGGGCCGGCTGAAGCAGCACTTCCTGCGGCTGCAGACCCGGGCCAGGTGGACCGAAAAAAGCGCAAAAACCCGGAGCGATGGGGGTGTGTCAAACCTGGGTGTGTCATGTTTTAGGATTTGGACCCGACATGGCGATCAATTCCTCTTGAAGCAACAAAAAGGGGTAACACCCAAATAGGCGCCTGGCTGGCAGAGGGTTTGCGTATAAAAAGACCTCCTGCATGGGGTTTGCCGGGTGTGAAACCCTATTTGGAAGTAAATAGAGGTGGCCGATTGTATCTTTAGGAACATATTTCGTAAAAATAGCTTCAGAATGATTTTAGCAGGGGTCTGCTGGGTAAGGTTGACCCCAGATCCCAGCAGAACTGGGGCGAATGGGCGAATGGGTTTAGATTGGTGGGATTTGAGCCTATTTGCTGCAACCTCACACCTCTCCCAAACCTTTAATTTCAGCGAAGCTGGGGCAAAGTGCTGTTTAAAGGGCGGTTTTTCCTTTCCTCCAACCACCCTGCCTGGAGGAGCATCCTGATGATCCAGGGTGAACCCTTTGAGCTGGATTTGCTGCAGAAGGCCCTGCGGGACATGGCCACCATGGCCAGGACGGACGGGCCCCCGTCAGCCCCAACCCGGGAAGGGCACGGCGAAAACGAGTTGGCGCCAAAAAAAGTGAGAGATGCGGGAGGCTTTTCCCGAATGTGCGAAGGGTTCCGGTTGAAGGGGTCTGGGGGTAAGGACGTGTTTGCGAGATCGTGTCCTTACGGCCACAAGCGTTCGCCAGCGTTTGCGTGTGGACGAAGCTGGGAAATGCGGCGTGTTTGTGAACCTTGAAGCGCTGAGTTCGTGGCGCCTGTGCAAGTCCTGTCTTTGCAACGTTGCTCGTCGTTTCGCAATGCAGGCGTTGTTTGGACAGTCGCCTTGCTTGGCAACCGCGAGGAAGGGTGTGCTCTAGGGTCATTTTTGTTTGCCCTGTCGTACAATCGGCTTTTTGTTCGAACCATTGTGGCGCCGCAGTCCTGTGCTAGTTATGGACGCATGTCGTAAACATGTTAAAGTTGGATTTCGTGACAGGCACTGAACTTTGGATTCGTGGCAAGCTCACTTTGCCTGACAGGCGCAGCACTTTAAAGCTTTTTGTTCCAATTTCGCGGCAGGCGCAGCGCTTTCGAGCTTTTCGTGCAAACATCGTGGCAGTCACAGTACTTTTGCGGTTGGGTGTAGATTTCGTCCGATTTCGTGCAGCCGCGGTGCTTTGGAGCGGCGCGCGCAGATCTCGTGGCAGGCGCAGCACTTTGCAGCTTGGCGTGCAGTTTTTGCACGTAGATGTCGTTGCAGGCGGTGACCTTTGGAGCGGGACTCGCGAATTCCCTGGCAGGTGCAGTAGTTTGGATCTTGCTCGTGGCAGGCGCCGTGCTTGGGAGCTTGGCGCAGACTTTGTGGGAGGCGCAGCAGCTTGGAGCTTGTCGTGCAGATGTCGCGGGAGATTCACGTAAAGCGTGGGAATTGCGAGAAACACGTTGCAAGACGGGATGGGAAACCTGACTGCTGATGTAACAAGAGACGCGACGCACGTCGTGATGACACGTGCGATGAGATATATCACGGGGATGTGGCAAGGGACGTGAGAAGAAGCGTGACGGAATGCGTGACGAGGGTCGTCACGTAAGATGTGGCGGAGAGACGTGATGGCGTGTTTGATGTGTGACGGGTGTTGTGGTGGAAGACGTGAGGCGAGAGGAGGGACGAAAGGTGTGACAGGAGACGCGCCGAGGTACGTGACGAGAGATAGGAGGAGAGGCGATGACGATGGACATGAGGAGACACGTAAGACAGACGTGATGCGAAACGCAAAGTGAGACGCGTCGAGAGACGTTGCCAAAGACGTGACGCAAGACGCGACTAGAATCGTTGAAGACATGACAGGCGTGACGAAATACTTGAGAGAGCCACGACCAAAGACGTGATGGAGAGGTGATGGGTTCTTACTAAGCACATTCAGAAAGTGAATTCCATTCGGCTTCGCACATTTTTGTCAGTTTTTTTGTTGGCGCCCCAAAGTGCCCTGACATCTTTGGGATGTTGACCAATCAGCTAGGAAGCTCTACGACGTGATGTTCGGCCTGGAGATGACTGAGTGGATGATCCTCCACACCACCCAGGTTGGATGGAGAGTGGCGGGAAAAGGTGGAAGTGGAGGAACAGAGGTTGAAATGGATCCACTTTGGGTCCCGTCACGCCCTTTTGCAGCCTTTTTCCAGAGGGTTGAATCGCTGGCCGAAATTGCTAAAAATGAAAACTATCGTATTGCCTGTCCCTTTTCAAAATGCAAAATAAGATTTGTTGTGGCGATCTGACAGTTTCCGAACCTGGCAGGCTTGTCTGCCTTCATCATGCTGCAGCTCATGTGTGTACTAGATTGGGTGCGCACACTGGTGTCAAAGTGTGTTTACCTCGATTGTTTAGCGCGCAGCCCACACACGAGCACACGCGCACATACATACCCACACACACACAATCAATGCTACATGATTGAACAAACCCGCCGATCATCATGAAACGTATGCAGGTTGGACAACACTGCCGATTGGAAACAGGCGCCTTTCAATCGTGCTGCTTTGCAGCTTCTTTTGTCAGACGTCTCGTGGCAGTCTTGATGAAAAGGAGATATTACATGTCCAGGGGAGAAGCGAGCAAAATACCCAAGGCAGCCTCAACAGCACTCCAAAGGAAAAACCAGGGCGTTTTGGAGGGTCTTTTACATTTTGAAGCAAATCCGCCCAAACACCCCTGACTGTTGAACCGGTAGGCAGCTTCCTTGCTGGAGCTGGCTGCCTTTACATCCGCGGCGCTTCTGGGAATGCGCAGCATTTCCGAGCCAGCGGGGCCGCAAGAGGCTGGCGAGGGCGGGACGGATGTTGGCCCGGATTTAGTTGCCACACTGGTCAAGCGACCGGTTCCTTTGCTCGGGATTGGTAGGGATGGTCCTTTTATCGGTTTTAGGTTTAGGGCCATGGCACGCTTGAAGTTCGGCCAGATTCATTTAGTCTATCATCTTGGGCTTCGGGACACATTGAGATTGTTGTGATTATAAGTTATCATTATTGTTTTACCCAGAACCTTTTCCAGAACCGAGTCCTAGGTTTGGCGCAGACATATGATCCTAGTTTTGTTGATGTGGCATTGCAGGCCCCTAAATCTAACCTACCAGTTGCGAGGGAGTGAGGCTGTGCTTAGGACTTGAGATTTGAGGTTCGCTTTTCGCCTGGAGCAAATCGCGTTTTCTCTTGACCTGAAAACGGCCACGACTTTTTCCGGACCAGAATGGCTGGTTCAGCCTGTTGCTGGCATAGGTGTCCTGTCGCTGGCATAGGTGTCCTTTTTGGAATATTTGGTTGAAAAATAGAGGGCGATTCCTGGTTTACCTGGTGGTTCAATCAACTACCAGGGCCATCTAATTTTCCAAAAAGGACACCTATGGTCGCTGGTTTGATTTTTTCCGTCGCTGGAGGCGCGGGTGCTGGGTCAGCAGCTGCGCAGGGTGCAGGACTTCTTCAGCGTGGCTCGGAGCGGCGGATTTCTTTTGCGGTGGGGGAGGGTTGTTGTTCTAGGGGTACCTTCCATTTCCATTCTCTCCAGGGATCCTTCTTTCAAGAAAGCCTCCGGAAACCCAGGGACAGCGGCCAGTTCTTGGAAAGAACGATGGTTGAAAATAATGGGCAAGGAATCAACCCTAGAGTTGTACGTCAAAAACCGTCCTGAACTTGCTGGTGCGATAGGTAGAGAATGAGGGAATGAGCCCAGGCTTTGGTCTCCTTGAAAGGGATGGTTTATAAGGGTCATTCCCTGATTCCCTGCTGAGCACCAGCAAGTTCATTTTGACACGGTGTGATTCTTGGGGGTGACAGCCGTCGGTGGGGAGTATCTTGAGGCCTTGATTTTTTCATCATATTTTGGCTTTAACACATCATAATAGAAGGAATACATGTGAATTTTAGTATAGTCTAAAATAGACATACCCATGTAGATAGGTTTGTTTAGTTCCACTATGTGTTTATCTTGTTCAACAATTACAAGGTCTTCATTTATGATATACCTGTGCTTGAATAGCGGTTTATTTACCAGTTTTTGGAAGCGTTCAGGCGTATTGACTATCTCATAATCACCATGCTTTCTTACATTCTCTATGGTCTTACCATATACACTGTTATTCATTAGCTTAAACAAGTCTTTTTCGAACACATTTTTGGCATTCTTTCTCTTTTCAGTGTTGACCTCAATGAATGGTTTTGAGAAGTTTGCTTGCTTAAAACTCATCGCTCTATGGACTTTTCTAAGACGTAAGCCATGTTGTAAATAGAACTTCAATGCTGATATATGTAAACCATACTTCTTTTTACCCATAACTTACTGATTTCTTTGCCTTTTCATCACTGGCATCCTTTCACATAATAGTATTTGTGTATATCCTTTTGGACTTGTGAAAGCATATTCTCATTGATACTGTGGTGGAGTATGTGGGGGGTTTGCACTCGAATTGTAATGTGGACAATGCAAAGGGCTGAAGCACACATTGCTGCCCCATGATGAGGTAGTTTGGATGAATTTTGCTCAGCAAAGAAAATGGAACCATCCAACAGAGGGCCCGAAAAGGAGATTCCCCTGCAAATGGAGTTCTTTTTGGCTTCCTTTTCAATCTGGGGAGGAATGTAGGTACGACTTATTTTTGACACCGAGGCTTTTCATGTTCACAAAACCCACAAGGGACAGCTCTAGGGCTCAAGGTGGCTCTAGGTGATTTGACAGCCTCACGAGTTGGCAGATGCGAAGTCAAATGGAATGCCAACAATATGTGTTGACGGAAATTGAGGGTTCTCTTATCCGCGGTCCTTCCTTTTTTGCCCTCTGTTTGTGGCTGCTGTTTCTTTCGAGAAGGACAGATGGACATTTTAAGCTGCCCATGTTGTGTCCTAACCCGGACGTTCTTTCTGGGGACTCCCTTTTTGGCTTTGCAGTGGAGTGTTGTGCCTGTTTGCTATGCCCACTTTCTATTCTGTGCTCCGTGCTCCCTTGGAGGCATCAGAGATACATTTGGAGTCCTCATTGCTTCGCCACCTTGGGGTTGGTATGATCGCAACAGGATGCCACGATTTCCGGCCCTTTATCCAACGCATACCGTTTGGCAAACACATGCGCGAGTTTGCTGGGTCATGAAGGCGTATTTGTTGGGTTTTATCCATCCGTAGACGAGATGAGTTGGAGCCGGATTCTGTCTGCGCCGCCCTATCCCACTGGATGTGATTATCTGATGTGAATCTTGTTTCGGCATTTTGGAGCTTAACATCAGCTATGACTAGATGCCATTGTGGCCTTATGGTGAGAAGGTCCAGGTAATCCTGGATGTTTTGAGCCTGTTTTCCAGAGTCAATTGGGCTTCATCACGACCCAACTGATTTTCAGCGGCAAGCGGAAGGGTCATGTTACACCACAACTCATTGTTGCATTTTCTTTAAAAGCCAAGGATGACACTCAAATTGCCATGGTCAGTCAGGAAATAAGGGTGTCTTAAGATTTTGGATTTCCCTTTGGTTCCCTCTAAACAGCGGCACCCTCAAAAAGACTCATCCAAAACCGTCAAACAATGAATGTGTCGTTCATTGAGCGGCCCTTTGGTTTGGTTTAAAGGGAAACCAAGAGGGACACCGAGTTCCATTTTGGGCATTCCATATCCTATTTCGACACATACCCATGTATATATATATATATATAACAACTTAAGCCCTGATAGTTGCCCCACATACAAAGTTAAACCAACAGTTACACATGGTGCTTTTCCCTTTGGCTTTCCTCTGAACCACCCAACACGGGTACCAAAAGACAAACACACAGCCAGATACCCGGATTCAAGGGTATTTTCAGATGTGAGCTTTGGGCTACGGAGGCTACATACCACTTATAGGGGCATGTACTGCTTCTATACCAGCAATGTAGCATCCCGACGGGAAATGCTTTTGACGGTAAGGGTACATACTGCTGTACCAGCAACATAGAGTATTACGGTGGATGCCCTGAATATTGCAGGCAGACCAAACACACTCAACAACACAACCCTGGTAAATTTGAGGGTTTCCTTGTTCCCTGAGTTGCAATATTTAGGGCATCCACCTCCCAAGCCCCATGGGGATTGCATGCCACCGGACACCCATGAAGAATGCTTTTGACAGTAGGGGTATATACACCGCTTTTTTTCCAGATCCCTATGGGGTTTTGGAGGTGCTACGTTGTTGCTGTAGCATTACCTCCAAAGCCCCCATAGGAAATGCTTAACTGAACGGGTTTGCATGCTGCTTTAACAGCAACATAGCTTTACCTCCAACATTTTGTACCCCATAGGGTTTTCACGAAAGCTAGCTTTAGCTAGCTGAAGTTTCTCCTTGCGTAAGCAAGGTAAGGGGCTCAAATGCCGAAAGATTGATTTTTTCAATTATTTGAGCCGAAAAGATTGAAAAACATCAATTATTTAGACCCCCCCCCCCCCTCCCCCCCCCCGGTCTCAGGCTCGATTCCTCCCTGGTCCATCCCCCCCCCCGGGCAGTGGCTCAGTGTTCAGCAGTCTCGGTTTGCCCGTTTTGGACTTGGTGCTACGAACTTTTACATGTTCCACCGATTCAGCTTGTTCATTTGAGACCTCAGTCTTCTCAGTAAACCACCTCGCAAGAATCTTTGCACACGCAGCATGCAGAACTCAGAGGTGCTTTAAGACAGCTTCTGACGCCTCTCGTTGTTTTCATTTTTCAAGGTTTGCCACGCCACCATGTGCGTTTGCGTGTCGAATCTTGCCGGGCCTCTCGTTGTACACAAGCTACCCATGAATCCACTCTGTCACCAACCCATCTCATGCAACAACTGCTAGCTTTCGTTCACCTGCTCCTCAAGTTTTGCTTCCCAACTCCCCCATATCAGCCACAATCAAAACCCGGGTAAGTGAAGGTTAGTAACGGACGATCCTAGCCATAAATAGCTGCAGCCGCCTTCTTAGTTCTTTACATGGTTCCGGGTCGACCATTTTTGCACCGGGTTTTGATTGCGATCGCGCGATCGTCCGATGGCGATCGATCGGAGGTCTGATCCATTTACTTTCGGGTTTTCCCCCCAATAAGCATTCCCTACACCTTGGGGAGTGCATATTCTCCGGCCACCGGATGCAGCGGATGCACCGGATGCACCCAGATCCGGGCCGAATCGAGAGGTCTGCAGCGGGTGGAGCGCCTTCCTCTCCTCGCGGACGCTGCTCATGGCCAGCGCCGCGGCCACGGGCCGGGTGAAGCAGCTCTACGTGAGGAGCGGCCTGGGGGGTGGGTTGGTGGGGGGTTGGGGGCCCAAAACCCTTTCCGGCCCGATATTGTGTAGGGAAAACGAAGGAGGTTTCTCTGTTTTTTTGGTCCTAGGAAAAGTTGATGTTTTTGGTTGCTGTAGGAGTGTATGTTTCCTTGTATTGGATCAAAGGACTGATGTTGAAGTGTTGCAAAACATACGCAGAAGGCTTTTTAGCCACCTTGTGAGTAACACACGGTCGCACAAGATCTGAGGGCAAACAACTGTGGTTGAAACCCACCGGGACCAGGAAGGGGGGCATTTAGATCTGACAAAAGTGTGGGTTGATGGGTCGAGTAAGGGGGGAACTGCATTGCAAAAAGAACCCGACATTTTGTCTTTGTCAAAGGGTTGGGTTTCATCATAATCTCGGGAAATCAATCGAAAGGCTTCACAGCTCTTGCAGGTTAGTAGAACCTTCCTGGAAGGGGGGTCTTCTTTTTTTTTCCTTTGGGTAAACATCAAAGGTTTCTAGATCAATCCAACCCTTGAAGATAAGATTGGGGCTGAAACCTTTACAGAAGGGGTCGTCATGGGGGCTGAGTTTTTTCAGATTCCTGGAGGCTGAGTTTTTCAGATTCCTGGGGGCTGAGATTTTTTCAGCAAAAAATCAAAAAAAAAAAACAAAAAAAACACAGCCCATCATCTGCATCTGCTAGTTCAGGGCCATGGGTCTTGTTTTTTTTTTTTTGGTGCCTTTGCTCATAAACACCAAGAAAACCAAAAAAAAAAAACAAAAAAACACAGCCCATCATCTGAAGACAATACTTTGTTGATGCTTTCTTGATGCAAGCTTTCTTGATGCAAGACATCAATAATATGATGAGATGTGTATCAACAGAACATACGCCTCTTCCAAGATATTCTGCAGGTAACTCCAGGTAACTGGAGATAATTTATCTCATCTCTCATTTCATCTTCTGCAGGTAACATCTCATCACAAACAATTGCTTGTGGCTTGTTTCTTCTTGAATCTATTCTGAACAGCTTTACTGTTGCAAGAGCTCTTCAGCAACACGAATAGCTGCAGAGAATCTTATTCCAAAGCTCTTATTCCAAAGCTGAACAGCTTTATGCAGAGAATGTTATTTGCATCTGCAGATATCGTTGCAGGTGCTCATCTTTGCATCTTGTGCTTCTTGAGCTCAAGCAACTAGATTGGAGCTGTGCTCCAATTGCTCCAGCTCATTATGCGATAAATATGTTTGTGTTAGCTGTCTTTTCTCAAGAGCCTGGGCAGAGCCCATGCGTATATTGAAAAAAACATGAGCATCCAACTGTAAAAAGAGCTGAGTCTTGCAGCTGAAAGCTGCATAGATCAGCGATATCTTACCTTTCTTATGATTTCATATGCGTGGCAAGCTGTGCTTGCCATACTTACGTGTTTCAGAATTGCAACACAACAATAATATTTGTCCCAAACATACATCTGCTTGCAGATTGCTAAGCATACGTCTTCCAAAATATTGCATACGTATGCAACTTGTGTTGAAGATTTGTGCCAAACATACGTCTTCCAAAAGTTAGCACCCTGAGGCTTATAAACTTGGCATGCGTAAGCATGCCAATTATCCAAAAATAAGCTACAGACACACGTTTGCTAAATATTTGTGTCCAACAATGATATTTGTGCAAAATAGTTCTCAACAGGCTGTCTTCTGTGCAGATTGAAGCTAGCTCATTTTCCAGGTCTGGATGCATCTGAGTCTTCATTGGATCGAAAATGCATCTGTGCTTGCATGTCATCAGCCAAAAAACAGCAAAAAATGCACCCCAATAAATGTAAGAGGTCACGGGCCTTGATCTTATATTTTTGGTATTTTTTAAGTGTTTTTTTTTTTTGGGAAAAACTCAGCCCCCAAGAATCTGAAAAACTCAGCCCCCAAGAATCTGAAAAACTCAGCCCCCAGGAATCTGAAAAACTCAGCCCCCATGCCGACCCGCCCTCAACCTTTAAGGGTATATCCAGGAATGGGCTCTGGTGATATGGAGTTTATATAGTCATATGCCACTCATAGGAGGGATGCGCATAATTACAAATATGGTGGGAAGGTGCGTGTGTAATATGGTAAATGTTGAACCATTTTCTGGTTGCCGCGTCACAATATGACCGCTTTTGCTTGGGAAGCGCAGCCGTGGCATGCTGACAGAGGGGCTCAAATAAGGTTAAGTCGCTCAATCTGATCCGCTGCTTTTTGACCCCGCATCCTGCCTTCCCCGGAACACATCACATGAAACATGGGCTTTTCCAAGGTTTCATGGCAGAAAGATGCTGTGATTCCAGCGGATGGCGTTGGTGTGTTCTGCTTCGCCGGGGCTTTAGCTGGCCAGCATTTCCCAATTACCAGCCTCGGGGGGCGACTGAGTCGATCACAAGACACAAAAGGCTAGCGTATTTTGATGTATGTTCTTTTGTGGGCGATGGAACGGCAGAGGATTGCAACTTGCTGATATACATATAATCATCCCTCCGCACCCTGCCTGGCAGAATGTGGGGGTCGGATTTGCCGACTTTGGCGCAAGAGCTTCCACAAACTTCCCAATTTGCCCTGAAGATTGTGACCTCAAGAACTTTTGCCTTTTTTGCATCTCGAGCCTTTTGGATTCAAGCACCAGTTTGTGCAGCTGGGATGTGACTTCTGACAGGCTGGAATGTTTGGACACGCCGTCGGCAAAGGCGCGGGCAAGAGAACGGAGACAGGAAGGATGGCCCGCCCGAGATCCGGGCGGTCACCCGGTGTTTGGGGGTGTGCTGAAAACCTCTTGTGTTCATGTCGGATGCGGCTGTGTCTTTCAAATATATATATATATATATATATTTGTATATGTATGTATATATAACCATATATATATATATATATATATATAGGGAAGCACCATTTCAAGTTGGCGCATCGTTTCCTGAAATGGGAAGTATGGCTGGCGTGTTCGAGCAGTTTGGGGAGCGGATGAAGGTTCCAGACATCAATGCTTCCCGCAAAAAGGAATGCAGTGCACGAGACGAAGAGCCGTTGCACAGAGAGGATATGGGCGAGCTTTGGTGCTGACCGGTGAAAGCTCACGCATGGATTCCCCAAGGCAAGATTCGGCGTTGAAAGCACCGACCTCCCACTCACAGTGCCTTTGATGTTATTCTCATCATGGCTCATACTGCAGATCCCAGCAGCGTTCATGGAGTGACGCCGCCCGGCCACCTTTTCCTTTTGATACAAGAATATTGCAGTTATTGGAAGCCACCCAAAGGGATCATTCAGGAAACCCTTGAGCGGTTTGGATTGGTGGTTTGAAGGTTAGGGATTTACCCACAAGAACAAGGAGTTTAAATCCAACTCCAAAACCAATCTCCTTTCCATTCAGGTACCTCCTTGGTTTGTTTGTCTGGGAAACCACCAAGCAACCGGTCTCCACCAATAGGAAGCTGAAAGGTCCTGGAATCCCCCAAAATGGGGGAGGGGAGGGGGGGAGGTGCAAGGGGCGTCATTGTGAGGCGCTAGGGTCCCCTCTCTGGGAGTTCCAGAATCCCAGAGGTTCCCCCCCCCCCAATTGCCAGGCCCGTCCCAGGCGCAAGTCCAAAGACCCCGCGCCGGAGCTCTATGTAGAGGCGCGTTTGGGGCCGGTTTTTCGGGAGGTCGGGGCTGGTTGTCTCTTATCCCCAGATGGTGGGCTGGTGGATTTTCGAAATTGGTGTGGCTCGAAATTAAAGAACTGGGGCTTCGCAGATTTTAGCCTTTGGTTCCATTTGCCAAGGCACCATTTTGGTACATGTTTTTGACCCACAGCCAAATCTCAAGTTTTGATGGCTGGTTTCTCTTGCTGGTTCTCTTTGGTGCACCCCTTCAACCAAACGGCACCCAAAGGGAAGGGCAAATGGACGTCCAGGTTCTTCCGAGTAAAGGGAGCGGAATGAGGAATGGGTCTTGGTTGGGGGCAGCTTGTTTCAATCGACGCTTGGGAAGAAAATTGAATCCCTCCGATAAATGGGTGCGTCTTTTTTTAGGGGACCGCCAACAACAAAAAGAAGAACGCCCTTGTGACGGATGCCATGCTTAGGAACATGTAACAGCCCAGACAACTGTCCCTGACACAATCGGGAAGGGCGTGCATCTTCAAGCCTGGCTGTCTCGCTTTGCCTGCGTTTGCCGCTAGTCATGTTTTGTTTCGCTCTTCATAGCATGCGCCTCGGTGCATGCCAGCAGCGGTATTGGGATGTCACTCCCCGCAGACATTGGGCAGGTGGGTGAGGGAAAGACTCTGCCCAAAGTGGATTCCAGCGCCTAGCTCACACCCTCCCACGTTTGCCCCAGCACTTCGCCCCTCCGCAAGCAGGGGCAACTTGGAGTGTTTACCACGAGCCTTGCAATCTTCGGGTGGGCTCCCCCCCCAAAACAAACAAAACACATGGGTGTGGCTCAAAATCAAAGTGCTACGGTTACGCAGGCGTTGGTCTTTGGTTGCATTTGCCAAGAAGCCCTGTACACCTGTACATTTTTGTGTGAGCAGCCACATGAAACGCGGACCCCTCCTTGCAGCCGTGCACCTGGGAGTGCAGGGAGAGACGCTGACCTTCCGCAGCGTGACGCTGCACACGCCGGCGAAGCAGGCGGCGCTCTGCTCGTCGTCCGCAGGTTGGTAGGTAGAAAACAAAGGTGTGGGGTGCGAGCCCGTGTTTTTTCCAGAGTCCTAGTTTTCTCTTGCTGGTGCGATAGGTAGGGTTCATGTGGGAATGAAGCCAGGCTTTGGTCACCTTAAAGGAAACCACGAGTTGGATGGCTTATAGGGGTGATTCCAATTCTCATTCCTTACTGAGCGCCAAGTGGTTTTTTGAGTTTGTAGAGTGGGAGAGTCTACGCCAATACCAGGCGCTGCTGAGGGATCTCACCTTCAGCCCCATGGCAGCAAACGGCAGGGAAGGGCTTGGGTTAGTTTGGTTTAACGCGGGGCATGGGAGGTCTTGACCTGCCAAATTTTAAGGCGCAAGGTTTTTCCGTGCTTCTGCTTTCATCCTTTTTCAGTGGGCCAAGCCTGGGCCTCACGTCGGTACCACGTGTTTCTTGGTGTTCCTTGAGGCGTGGAGAAGGGGCCGCTGCTGGTGTGCGGGCACGCGCTGAGCGGCAAGAGCGTCCTCGCCAAGGCGCTCTTCGGGCTGTGGCCCTTGGTGGGCCAAATCACCCGCCCAGGCCGCGGATCTCGGATCGATCGCTGCCGCCCCCCAACTCGGATGGGAGGGAGTCAGATGGTGCGATGCCAGGAATCTTTTTGGGGGTGGCACTAAGTAGGTGGACCCCCAAGTTGTTTTTTTTTCTGTTTGGGGGTGCAGAGCCATTCAATCAACAACCGACAACCGCCCGTTTGCAGAGAGAGCGAGAGCGATGCCAGAGTTGAGAAGGCTCAGTGGCATCAAGCTTCTTTTGGCTGTGGGTCAAAACCAGTATCAGTATATAGTACCATTTTGGGGTAGGTGAATTCCTATTTTCGTGGGGATTGGGACGTTCACTGGGGGTACGGGATTTTGATCCATGGCCATTTGAATTTGGCAGGGCTACTCGTTGGTAGGAGTGATTATTTGACGGATCCTGTCCCACACGGAGGTTTGTGACTGTTGTCACTTGGCACATTTTTACAAAATTTGGGATGTGCGGTATTTCTCAAGATGCGTTTTGTCCGAAATGTAGGGTTTGTGATGTGAATCGCAGGGGAAGGGCAGGGATAGAAGGTGACAAGCAAGAACACGAGTCACTTTCCAGTGACACACACACACATTGGCAGGCCAGTTAGGGGGGCTCCTATAGGGCAAACAGAACTGTCGGGATGCAGGCTGGTCTTTCATCTCCTGAAGAAACAGCGCCCGGTCCAATGAATTATGGAGGCTTACACACACACAGACCGTCTCTCTCTCTCTCTCTCTCTCTCTCTCTCTCTCTCTCTCTCTCTCTCTGGACACCTTGGTTGTTTGGATCTCTTGTTGTCTCCGAATGGAAATGCAGAGCAAAGCCCTTAGAACATTACTCTGTTGCTTGCACCGAGAACACCAGCCATCAGCGAGACATGTGGCTAATTCAGAGGGAAGCATTTTCGCGCCCCAATAATCTTCCTGGCAACTTTCTTGCGCATCATGCAGCATTCTTGCTTGCTTGGCCTAAAGCCACAGCCATGGTCTTCCACGTTCCGGACCGTTGTTATCCCCAGATAGCCTTAGCAAGCTTGGGCAAGTTTACAGATGAAGCCAGCAAATCCTTAGCTTCACATCGCCCTGCCTTTCTTTTTCGCGGACCCTGTGGTTTTCGGGTTGGTTTTTCTTTAAAACCACCCGAACACAAGACCCAGCCACACGGCTAGGCGCAAGCCACACGGCTCGGGGACCCAGACGGAAGGGAGGGGTTTGGGCGAATCCGGGAGTAAAGAATTCCAAAGTCGAGACAGGCGGTATCTGCTTCAAATATTTCACCGTCGTGAGAGCTGTGTCCGCGCGTTCAGCCTATGGGCCTGGAACATGGGTGATGTTTGCGCAGGTTCACGTGGGGTACTGTTCAGGATTGGCGGCATTCGTTTAAAAGGGATTCGACGCGTTGCAGCGGAGAGACCAAGCTTGGTGTTGTCGATGTTTGATCTTGGCGCCCTATTTGGAGCAATCACCAATGAAGCGAACAGGAGGAGGGGGATTCGTTCAGCACGGACACGCTTTTGCAGCAAGCGGCTGTGTCAAAGCAGGTTTTCGCCCCCGAAACAAACACGAGCCTATGAGGAAAGCCCGCTTTGGGTAGCTGAAGTGTATCAAGACGGGTCAAACGTCAGATGCATCGATTTTGCAATTTCGCTTGCCGCCTGTGCTCTCCGTTCTTCTTGGTTCCTGGCACTGCACAAAGATCTCCGCGCCCTTCTCTGTTTCCTTTTGCATTTCTTCGTGTCCTTTCTTGCACCATTTGTTTCTTTAGCTCATTCCGCGCTCTCGCTTTCACTCTTCAGCTCTCCCGCCGTACTCTCCCAGTTCTTGCTTTTTTCTCTCGCTTCCTCCTCCTCGTCGTGACGAGCCCTCTTCTCCCTCTACTCTTCTGCGAGTTCTTTTGCTAGTTTGCTTTGCTCTTCTCCCAGCTTTTTTGCCGTGTTCGCTTCCGTTCCTGTTCTCCTCAAGTTTTCGCTCTGTTTCAAAACCATCCCAAAAAAGATGGTGCAGTTGCAAGCCATTCCCAGGTTTCCCTGTGTTGCTCACTTTACTCAACAAGTTTTGGCGCTTGCAGGGATGGCCTGCGGCAGTGCGGTCAAAAACACATGCCGATAGAGATTTCCTGAGATTCGGGCCCGTCCTGAGATTCGGACCCGTCCAGAGACAGATAGGCACAGAAAGACGCAGATATGAATCGAGCCATACACTTAGATATACACGGATATACGCAGATACACATAGTCATAGATACAGGCAGATTATATATATATATATATGTTCATATATACATATATAGATACAGATATTCACCTAGATAGGTACATATTTTGATGCGTATATATATATATACACATATATATATATATATACATACATATGCATATGCACCTATCTACGTTCTGTATATCAATTGATATAGACAGACATAGATTACATCGATGGACTGATAGGTTCAGCACGCCTGCTGAGGCGGAAGGCATCCCGTTACCTGAGGACATCCTCTACATGCCAGTGGCTCGACCAGAGTCGGCTCCCAGAAATCGAATCAAAGCATTCACTTTGCTGGTGCGATACCCTTCCTCCAACTAACATGGCACCTGTGGGGAGGTACCTGGAAGATTCATTTCCTTTTGAAGGGAGCCCCTGTCAGTTGTCATGTTAGTTGGAGGGAGGGTAGGTAGGGAATGTGGGGATGAACTGTTTGGGGATCATGTCTCATTCCCTGAGCATGCTCCAGTGAAAGAGCACAACACAGAGCGTCCTGTGAATGCACAGCCAGCCCGTTGTCATTCTTTGACATCACCAGCATCACCCGCATCATTTGCATCACCAGCATTACTGGAAACATGTGCCTCATCAGTATGACTAGCATCGCCAGCATCATTAAACCTGTCAGTGTTGGTTTAGTTCAGGAAACGGTGTGACAAGCTTCGAGTCAGAGTCGATGATACGTAGCCCTGTGGTGGACCCTCTGCTCTATTTGCAGCTGTATTTGGGTATGTGTAAGTGGTCCAATCCAAAACACCGCCCCCCCCCCCAACACCGAGGAGCGGCCCTTGCTGGGCCTCGTCGCCTCGCTCTCGGACGAGGTCACCTTCCCAAGGCGACGGCGGATTCCTCCGCGTTTTGGATGTGGGTTGGTTGGTTGGGTGGGTGGGGTGGGGTGGGTTGGGTTGGTTGGGGTAGGGGTTGGGTGGGTTGGGGTAGGGTTGGGTGGATTGGGGTAGGGGTTGGGTGGGTTGGGTTGGGTTGGGTGTTGGTTGGTCGGCTTGGGTGGGGTTAACTTGGGTGGGTTGGGTTTGTTGGGGTAGGGGTTGGGTGGGTTGGGTTGGGTGGGTTGGGTGGTTGGGTTGGGTGGGTTGGGGTAGGGGTTGGGTGGGTTGGGTTGGGTTGGGGGTGTTGGTTGGTCGGCTTGGTTGGGTGGGTGGGGTGGGTTGGGTTGGGTTGGGTTGGGTTGGGTTGGGTTGGTGGGCCACACCCTGAGACTACTAGTATAGATCAACATATTCCAGAAGCATGGCGTAGTAACCAAACCTGTCTCAGATGAGTGGGTAGTTGGTTGGTTGGGTTGGGTTGGGTTGGGTTGGGTTGGGTTGGGTTGGGTTGGGTTGGGTTGGGTTGGTTTGTGGGCCACACCCTGAGACTACTAATGTAGATCAACATATTCTAAAAGCATGGAGTAGCTACGGCGTAATCCAACTTGTCTTAGATGGGCGGGTGGGTGGGTGGGTTGGTTGGGTTGGGTTGGGTTGGGTTGGGTTGGGTTGGTGGGCCACACCCTGAGACTACTAATGTAGATCAACATATTCTAGAAGCATGGAGTAGTTACGGTGTAATCCAACTTGTCTTAGATGAGTGGGTGGTTGGTTGGTTTGGGTTTTGTTGGATGGTTGGCTGGTGGCTGGCTGGTGGCTGGCTGGCTGGCTGGGTGGCTGGGTCGCTGGCTGGCTGTTTGGTTTTGTAAATAGCCATGCGATAGGGAGCTTGCTTTAATATGTTTGCACATGGAGCCTAGTTGGCTCAAGTCTCATCTATCGTGTACAGGCTTTCGCCGGCAATTGAGCACCCCTCAAAAGTGGTGGACCTCTTACTGTAATCCCTACCAATTTTCGGTGTCCACCCTGTCGGGTCCCCCACCCTTTCCACTTCCTTCGTTGTTGATTTGATGTCCCTACCCCACCTTCTAAGGTTCACTCACCACTTCGAGAGCAAAGAAAAACATCCAATGGCATTTTGCAAAAACAAAGACAAGAACACAGCTACTAAAAAAGTCAAGCCCGCCTATTTTTGGCCGCCGTTTCTTGTTTTTGCCAAAGGGCAGCTGCCCAAATTGGTCCCCAAAACCGCAGAATTCATCTTGGCGCAGAGGCCGCTGCCTGAGGGCCTTCCGCCGGAGGAGCTCCAGAGATGGCTGGCCTACGTGGGGCTCGCTCCTGGGTCTACCGGGGGGCAGTTTGGGGTGTCGGATGGCGCGGCCCGAAATGTGGCCATAGTCTTCTTTTTTGGATGGCGCCATGGGTGTCCTTTTTGGTTTTGGTAGAAAAGCAGATGGCCTTGGTTTACCTGGTGGTTTAATTTCATCTACCAGGGCCAGCTATAAATGGGTGCGGGTCAAAAATAGGGTAACCCCAAAATGGCTTGCCCTGGTAAATGGAACTAAGGACGATTTAACCTGCGGTCCATATCCTGGTGGTTTAATTTCGACACATACCCAACTGTGGGTCTGTCTTGGTGCCCTTTGAGTGGGGATGGCAAAGGGAAACCAAAGGAAACCCTGTGATTTGTTGGGGCTCCGACTCCAAGTTTTGACACACCAAGTACAGAATGGAATCTAGGGGGACTTGCACTGCTAAGGGCCTTCCACCGTAAAGGTGGAGGGGGTGTGAGCTGCCCTGCGTGGGAGTTGCCCTGTGGGAGTTGCCCCCAATGGAAAGGACAGTGAAGCCCATCTCAGAGGTAGCTGAAACAACTTTAACAGCTTTGTACCCTTCACGTTGACATGGAATCTAATGTTTCGGGAGTGGAAGACTATTTTCTTTTGAAAGGGACATTGTTTCCCAGGCCCAATTTCCAAAGGGTCGAGCACCTGTTCCACTCCCGTTAAATTTTTGGAAACCGTGGTGGACGTGAATCCCCGAACTGATGTCGTCCCCGTATAAAGCGCACACGTGGGAAATCCAGCCTCGGCTTGAAGTGGGAGGTGCTCCGAAAACCATGTGGCTGTGGTTGTCAAAACCAATGGGATACCATTTTGGTTGGTAGGTGAATTCACCACCCATTTCAGGTTGCCTATTTTCACTGGGACGATTTGGATTTTGACCCATGGCCATGTGAGGACCACCTTACGGAGGAGGGCCTCTTGAGCCTGTCTTTGCGGGACCAGCAGTCCCTTGGCTTCGCCAGGCCTGGGTTCTGGCGGCGCTTCGCGCTTCCTGGGGGTCAATGTGGGTTGATCAGGGTTGACAGACATCCAAGCAAGCAAGCAAGCAAGCAAGCAAGCAAGCCAGCCAGCCAGCCAGCCAGCCAGCCAGCCAGCCAGCAAGCAAGCAAGCAAGCAAGCAAGCAAGCAAGCCAGATTCATACACACTTATACGCAATCTGACACATTAGGATGCATTAACACACATTTATACACTTTTGCGCACTTGCACACATTCGCACGCACACACACGCTCATTCACATGAATACTCATAGATACACATTCAAGCACATTCATTCACATGCCTGCACACCTTCACATGCACATATACAGACATGCACACATACACGCACGTGCGCATATGAACACATATACTCATATATATATATATATATATATATGTGTGTTTGCATCAACACACGCGCACACACACACACATACACATACACGTATGCACACACACACACACACACGCACACACACACGCACACACACGGACACACGCACACGTGCCCACACACACACACACCTGCACCCAAGCACACATGCGCACATGCAACATGCACACATACACAATGACATGTGTATA
Source organism: Effrenium voratum (assembly GCA_963377175.1). Classification (NCBI taxonomy): domain Eukaryota; class Dinophyceae; order Suessiales; family Symbiodiniaceae; genus Effrenium; species Effrenium voratum. Next base: position 1,231,694 of record CAUJNA010000502.1, on the reverse strand, counting down.
TACACATAGACAATACACATGCACTGACATCCACATGTACATGCAAATATGTGTATATGTCTACATATATATATATATACATATGTATACCGGTATGCATATGCATAGGCATCTTGATTCACATAGGCAGACACAACACGTATACATATAAAGATAAAACCTACATGCGCAAGCACACACACACAGACACACGCAGACATGTGCATACGTTGCATGCCTAGTTTACCCTTCCGTCTTACCTTTCCTCTAGGAAACGGTTTGGATGCGGTTTTTGTGGATCCACCCTTGTAGGATAGCAAAAGAGTATTCAAAGAGGAACAGCTAGCCAAACAACATGGGGAAACCACAGAAAGCGCATCCAATCCGTTTGCTGGATTTCCGCAGGCTCCTCTTCCATCGGCCCCGCTTCGCGGTGCTGGACGGCTGCACCTCCGCCATGGGCGTGGAGCTGGAGCGCCGGTTCCTGCGCCTGGCGCGGGAGCTGGGCGCCTTGCCATCGGGCAAAGAGCTCACTGGGGTAGAGTTAGGATCATTTTACATTACAGGGCTCCGAATAAAAGATACATTTTGCAACCATTTGAAACATGTTGCTTGTTCAACACCAAAATAAAGGTTGAAACCACCATTTACAATGCCATGTTCAGGTGTATAATGTAAGGAATATACATTCTATAACTGGGCCTAACTGAAAATCATGCTCAGATTGGATGTTTTTGCGGATGCCCAACAACAAACCATGGCCAGTACGGTAGATTCGGGGACTTCCTTGTGCCCTGACTTTCAATGTTCAGGGCCTCCAATTGCTTTTAAGCACTCACTGACACTCACTGATTGATGTTTATCAGATAATTTAGGGTGAATCAATTACATCATCCGGGATCATTACCACGAACTGGTGGATTTTCCTTCTGGTCTCCCTTTACACCAACCCAGCCTGGAAGTTGGCGCAATTTAGAACCCTTATCATAGGGAAGCACCGTACCAGCCGTTTTGAGGCGGGTTTTAAAGGGCGACCGCGCGTTTCCAACCAGTTTGGGGGGTTTGGCACGTACACCTTTAATTAGTTCGTTTCCCTGTCGTCCTTTTGCTTCTTGAGCGTTGGGTGCGTTACCTGCGGTTCAAGTTTTAACTGGCTTTGTGAAGCTTTAAACTTGTCATAGCCCTACAAAGTTAGGGAACCGCCACTTTGCAGGGCTTTATCGACAGAACGAGCCCCTGCAGGGCTTGGCCACGATGGACAAAATCCGCTTCGGATTCGCCAGTGGGGATGGCTTTTTGTTCCCATGGCTGGGGGGAAGGGTAAAGCAACCCAACACAGGTACCCTGAAGAAAAGACACACCCAAGTGGCACTGGTAATGCAGTGATGTGTTCATGCATCACTTGGGTCACTTGTAGGTCCACTGTCGGTTTGCAGGGCGAATCTTGCACCATCCAATGGAGGTATGTTGAACGTGCGATAACTGCTGTAGCCTTCAAGTGAACAATGCTTTTGGTCCTTTCTACCCCAATCGACGTGACGCGCAAAGAGTCATATCATTGCATTACAATTGCCATGGAGTGTCATTGGGCAGCAATCATCATGACTATCATGATTTATACTAGTGTGTGTGTGTGTGTGTGTGCGCCCGTGCGTTGCGTGCGTTAGGTGCGTCGCGCGCGTTGCGCGCGTTGCGCGCTTTGCGCGCTTTGCGCGCTTTGCGCGCTTTGCGCGCATGTGTGCGTGCGTGCGTGCCTGCCTGCCTGCGTGCGTGCCTGCGTGCCTGCGTGCCTGCGTGCCTGCGTGCCTGCGTGCCTGCGTGCCTGCGTGCGTGCCTGCGTGCCGGCGTGCCTGCCTGCGTGCCTGCGTGCGTGCGTGCGTGCCTGCGGCCGGGGCGGGGCGCGCGTGCGCGCGCGTGCGCGTGCGCGTGCGCGTGCGCGTGCGCGTGCGCGTGCACGTGCGCGTGGGCGTGGGCGTGGGCGTGGGCGTGGGCGTGGGCATGTGCGTGTGCGTGTGCGTGTGCGTGTGCGTGTGCGTGTATATATACATATATGTATATATGTGTTTGTGCAGGTGCGTGTGCAGGTGTGTGTGTGTGTGTCAAGGGTGACCAGTGGTGTCACTACAGCTGTTGATTTTGTGTGCGGCAAGATGTGCTGAAATACTCGGCGTGAGCCGAGTGCAATCTGGCCATGATTTCAGGTGCGGACTGGCCCCTTGAAGTGGGATTTGTCTCACGAATGAGGGAACCAACTTTTCTTAAGCCAGCCCGATGGCTTGAGGGGCAACTCCCACTCGGGCGGCAAGCATCCCAGTTTGAGGGGGCGAGGGGATAGTCTGGAATGGAAGTACAGTAGGCCATGCTGCTGTTTTGGCTTTGAATAGGTAGTAGTGATAGCCTTCTTGGGGCTTGGTTTAAAGGGAAGCCAAAGGGAACCCATCTATTTTGCTGGCTGCTTCATGTTGAGACCAACTCCATATGCACAGACACTTGGAGCACATTCTGCAGCACCAGACCCAACATGAAAGCAAATGAACCACTATCCTAGATGAAGGTGCGTGCCAAACACACCTTCCCCTCTTTTTCCCCTCCCCCCCTCCTCCCCTCCTCCCCCCCTCCTCCCTCCTCCACCCCCTCCTCCCCTCCTCCCCCCCTCCTCCCTGCTCCGCCCTCCTCCCTCCACCCCCTCCCTCCCCCCCTCCCTCCGTTTGCCTCCCCGTGCTGAGGGGTGTGCTGCATCACCATGACCCGGCGGGCCAGCCAGAGCTTGAAGGACCAGCACGCGCGGATGCTGGTGCTGCACTCCGCCCGCGGGGAAGACACCCGAGGCGCTGGGAGCTGGGGGCTGCTGACAGGTGACGTGCCCCAAGGTTTTGGACTGAACCAATTTGTTGGCTGACCAGTTTTACATGCCAAGAGGATTTTCGACGAAAACAAGGACTGAATAATTTTGTGGTCTGGAAGGGATTACCCAGTTTGTGGCTTCAGTGAGCTAGGGGCGGATATTGTGAAAGCATGAGTTGGATGTGAGAGATAGTTCAGTGTCCATTTGTTGATTCCTTCCAGCTAGCATTGGTTGAGATGCTGATGTGTCGTTCTTGTTTGTCAGGTCACCCTTAGGTGGTTTGGATTGGGATTTGAACCCCTCGGCCAGATGGCCATGGGTCAAAATCCTGTACCCCCAGCGAACATCCCAATCCCCACTAAAATAGGTTCTAAATGGGTGGTGCACCATTTGTTTTGACCCACAGCCAGATGGGGAAGATACCAAGGTCCAAAAACCAAACCAGCTAGGGTGACAGATGGATCCTGGGAAGCGATGTCCTGCAGCGCTTCAGCTGCGCTGCGTGCTGGCCTTTTCACCTGCTGTGCAACCCTTGGACCAAATATGGCCACGACCGAAAAAAATGAAACTTGCGTACGTGGCCCCTTGGTGAATGGAAGCAACGACTAAAATTTGCGCAACCCTAGCTCTCTGATTTTGAGCCACACCCAAATATGGAAGCAGACCACAGGTATTCCAATAGAACGAAATACCATGTTTCATGAGCACGGCTTTGTCTCAATTGAACACACAGCGGAACATGAGGCGTGCACAAGCTTTCTCCAAAAAGTCAGCGGAACCGGCAAGCTGACGTCAGCCTTCGGATCTACGGGATTTTTTAGACCGACTGCCGCGCTGGCAGGGTATGTGTCAACCTAGGGACTTCCCCTGACCCCCCCCCCCCCCACACCCCCCACCCCCCCCACCCACCCCGACCAAAAGCAGACCAAGCAGTTTGTTTTCCCCTTGGCGCCCCTGCACCCCAGCCGAGCAAAAAAATCCCGGCGCCACCCGACCGGAGGCTGGAAGCTCTTTGAGCTCGGTGAGGTGGGAGGAAGGGACTGGACCGTCTTTTTCCAATAGGGGCTTTTTATGGAGGGTGCCCTTCTTGGGTAAGTTTTGAAGAGAGAGCCGCCCAACTTATGTTGTATTATTATTATATATATATATATATAAACATGTATTTGTAAATTGATTGTATTTTTATATTGGGATTCCCTCTTTTTGAGACACTCCCACTAGGCGTTCATCCCCCCGAAGTTTGTCCATGGCACATCGCTGGGTTTTGCGTTTTCGAGAGCGCGGGCTCCGCGGAGTTCGGATTCACGCGCCATTGGAGCTTTGCCGAGGAGGGCACGAAGAGAAGTTGAGATGACGCCAATGGCCCCTGGAGTTCCAAAAAACGGATTGGGGATTAGCCTGTTTTGTACCAGGGAAGGGGATTCCATGTTCCACCGCACAGATATCTCTAAGCGGTTAGATGGGAGTGGGTCAAAAAAAGGTACTCAGAACGGAAGCCTGGCAAATGGACACATGGACGATTTAACCTGCGGTCCGATTCCTGGTGCTTTAATTTTGACTCATACCCAGAAGACGCCCATGGTCCCTGTGGATTGGACTTTGGATGGAGTTCCAGATCAGGTTTGATCCCTGTGGATTGGACTTTGGATGATACCCATGGGGTCCCACAGTTGAATTGCAGTTGAGATTACAGTGGAGTTCCAATAAAAAAGTGAGGTTTGTGGATTGTAGCTAGTTGCCCGAGCATGTTTATGGGGATGCAGGCGCTGGAGGAAATCGGCTTGTTTGTTGCTCACAGGTTTCGGCAGATGATGACGTGAGAGGGCTTCACACATTTCTTGCGCGGCATTTTTCCAGCAGGATTTGGTTCCCCTCAGAGGGATCAACCAAAAGGAGAGCGTTTAAATGACGGAAAGTAGTGGTTTGGTTGCAGCCTGTCAACAGCACAAAATGTCACCGGCAAGAAGTTCAACTCCGAGCGACGTGTTTCGGTGAGCCCCACATGCTTCTTGCAAGGGGAAAAAACCTTTTGTCCTGCTTTCATAGTTTGGCAATGAGTGAATGAGGCACAGGTCTCACAGTTCCATTTTCTCTGTATAGACGAGACATTGGAGTTGGGGGCAACCCTCCCCCTGGGAAGGGGTGTCAACAATCAGTTGCTGGACTGTTTGATGTGGATTGGTGGAGTTATGCTCCTGATTCGTGTTCAATCCACATGGGAAGACACCCTATCTCCAAAACTCGGCAATCCAAGCAGCCATCCACATCCAACCTCAGAACCCATGCACACCAACCAGCCCACCGAAAAAGAAAGAAGCAGAGGAGACACACACACACAACACGCAACAAGCCAACCAACAAACAAAGCAACCAAACGCACAACCAACAAACAAACTAGAAAACAACAACGCACAAAAAACGAGAAAAAAACAAAAAACACAACAACAACCACGGTTCCGCGGAACCGATGGACCGATGGACCGATGGACGGTCGGTCGGTCGTAGGTGGCGGTGAAGGCTCGGTGCCGCTGCAGCGCCGAGGCCTTCCAGCGCCTGGATGCCGCTTGAGGAAACGGTGGGTGGGGGTGGGGGGTGGGGGGTGGGGGGTGGGGGGGTGGGGTGGGGGGGTGAATGTAGGTGGGGGGATGAGGAGTTGTTTTTCTTCCTTTTTTGCTCGGTGGGCTGGCTGGTTGGTTGGTTTGTTGGTTGGTTGGTCGGCCGCATGCTTGGCATCACCAGCGTCACTTGGCCCTGGGGTTGCATATTGGCTCTGGTTGGGTGATTGGGAATGGCTCGGCGCAGGCTCATGAGGGCGTGTCTTGGGTTGGTTTGTTGATTTAGGCGCACGGGGCTGACATCTGGGCTGTTGGGCGTGTTTAGCTTTGACTTTGGGTGGGTTTGGCTTTCGTGTTGCTTGGTTTGGCAGCCGCTTTAATTAGGTTGCTTTGAGGTGTGGTTAAGTGAGTTTAGGTCTCGTTTAAGATTGGTTTGTTGCCACCAAAACTAGCCCACAATTCACGTAACGGCATCCCGAAAGCAACCCGAAAGGCACCGAAACTCCCAACTGCCACCCAATCAGAGCCAACATGCAACCGCATGTGCAAGTGAGGCTGGTGATGCTGGGGATGAGGCCAATTTTCCAAATGGCTCCCAGCAGAAAATTGAGGATGCCGCCTCTTCCAAGCCAGAACACACTAAAGCAGGTGATTCTGGGGATGTTGCCAACCCAACAAAAACCGGCGCTACGAAAACACAGGCCTAGGAAAAGGCAACAACACCTCTACCGGATTTGGTTGGATGGTTGGAGGGTTGGATGTGGATTGCCGGATTTTGGTTTTGCATGGATTTTAATTGGGTGACCCTTCTTTTTTTTTTAATTTGCTGGTAGGCCAAAGGCAACCAAAAGGAAACCACCCATCGCACCGATTTTAGTGGTTGGATTGAATCGGATGTTCACTGTGGGGCTTTCCGGGCTTTTGACCCATGGCCAATGTTGGTTCGCCTGAGGGCTCGCGCTGTTCATCGGGACCGGGGGAGGAAGAGGTGGAATTCAGTGGGCCCTTACGGAAACGAAGTCCATGGTGTATTTTGTAGGTCGCATCACCAAAAATGGAAGGTTTTCCTGTTGGTTTCCCACAAGTACCAAAAAAGGGGTACCCTCAAAAACAGACTTCCATGTTGAGAAGCCACCTCTTTGTGTCTTTGGGGTTTCCATTCCAAGCCCTGGCAAGGCTCCAGGGGGTCTCTTTACAAGAGTTGGGTGCCGCAATCTCTGTGTCCGTGGAGTCGCCGCGTGGATTCCCTGAAGGCACAAAGGATACCGAACGTGGCGTCCAAGGTTGGTCAGTTCGGGAGGGACGGCCGCGGTTTCAGTTTGCGTCAAGAAATCATTCTCCAGCATCTACTTTTCCAAAAGGACACCTGCCGCAAGCCTTGGAAAGCCCAGGAAATCAACCGACGCCTTAGAAAACCCTTAGGCACATGCTGAGAACCCGGTGGGTTTACCAGTCGAAGCGTTTGGCTACAGGAAAATCCACAGGAAACGGCAACAAAAAAACACCCTAGATGAGCTGTTTCCGGTCGCATTTCCTGTAGCCAAACCCTTTGATCCAGGCAAACCGTGGGAAACTCGTGGGTTCGTCGGACATGAGGCGCTGGAGGCGCTGGAGGTCTCTGAGGAACCGGCCAGCTCTTCCTCCGGCGCCAGGGCCGAGGGGGGGGGCTGCCGGGGGGTGCGAGAGGTGGGGTCCAAGCGCATTTCACCCGAGTTTTGATCATTTGGGTACGGGTCAAAACCGTTTTGGTTGACCCATTTCGGGGTGGGTGCACCAGCCATTTTAGAACCTATTTTAGTGGGGATTGGGATGTTCACTGGGGGTACGGGATTTTGACCCATGGCCATTTGTTAGCCTCTTTGAACGGAGGGTGTGTCTCTGTAGCTGATGGCCAGTTGCTTGAAGGTACATGGCGAGTTTTTCAGGACCTCTGTTTGGCACAACTGCATCCTCAGATGTTCGGCCAGGAGACTCTGAAGGAACCGGTGTTGTTTGTTTGAATTCACATTGACCGTTTGGTTTTGGCTCTGCTGATAGGCTTTTGACCAGGCAAGTGAGTGAGCAATTGGCTCGCCAGATGGCTATGGGTCAAAACTCCCTCCCAGTGAACATCTCAATCTCCACTAAAATTGGTAGCCTAAAACTTGTGGTGAATTCACCCACCCCAAAACGGGATCCCATGGGTCTTGACCGGCCATATCTTTGATTTACATCCTCGGGGCTCGGCGGCTGTGAGTTCACTTCCCCAGGTGCTGGGCACCTCGCGAACTCAACATTGAACAACAAACTTCGTCAACTCCAAAGAGCATCATATTCGTATTCACCCAAAATAACTAGGGGCGTGTTTTTTTGAGGGTCCCCCTTTGTGGTGGTTCTAGAGGGAAACCAAAAGGATACCACTTATTTGTTGGGATCATCTTACTTTGAGACAGACTGTGGGGAATTGGGAAGTGGGGAATATGGTTTTCACGCAAAAATCATATTTGTATCCAATCCAGTACTTGAAGTCCAGTACTTGAAGGAATACCCTCTCGTTCACCAACACGGCTGACAGTGTGAGTCCCTCCAAGTGGGATTTCTGATCTTTCAGGTACCTCACAGTTGCCGTGGCAGGTTTCTGAAGAAACCAGTGGCTCGTTTCCTTTGAAGAAGTTTCTTTTTTGGAGACCAACAGGAAACCATCCTTTCTGTTTGTGGGAGGGAGGCTACAATGGACGAAATCCTTGCACCACCTAAGATGATGATTCCCCTGTGAATGCTAACTAGTGGGTTTTTCCCCCGGTTTCCAGGCGGTGCGAAATGGATTTCGTCCATCCAGTGTGTCTTGCGAAGGGCTTTCGGCGTTCGGCTTTCCGAGGCCCGGCGCGGAGCGAGCTTCCGGAGCTGCCGGCGCTGCGCTGGCAGCAAGGGGCGCGGATCTGGGCCATGCTGCAGCGCCTCGGGCTTGCCCGGGGCCGGAGGTTGGGGGGACCCTCCCGGGTCCCCATCCCCCATCCCCCCCTCCTCCCCTCCCACCCTTTTGGTTTCGGGAAACCGGTTTCGGGGTGTGTGGTTTCTGGGGGGGTCGATCTGTAGGAGGGGTTTGGGTTTCTGGGTGTGTCGGGGGTCGATTTTTGTCGTTTTTGTTTGGGGGGGACCCCCTCCTTGTGGTTTGGGGAAAGCAACAAGGATACAAGCATGGTCTTGGTTTGTAAGGTGCACTTGTCTGGGAGGAGGAGTTGGGTGTGGGTCCCCATTTTTGGACCCCACAGTAGACTCAAATTGTCCCTCTTAAAAGGATTGGCGGAAACAAAAGGGCATTGGTTTGGGGGTTCCCCTATTCTGAGACGAACCCATGTTTGAAGGGTCCTCCACCCTCCCCTCACCCTCATGTCTCCACATAGTCAGTGGATATTCCCAGTTCACAAGTTCCGTGAGTTTTTGTGTAATTGTTACTTGGACTTAATACCTGGGGATATATATGTCTATGTATATGTATGTATGTATATATATATATATGTATATATATATATATATCTTCCCGGGCCTCTATTGCGCTCCTTGGGCTGTACCTTTAAGGTCCAAAGTGTCAATGTGCGACGGGCTCTTGGGACGGCCGAAGAACACAAACGGACGAGAAATGGAGACCAGTTCTGGGATTCGGTCGTGCTGCAAAGTCTAAAGAGGGCCCGAACAGAGTTGTCCGATGATTTTGAAGCTCATTCCAGACACGAGCGTGTCCGAATTGGGAGCCTTTGACACTGCAGGGTTCTCTTGTTCTCCCAGCGTGGTTGGAACATCACGGTTTTCTTGCCAAGTTTACTCAGGGAACCCTAAATGGGTTCTGATGAACGGGCAGCCTGCCCATGGCTGCAAACAGGTTCGACCAGAAGAAGGTGTGCCTTCTTTGGCAGTGCCCGAAAAAACCCAGCAGGATTTTATACCCGAAACTTGTCATTCCCTCGACCTGAAACAGCCAGAACGAAACAGCAACCAAAAGTCAGGTCCCTCTTTGGCCGCACAAGGGCCACCATTTTGGACAACCCCCCGCAGGGTTGGACTAGATTTTGCATCTGAACACTCACCAAAAGGAAACTTACTTAGATTGGGTAGCTCTGAATGGGCTCTAACAAATGGGTTGCAGGATGCTACACACATTGTCCTTTGGTGGGATAGGTCCAATCCACGCAACCCGCAACAATCCACAAAATGCTGCTGGATTCTAGGACTGTTGGGTCTGCAATAGAATTGGTCTTCCAAATGGGGCCAAACCCACGATCCGACACTCCTTTCGGGACCTGGGGTTTTCGCACTCTTTGCACTGCCCCAAAACGGACCCTAAAAAGGGCCACCTTCTTGTGAACACAGTAAACTTTAGGTATGTTTCCCGGCGCTAGTGGGGAAATCAGGCGAATCTTCATGCCATCCGTGAGGGAACCATTATCGGCGCACGGAATTTTGCAGACAAATGATCCGACGCCCATTCCTCGCGCGTCGTTCGGAACACGAGAGCGCTGACAAACCAGTCCAGCACGGAAAGGATGGATGTTGTGCATTCGCTGGAGCCAATGGCAGCGGGCTTGTTCAAAGGAGATGTAAGCATTAGATCAACCCGAGTTGCCCCTTTCATGGCCTTCTTTGAGTTTATGGCACCCGGCAACGAGACCACCCTTTGAAGGGTTCGTTTGCCACCATGAAATCGAACAACCCAAGGCTCGCTGAAGTGACGGTCGCTGTAAGAGCTGTAGTTCCAAAGTGGCAATAGGGGGAAGTCTGCCTATTTTTGTGGAGGGTCCGCCGAGTTCTGGGGAGGCTCCCAAAATGAGAGTTTTTTCTTTCCCGCCCTGCTAAAATTTGGCATCGCGTGATTGTCCAGTTCCCCTATATTTCCCCTGACTTACATCTGCTTTTGGGCCTCTTGTCCACCAGCTTCCTCATCGGGGCGATGTTTTTCAGGCGGAAGAGAAGGGCAAATCGGGTGTAGCGGCTATGCCATCAAGTCCACCAGGGTCAAGCAATTGATTCAAGTTTGCCCTGGTGCAGGAGATACCTTATATTCTTCGACCGCTCAGCCGAGCTTTGGACTGAGCAACCCCTTGACACATATTTCAAGTGTGCCAGTGTATCTGCAACATCACGACTGCTCAAAAGCTGATGAGAGGAGGGCGCCTTCCTGGGTGCTTATTGCAACTTCTTTGGGATGGGATCCTAATTTAATTTACTTACTCCTTTGCCTTTTTGGGAAACACCCGAGCAAAACCTGCACTGTGATTTGCAAGTCACATAGGAGGCGTACTGTGGACGAAATCCTTTCGCACCACTTTGAAACCGGTTGAAACTATGGTTTGCTGCAGAGGAATCGAACCATTGGGTTTCTTTATTCGGTGCGAAATGGATTTCCTCCATCCACAAGAAACGAAAGGCTAAGAGTCATATCATCGGATTTACGTGCTTTAAGCCCTGCGACCTGAGAAGATTGGTGCTATCAGGCTGGGGCTCCTGACATCTGGGAGGCGCCGGATGATCCTGCAGAAGGTGGGGCTGCAACCTGGCGCAAGTGGCCCTGAGCCACGTCCTCAAAACCGATTCGGGTAGATGAAGCTTAGTAAGGGACGATCCCAGCCAGAAACGGCCGCCTTTGTATTTCCTTGCATGGTTCCGGGTCAACCATTTTAGTACCGGGCTTTGATTGTGACTCACACGACCCCTTGGCTTGGTTTGGATTGGTTTGTGGATCTGGAGCACCCCCGTTTCTCGCGAAGAACATGGGAATGTGCACCCTATCCTCTAAACTGGCAAACCGAACCCACGTGAGCTGAAGCTGGAGACTGCGCTTGAGGTTGGTTGCATCCGAGTGAGTCTGGGAAACGGGGGCTTCCTGGCTCTCTCTTGGATGGCAGTCGAACTGTCCTTAGCTGCTCGCGCCAGCTTGCACGGTTCCAACTTTGTTTGCCTGCAGATCGCATTGGCCCCGAATTTCACAGGTGTCTTTCTGTTCCAAGTCCCAGACCAGTCTTCTTTCGCACCCCAAACCCCCTGGGAGGGCGGTGGGGTGGGGTGGGGCAAGTGCTTCAAGGGCAGGGGCAGACAAAGCACGTCTTGACCATGGATCTTTCTTGTCACTTCTCAGGTGTTGTGTCCAAGTCTCGGACCTGTCGTTTCACCAGACCTCTCCTGGAAAAACCAAGGATGCTGCTGCTCCTGCACGCGAGGACAAACCTCTACTGGAGATTCTGCCAGAGCCTTGCAGGCTCCGCAATTTTGCTTGCGCACCATGTTCCTGCAGCCAGACCCTGCGGGAGTCTGTTGAGCGGTGCCCTAAAGGCAATCCTTTCTTTTGGGGGAAGCCTCCGCCGATGAAGACATCCAGTGTATTCCAGGATCGAAACTGGGAGTTTGAGGACTGGTCTTATGGATTCCCCCCAAGACATGGGCCATGGCTGACGACCAACCACCCGGACCCGGACTGGTGGGAATCATTGGTTGATTTGTGTCCAACCACCTTTGTGGTTCCTCGAAGATGCACAGCCGAGTCTTAAATGCTTAAACCATGGATGGATCTCCAGGTCAAGTACTTATGTAGCATCCTTTGTATCGAACTGAACAGTTTGCAAAGGGATCGAATTCATCTGCGCTTCGAAGCGTCTGCCCATGGAGGCATTCTGCACTCGCTGGTGGCGCGGGATCTGGCGCAGCTGGCGCGGCGGGGTTTCTTGGCGGCGCTGCTGTCGCTGGGCGGCGGCTTCGCAGATCAGGCCTTGAGGCGCCGGCACGCGTGAGTCGGTGGCCGGTTCGCGCCAGTTTTTTAGAGGCGTCGGAGGTCGTCTGGTTGTCAAAACCGTTTTGGGATCCCATTTTGGGGTAGGTGAATGCACCACCCGTTTTAGGCTACCTACTTTAGTGGGGATTGGGACGTTCACTGGGGGTACGGGATTTTGACCCATGGCCATGTGAGCGGCTTTTTCTTCTTGGCAATTGGTCATAGGTTTTTGGTCTGCAAAGGAAGGGAGCGATTTGATATGGCACCTTGCATGGCAAAGCACAGTTCCGGCAAACTGGTTTGGGTCAAGGAATATGCCTGCAGTGTTGCGCTTGATCCCAGCCGTTTGCGCTTAGCCTTTCGGTCATGGCAGCTGTGACAGCCAATGCAAGTGTTTGCACCCGGTGCAAGCGCAGCGGACACATTGCGGCCATGTGCAAGGAGTCCTTCATTCTGCAGTGCAAGTACTGCAAGGAGCTGGGTCACCGGGTCTCGGCCTGCCCAAGGCTGCAGGAAAAGGAGAAGCAACTCACGGCGAGGTTGGAGAAGCGGGAGAGGGAGAGGGAGGATTCCCGGAGCGTGGCTTCAGTGAGCACGGCTACTGCGACTACTGTGAGCGCGACTTCACTGGGAAGCGCCGACACGGATTCCAAGTGGACGTCGAAGGAATGGAAGGAATGGCAGGAATGGCAGGCAAGGCCGCGAGTCAAGTTCCTCAGTGAGGAGGAGTCGTGTGAGGCGCGGAAGTTGGAGAAGAAGCTGCGCGAGATTGGAGCCTTGGAGCAGAAGAGTGCGGAGGGCGCATGTCTGGATGTGCTCCAACAGAAGAAGCTGGAGACCAAGGCCGAGCTGGAGAATCACGAGGTCATGCGCAAGCTGCGCATGGGATATGTGCGTGTCACTCAGAAGTAGATCTGAATCTGTGCAGTTTTGGGCAAGTTGCCCCTTTTCGAGAGAGTTGCAAAGAGGCCGTGGCGTCCCCTGTGCAGTGTACAGTTCGGCCAGCAAGAAGCGCCCAGATCCATTGCAAAAGAGCGAGGAGTTTTTCCAGACGCATGGGCCTTGGGGTATTTGCCCAACCAGGGGCCCTTTCTGGCATGGCGAAGAAATTAACCAAACTGAACCTTGATGTTTGGAGTGATTGCCCCCAAAACAAACAGTGGTCGCCTTTTGATTTCCCTTGGTCCAGCGCTCAAACCACACCCAGCCCCATACAGGCTCGGCTTTGCCACTCGGCTGCAGGGCCTGTTTCTCGTTCTTTGCTTAAAGATCTGGAAAACTTCCTCCTGAGTGGCGATGTCTTCAAGTTTTCCTTCTATTTCACCATCCGCACCATCCAAGAAGGCGCGCTCCACAACCCACCTCCCCTTCAACCCCTGTCAACCCCGGTTTTGCTTCCCTTCCTTCCTTCCCTTCGCTTCCCTTCGGGCTGGGGCCTTTGGCGAGGCATCCCATCCCATCCCTCATCCCTGCGTGCGCGTTTCGGACGCAAACACAGGTGTCCTTTGAGGTCAGTTTCGACATCGTCGGCGCTTAGATGGGTCTTCTGCCCCATTTGCCAGGGATTTTACCAGGGCCCCCAAACCCCCCCCTCCAACCCCCCCCCCCCAAAAACCCCCCCAAAACCCCCCACCCCCCACCCCCCCCCCATCCCCCCAAACCCACGCGTTCGCAAGCGCAACAAAAAACCCCGGCGCTGCTCTCCGCACTTCCGCAGGTACCAGGCGAAGCTGGCCACCGTTGAGCTCTGGAGTGGCGCCGTGGCGCACTTGCAGCGCAAGATGCTGCGGGACCGGGAGCCGCTGCTGCGCCCGGAGGCGGGAGGGGAGGCGGGGGGAAGCGGCTGGGAGAAGGGGGGGGGGGATTTGGGGGGAGGGGCGAAGGAGAAACATAGTAAAACAAACATGTATAGCACTCCTTCAACCCTTCTTTTTAAAATAATAATTTACAAACTATTTCATAAATATCCATCAACATATTATATAAGGTTAATAGTTTATATCACATATTAACCTTATACAATTTTATGTAAAGTATTTAATAATAAAAAGTAATACTAGTTTTCCTCAGCCCGTTTCATTTCTAAATTTATTTGATGCTTCTTTGTTTTGTTATGTATATAAAAACGTGTTTGTGTCATTGTAGAGTTACAAACTTCACAACTAACGATTTTAGAGACCTTACATTATTTTCCGCCAGTTTGTTTTTTTCTATATTCCTCATCTTCTCTAAATCTTATTCTCTGTGCTTCATTATAGTTGTCTTTATGCTTTGCTCTATGATTTACATTATATTCGTTACATTTTCTACAACATAATCTACCTTCTTCAAAATCATCTAATGTTTTATATTGTCTACATTTATCGCAAAATTCAGTTTTATTTTCTCCCACAATCCTACAATCAATATTCCTTGAAACTAAGATCACTGAAAATAGGTTCAACACATTATTATTATTTTTTTATTGTAAGCTTTATGGATATTTTATAACTTAAGTTCAGGATAAAAAAAAAAAACAAAACTTGATGACGAGATAAAGTTCGATATTCCTTACTTCTTTCATACATCATTTTAATAATAGCATTTGTATCTCTAACTGTATTTTTAATATCAAACTTTTTACCTTCAATAAATAGTTTTTTTGTTTTTTTCAAACTTCTCCCTCCTTTTGATGATAAACCAACATCCATAATATGCGGTCTATCATTTCATACTTTCTCTTACTGATTTACAATAAAGAAAATGATTACCATAATCATACGGTGGGATTTTGTAAACAGTAAGAACTATTATACTATCGTCTTCAACATGTCCATTGTATCTTCTGTTAATGTTCAAATAACACTTGATTGATTCTTGATTATCTCTCCATTCCTGACAATCATCACATTCATCATCTTTACCCATTGAATAACCAATAATATTATTAACTATTCCATTAGGTAAATTCAATTTGTATAGTTACACATTTTCTTTTTTGAAGTGGCAACAGTCATAGCATTTCTTATTAATCTACTTATTGATTTCAATACCGTTCATTTTCTCACGAATATATTAAGTCCTTATTTCCTTAAGTCATTTTCAAACATTTAAGCATACATATTTCAATTCTATGGCATTAAACCATAAATCTTACAATTTATATTTTGTTGTTGTGAGAATTATGGCTTATAAGTAAAAGTCATCCATCTCTTGAAATGTTACTATTAGTTCATCTGTTTCACTTTCAGTATCAGTGTCTTCATTGAATAGCACTTCATTTAACTTATCTGCTATTTCAATTCCAAAGCTTTCTCCACAAAGATGATTATGATGTTCATCTTCATTTATATCAATATAATGTAGAATATGAATGTTTATATATATATATTTTTAACAAGTTATTTAATTCATCATAGGCATGTTCAATGTTTTCTCCATTCATCTCCCATAAATAATTTATAGTGTTTCTTTTCCGATGTTTCCATTGATTCTCTTGTTTAATGCTCCAATATAAAATTTGTAAAAGTTGGTGATGTCTGTTGCTCAAATTAGCTAATTTTGGTATTCGTCTTAACTCAACTCATTCAGTGTTGGTACATTGTCATCACCCTTCAAATCAAAGTAATATGCCAGTTTGATACTATGTAAATCAAAGTTGTCATATCAGTTTCTATGATTTATAAATCATTATCATTTCTTCACATTTTTCACACCTGTAATTGGTCGATGTTTTTGATAATATCTAATGGTAATGATTTGGATGTCATTTGTAGTCTGACAGTTGTTTAGCACATTCCTTACAGAAATAGACATATAATTACTTAATACTGATTGTTTTCCTTTGTCTAAATCTTCATAGGTATTGATTTTATATAAACTTACATCGCTTTCAGTATCACTCATTTTTCTCTAATATATATTAAGTCATTATTCCTTTAAGTCATTTTTAAAGAATTGTTAATATGTTTTGTAGTTCTATTGTGTCTCGCTAGATTACCCTTAATTATACAATTACATACTTTACATTCAACAAACTTTAGTTTTTTGTTTTGCTAGAATTGTTGTTGTTTTCTCTTTAATAATATTCTTTCTTACTTTTCCTTAGTTGTTCTTTATTCTTATCTCTATATTCTTTACAGTATTCTTTCATTTCTGGTTTATGATTATCTCTGTATTCTTGGTATTTGTCTTTTCTTTCTTCTTTTGTTCTTTCATACCATTCCTTTAACCCTTGCTTAATCTTTTCTTTGTTATTAATATTATACATGTCTTTACATACTTTTGGTGTTCTTCCTGACACACAGCGATTTACACAGTCTCTATTCTGAATATAAATGCATTCCTGCTTTAAAAGTTCTTCTTTACTTTTACAAGGGAAATTTTCAATTAGTTCTATCTTACAATTTTCAACTCCATACTGATTTTTAAGATTATATATGAAGTAATTATATTTTTTATAATCTGCCCCTATGCCTTTCCATTCTTTTACTTAATTTCTCACAAGTAGAACCTACATAACAAAGGTTACAACCTTTATCAACTATTTTGTAACTCTTTCCATTTTCATACCTATTCATACCACTATTTACCATAATATATCACCTATTCTTTGCTAATGTTGGAACATGTGGAAACATGGCTTGTGTGAGGAATGCTTGACCAACATGGCATGTGCCATTTTGGCTCAAGCTCGGACCAACTGGTCTGAGATTTGATAAAGCTATCGCCTCAGTACCCACTCCCCCTCTCTTGCCATGGCTTCTTCTACCTCGGCAACTTCGTTCGGGCTGGTGGAGGATCAGCGCCTCTCGGAGGAGGAGACTGCGTTAGCGGAGATGGAGCTCGAGGGCAGCCGCGCCTCTTGGTTTTCTTTGTGTCGAAGACGGAGCCCCGGCTCCCGCCCAAGGCCGACGATGAGGCTGTTCGCCAGGATAGGGAGCACATGGTCCGGACCCAGTACCGCATGTCGGAGCACGCCAGGCATTCGAGGTGTACCACCCGCAAATTGACCAGGCCGCTGCGGCGCAGGCCAGACTGTTTGTGATAATGTTAATATTGCTACTGATGGTAAATTAACAACTGGTACGAATTGTGAATTATACAGAAATGTTAGTGCTTTTTATCATTTGATATTAGAAATACTGATAATTCCTCAATTAGGTTCATTTGTGGAGACCCTGCCGTTCAGTCTAATATCGTTGGACGTTGGAGCTGTTGATATTTCTACCGGATGGACTTTTAACACTGCCACTGCTGATGTTATTGGAAATTTATTTGCTGATGATGTTTATGTTAAAACTGGTGGAGCATGAAGAAGTACTCATATAGCGCCTAATGGTGGCACATTAGTATCCTTTCATACTAGTTTAGCATTTCCAAATGCTTATTTAGCAACTAGTACCATTCAATCATTTGACTTAACAACGGTTTCATTTTTAGATACTATTTCATTAGCTACTGGAACAGATATATTACTGGGAACAAGTGAAATATCAACTTATTATGATGGAGCCAATTTATCTACAATTCATGTAATATTCAGAACAACAAACACAGCATTTAGAGTAGCAGATGAAACATTTGGAACAACAATAATGTGGTTCATCAGTGGCGGTCTGGTATATTTTATAAATTAGTTTCTTGCTTTCGTGTAAACTATCGCTTCTAACAATTGCTGAGAATTCATCTTGCAATATTTCAATGTCTTTGAAGTTTCTAACTTTGTAATACAACAAATGACTTATATTTACTCTAATAATTGGTGGCACGGTTGATGATTTTTGAAGACTGACACGCGTTGATATTCCACTATGACGACCTCTACAAATACAGAAATTAACCATTTGTTCTTGCTTGCTGCTGCTGGATTATCAGATACATCATCCAATATAACTAATATATTAAATAACTTCTTCATTCCTTGTTTTTCTGATATTCAGTTATTTTATTTTTAGACTTTCTTTAATGTATTTTTTAACAGGCAAGCACATACTATCCAAATTTTCTGGTGGCGACCAGATATAAACTCTTTCAAACGCTCCTCTATAAATATCAAGTATCATTGATACAAGCAAAGTTGATTGCCAGAACCTGACGGGCCTACAATCATCGCTCTCATCGGCAATTTAGGGACAACCTCGTGCATACTTTGTTTAAAGTCATATTTGCTTTCATCATTTGGTTTTACATCAGGCATAATAAAGTAATATCATAATTACATATAAAGTAAGAATAGATTCACACCGACAGCTGCTCAAGCGTAGCTTGTGTGGCCGCGTCCGCCAACCGCTCTTCCAAGGAAACCCCGACGGGCGTATGGAAACTTATGAAATGCTTACCGCAGATTGCCAGGTTTCGCCCCATTGACTGGAGCGTAGTTCTCAGGGCTGTTGCCAGGGCATTCTAGCCTTATTCATGATCAAACACGTAACTTGTCAAAACACTTCTGGGCAGAGTCAAGGCATGCAGGCTCTTTTAGTGAGGGGATTGGGCACCTGGAGACAAACAATGGCCCACAAATCTTGCGAGTTGCGCCCAGCGGTTCGCCATGGTTTGCCAATGTGGTGCCTGAAGCCCGTTGGCAGAGATTAGCAGTTAGCAAGCGCTTGCCACATATTTGGGGGGTGGGGCGCTTGCCCAGCCCAGCCTTTATTTTTTCAGCTGTGTTCATCGCCGTTCTTGTTTCCCCGTATCACACCAGTGTCATGTCGTGGTACTCGTGGGAGTGCTCCCGCGACGCCAACAAGGCGCGCAATGAAAAGCCCCGCCATTGCAATTCTGATCATGTTGATACTGATTTGGAGCCAGGCTGCCATGGCGCGCATGTTCCCGAAGCATTGGGCAACCATGGAGCAGTTTGAGGTTCGGGCTTGTTGCGTGTCGGCCATGTGCGCGCACGACCTGGTCAGATCATGGATGCCGTTGCGGAGCTTCAGCAAGTGCGCGAGGCGGTGCTGCCATTTCAGGCGCCCCTGGAGCCCGGGTTCTGCTTCTTGCAGTCTTGAGCGCAGGTGCAAAGGGCTTTCCGGGCTGTAACCATATAGTAATGCAAAGAGCGTAAATTGATCTAAGCGATGTATATTATGTAGGTAGCACATATATATTTGGTGATCTCAGGATACCTTGGACTAACCAAATGTGTTGGTTCAACGTTAGGTTATTGACTTTCATCAACAACAGAAGTATAATTTTACCTAAACCATCAGTTGAAAGTGATGGTAAACTAAAATTTCAGAAAGTAAACAAATTTTATGAAAGATTATCCCGATAGAAAAAACCGAAATGATACATGCTGTAGAAGAAGTCAGTAATAATAATACTAGATGTTGATGAACTAGCAGCAATGACATTTAATAAAGATAGCCGATTTAAATAAATAGTTATAATCAATATTAAATGGAACATCATTATGTTATGAGTGGTGCAACAGCATAATGGACGCCTCGCCAGAGGCTCGCGTGCTAACGCGACCAGGTTTTCCATTGCTTCAATCAATAAGCGTTGAAGATACTTGGTTGATACAGTGCTAAGAAAACCCCATTGCTGAGCCCGATTATGCTAAAATACTCAGATTAGATAAATATTTATGATTATTTTGTCTTACTATTTATATGACTATCGTTCATTGTAGTTGTGGTAAAACTTATGATGACAAGCATTTATTTGAACATCTAAATATAAACCATCATCAGAATATTGTAGAATATAGATGGAATAGAAAAACTAGCAAAGACAGGAATGAAAGAAATGAAAGAAATGAAGCAGTAATTTATCTTATTACTTATATGAATAGAAGTTGTAATAGCGGATAATAAAACTAAAAAATGTTGTTATTCGTTAGAATTAATACGAAATGTAATATAAATGCCAAAAAAGAAAAAGAGTAAAAGCAAAGAAAGACCAATGCCAGAGGTTCAAGAAAGAATTATAACAACAGAAAGTGTTAAATCAATGGGAGAACGTAAAGCTATAAAATGTGATAAATGTAATCACGTTATGAATTTTAAGAATGAATTGACAGTAGATAAAAAAAGGTAGTGGTAAGGTTAGTTGTGTTCCTTGTATGTTTTCATATACAAAGTCAGATAGAGATTTAAATATTAAGAAAAAGTGGTGGTGATTTGGTTATTGGTATTTATGGAAGAATATTTTCTAAATTGTTCTGATAATTAATATGAGTTTATGAGGGAAATGTTTCCCAAGGTTTGGGGATTTGACTCCCAAGGATAGGGGATTTGACTCCCAAGGTTAGGGGGTTTGACTCCTAAGGTTAGGGGATTTGACCCCCAAGGTTAGGGGATTTGACTCCCAAGGTTAGGTGGTGCCACCAGAAAACCCGAAAAGGAATAACCGCATAAACCTTACAATAAAATTAAACTGTAAGATTTATATTGTAAATTTCAAGGGTTTTTAGTTTCAAGGAATATTGACGAAAGGAAAACCACTCAAAGGATTGTAGGCATTATATATTCAGGATTATAGGAGAGAATAAAAACTGAATTTTGCGATAAATGTAGAAAGACAAAACCTTTAGATGAATTTGAAGAAGGTAGGTTATGTTGTAGAAAATGTAATGAATATAATGTAAATCATAGAGCGAGGCATAAGGACAGATATAATGAAGCACAAAGAATAAGATTTAGAGAAGATGGGGAGTATAGAAAAAAGAAACTGGCTGAAAATAATGTAAGGTCTCTAAAAATTGTTAGTTGTGATGTTTGTAATTGTTCTATGAGACAAGAGCATTTTTTTAAAACAACACATAGCCAAACAAAGAAGCATGAAATAAACTTAGAAATGAAACAGTTGAAGAAGCTTGATATCATTTTTACCAGACATTGTTCGACATAAAATTGTATCGTGTTAATATGCAATAAAACTTGTTAACCTTATATAATATTTGGTGGATATTTATGAAATCTTCGTGACAGTAATATTCTAAAAGAAGGGTTGCAGGAGTGCTATAAATAAATGCTTTGCTATTTTTAGGGGAGGGGAGGGGGGATCCGATTTTTTTTTAATTTGCGTGCGTTTCTTTTTTTAATTTAACTGGGGCTGGTCCCCTGGTTGGTTGGTTGGTTGGTGGGTGGGTGGGTGGGTGGGTGGGTGGGTGGTTGCTTGGTTGCTTGGTTGCTTGGTTGCTTGGTTGGTGGGTGGGTGGGTGGGTGATTGGTTGGTTGGTTGGTTAGTTACTGGGGGAGGGAGGTGGTGGGGGGGAGGGGATGGGTGGGGGGAGGCACCACTGGGAGGGGGAGTGGCTGGGTCACTTTTTTTTTTTGGGGGGTGGCTGGGTATATACTAATACCCCCTTGTTCTTTTTGGTTTGGAAAGGGAAATGAATCCATTATGGGGGTGACCAGTACTTCTGCGGGGGTTCACAACCCCTGGCTGCCAAACCCCGTCTTTTTGGTTTTTGGGGTCACCTGAAAGTTCCTGAAGAGATGAGATGTGGAGGTTTGCGAGGGCGGGGTTTGCCAGTTTGCGAACGGGGCCCACTACCTTCCTTTTTGGTTGAAACGTCATCTCTTGGGCTTTGTTTTTTTTGGGGTTGGAAGGTCATGTTCTGTTCTGATTACCTCGGTTTGAAACATCACTCACCCTTCTGGGCCCAAGGTGAATTTACCTTCATAGTGGCGTCTCAAGTGGAGAGGTGAATTTCCCTTGGTGGTGGCATCTCAAGGGGAGAATTGCGAGGAAGTGGAGAGGCCTGTCGGGTTTGGAGGCTTTCTGGGGTCTCCGGCTGTGGTTGCATTTGGTTCCTGGTTTCGGTTAGGCTTCCGGCTCCTTGGGCGTAGGTTTTTTCGTTTACTTCCCCTGGGTTCCCGTTTGGCCCCAGGGGCGATTTTCACTCTGGGCCAAGGGTGTCGCACTTTTTGTTGGCTGGCTTGGCTGGCTTGGCTGGCTTGCTTGGCTTGCTTGCTTCTGGCTTGGTTGGTGGGTTGGTTGGTTGCTTGCTTGGTTGGTAGGCAGGTAGGTAGGAACATGTATCTGGGAAGCACTCATCGGAAGCAACACTACATAGCAGAAGCACCGGTCGCATTGGCACACTGGCATCGGAAGGCCGAAACTTAGGAGGCCTTGGGTGGATTGACCGATTGCCGGTTTTTGAGCGGGGTGCTAGCTGTGATTTCTGGCTGCTGCTGGTAGCCATGAGGATCCAATGTGACCGAGCTCCAGCGCAGGATAAGTTTGCACGTGCTTCTTGTGACATCCACGTGAAACTCAAGGCATCCCCTGCCTGGTTGCTTGTCGGTGTCCCCGTAAAGCCCATAGCTGTCCTGGTTGCTCCGGTTCAAAACTCGAGGGCGATTCCTGGTTTACCTGAACCTCACCCCAGGGCCATTCCTATTTTCGGACACCTAGGGTAAAGCCGGATGCCAGTCCCCCCCCCCCCAAAAAAAAAAACGCCCCCAACCCGCAACCCGCACTGGGAGTGCCGGTCGGAAGCGAGGTGGAGCCGATGCGGCTCGCGGAAGTGCGAGGGCTGTTCGAGGCCGCCCGCAAAACAAGAGACGCACGGCTTTCGAGGGGTTTTCGGGCCAACTCATCGTGCCCCTCGAGTGGTTTGGATTGGTAGGGGTTTGAGGGACCTGGTTCAAAACAGACACCAAAAGGACACCAACCATTTTGGGGGGTTCTCAAAAAAACGAGCCCAGGTTTGGTTTGCAAAGCCATGCCGCAAATTTTGGAGATCTTGCATCCGATTCTCCAAAACCACGCGGGGGACCGTTAAAAAGAGACGATGCTTTGCTTTGGGCATTCGGTGCTCGCGGCTCTCTAGCCAATGGGATGACTGGTGACCAAGGCTGCATTGACCAAGACGATGTTAGCGGTGAGATGCAAGCAGTCTCAGAATCTCTCTGAGAGCATTCTTCGTGGTGGACATCATTTAGGTGGGTTGGAAGAAACGGCATGCAATCTAGCGGCCACTCTTTGCCACAGCGGAAGCCGGTGCATGTGGGGATGTCTCAAAAATGGAAAATTGTTCTGGGCTTGAAAGGGCGGCCGGCATGATCGCCTGACCTGAAGCCCTCTCGCCGGTTCCATTTCTCAAGCAGTCTCCCACACAAACCAGCAATGATTCACCGTCCGACTCAAAGCAATTTTCAAAGGCGGCCAACAAGCTCTTTGCCCGAGTTCCAGGCACTTAGAAGCGTATTCCTTGGCCAATCCACTGAGAAAGTGAGTCCCCTTGGGTGGTTTTACACATCACCTTTGGTTGCGGTTGAGCTGATCTTATGGGAGGCACCCTGCAAAATAATCATGAACCTGAAAAAGTATCCCGAAATGAACATGGTCTTGGGGGTCCCTTTCGAGGTCAGAGCGCCACCACAAAACTGATAAAACCGGGAAACAAAAAACAGGCACGGGCTTTTCATT
>CAUJNA010000502.1:1165715-1203215 GCA_963377175.1 Effrenium voratum | reverse complement strand
GTCCCTTGGGCGGGCGGCGGGGTAAGTCCCGGACGTTGACTTATCTTCTTGGTTGCCCATTCCCTTGTTTTCTTTTTGTCGTTGACAGTTTCCTCCAGCTCAAACCAACCCTGCTTTATTCTTTTTGATCTCGCTGGCTTTCCATCTGTCCGTTCCTTCTGATGGGGCTATATTTCCCCTCCCCCCCATGTTGAACCCTGCCAACCCTGTGGGCTTTAGTTTGTTTTGTTTTTGGTTCAGTTCAAGTCAGACACAGACACAGACACAGACACAGACACAGACACAGACACAGACACAGACACAGACACAGACACAGACACAGACACAGACACAGACACAGACACAGACACAGACACAGACACAGACACAGACACAGACACAGACACAGACACAGACACATACACAGACACAGACACATACACAGACACAGACACATACACAGACACAGACACAGACACAGACACAGACACAGACACAGACACAGACACAGACACAGACACAGACACAGACACAGACACAGACACAGACACAGACACAGACACAGACACAGACACAGACACTCAGAACCACACAGACACACAGACGACACAGACACACCAGACACAACAGAACACACAGACACACAGACACACACAGACAACACAGACACTCACAGACAACCCAGACACACAGACACACAGCATCACATACACACAGACACACAGAACACACAGACACGCAGACACACAGACACACAGACAACACAGACACACTGACCACAGACACACAGACACACAGACCACACAGACACACAGACACCACAGACACCACAGACACACAAGAACACACAGACAACACAGACACACAGACACCAGGGAACACACAGAACACACAGACACACAACACAACAGACACGACCACAGACAGACAACACGACACACAGACCAC
This sequence comes from Effrenium voratum, assembly GCA_963377175.1. Classification (NCBI taxonomy): domain Eukaryota; class Dinophyceae; order Suessiales; family Symbiodiniaceae; genus Effrenium; species Effrenium voratum. The sequence goes on along the minus strand of CAUJNA010000502.1, from coordinate 1,202,288 downwards.
AACTCGCACACACACAGACCACACAACACTACGACTACACCAAATAAAAAAAGGAAACCCCAAAAACACACAGAGACACACAGAGACACACAGAGACACACAGAGACACACAGAGACACACAGAGACCCACAGAGACTCACAGAGACACACAGAGACACACAGAGACACACAGAGACACACAGAGACACACAGAGACACACAGAGACACACAGAGACACACAAAGACACACAGAGACACACAGAGACACACAGAGACACACAGAGACACACAAAGACACACAGAGAAACACAGAGACACACAGAGACACACAGAGACACACAGAGACACACAGAGACACACAGAGACACACAAAGACACACAGAGACACACAGAGACACACAGAGACACACAGAGACACACAAAGACACACAGAGACACACAGAGACACACAGAGACACACAGAGACACACAGAGACACACAGAGACACACAGAGACACACAGAGACACGCAGAGACACACCGAGACACACAGAGACACACAGAGACACACAGAGACACACAGAGACACACAGAGACACACAGAGACACACAGAGACACACAGAGACACACAGAGACACACAGAGACACACAGAGACACACAGAGACACACAGAGACACACATAGACACACAGAGACACACAGAGACACACATAGACACACAGAGACACACAGAGACACACAGAGACACACAGAGACACACAGAGACACACAGAGACACACAGAGACACACAGAGACACACAGAGACACACAGAGACACACAGAGACACACAGAGACACACAGAGACACACAGAGACCCACAGAGACACACAGAGACCCACAGAGACACACAGAGACACACAGAGACACACAGAGACACACAGAGACACACAGACACACACAGACACACACACAGACACACACAGACACACACAGACACACACAGAGACACACAGAGACACACAGAGACACACAGAGACACACAGAGACACACAGAGACACACAGAGGCACACAGAGACACACAGAGACACACAGAGACACACAGAGACACACAGAGACACACAGAGACACACAGAGACACACAGAGACACACAGAGACACACAGAGAGACACAGAGAGACACAGAGAGACACATAGAGACACAGAGAGACACAGAGAGACACAGAGAGACACAGAGAGACACAGAGAGACACAGAGAGACACAGAGAAACACAGAGAGACACAGAGAGACACAGAGAGACACAGAGAGACACAGAGAGACACAGAGAGACACAGAGAGACACAGAGAGACACAGAGAGACACAGAGAGACACAGAGAGAAACAGAGAGACACAGAGAGACACAGAGAGACACAGAGAGACACAGAGAGACACAGAGAGACACGAGAGACACAGAGAGACACAGAGAGACACAGAGAGACACAGAGAGACACAGAGAGACACAGAGAGACACAGAGAGACACAGAGAGACACAGAGAGACACAGAGAGACACAGAAAGACACAGAGAGACACAGAGAGACACAGAGAGACACAGAGAGACACAGAGAGACACAGAGAGACACAGAGAGACACAGAGAGACACAGAGAGACACACAGAGACACACAGAGACACACAGAGACACACAGATACACACAGAGACACACAGAGACACACAGAGACACACAGAGACACACAGAGCCACACAGAGACACACAGAGACACACAGAGACACACAGAGACACACAGAGACACACAGAGACACACAGAGACACACAGAGACACACAGAGACACACAGAGACACACGCAGACACACGCAGACACACGCAGACACACGCAGACACACGCAGACACACGCAGACACACACAGACACACACAGACACACACAGACACACACAGACACACACAGACACACACAGACACACACACAGACACACACACAGACACACACACAGACACACACACAGACACACACACAGACACTCACACTGACACACACACAGACACACACACAGACACACACACAGACACACACACAGACACACACACAGACACACACACAGACACACACACAGACACACACACACAGACACACACACACACACCGACACACACACACAATCATACACACACAAACACACACACACAAACACACCCACACGCACACACCCACACGCACACACCCACACGCACACACCCACACACACACACACACACACACGCACTCGCACACGCACACGCACACTCACACGCGCACGCAGAAGCACACGCGCACGCGCACGTACAGGCGCACGCGCACGCGCACGCGCACGCGCACACGCACACGCACAGCACACGCACAGCACACGCACAGCACTCGCACAGCACAGGCACAGCACACACACACACACACAGCACATGCACAGCACACGCACTGCACACGCACACACACACACACACACACACGCACACACCCATATAATATATGTATATAACATAATTATATATATATATATATGTATATATGTAGCCGCCACATAGCCAGAACCCCGTTTTCCCAGGTCGGCTTAGTGGGAAACCGAATCCCGGCGTCCGAGGACTGCGGAGCCGCGCGGAGGTCTTCGCGCTCTGCTGCCGCGGGGTCACGGAGCGGCAACTTTGGCGCATTTTGGCAAGGGATGTCCAACCGAAGAGTCCAACTGCCATCCACAGATTCTTGGTTGTAACCTGCAGGCCTCACCTGGGGCAAAATCAGTTTGGTGCATTTTGCCAAGGGATGTTCGGACTTTAACTTTTTAACCCAACGAATGGGTTTTCCGTATTAAACCCACTAAACGAAAGTTAAACTTTTAGCAGGGGAGCAGAAAGCAACCGAGGCAAAACTTGGAGGACCACTTCGAGGCGGGAGCCACCGATCGATCGATCGATGGATCGATTCGGCAGGGAGGGGGCGGGGGCGGGGCTGTTGGGTGTGGGAGCCATCGATCCATCGGGGAAAGGGGGGGGCCTGGGTGTGGGTGGCTCGGCTTTTTGTTGAGTTGGTCCTCCTGGGCTTTTTTGACTTTGCAGGAAAGCCGTTGCGGCATTTTGGGACGTCCCCCGAAAAACAGAGGACATACCCGTGTCTTTTTTTCCACGGCTGAAAGCTTTGGGGTTTTAGCCGAGATAGGCTCCGGGGCCGGGAAAGCCAAACCTTGGGTGCCCAAGCAAATTGCAACGCTGGCAAAACGCTCCAAGACTGTTGTGGAACCGCCGCTGCATGAGAATGCTGTTGGGTGCCAAAAGCGGCGCTTGGGTTGGTTGGAAAAGGAAGCCACCACGGAGCCAACTGGGTTCTCCCATGTTGATTTGGTGACCGAATCAGAAAAACAGAACAACATTTGCAAGTTCACATGGAACCAAAAAAGGGGATCCCTTTTTTGGTGTCCCCGTTTTTGGGGGTTACTTCTTTTGGGGTCCTCCCCTCACAGAAACCACCCTTTGTCCCATTCGATACCCGCGAGGCCCTGATGTCGTCGTCGGAGGGTTCAGTGCTACCGCAGCTGGCGCTGACGCTGCTCGGGGACTTCCGCGAGATGCCGCCGCTCGGCCTTTTGTAAGGGCGCCAGGCTTGGGGCGGCAGGGCAGGGGGATGGGGCTTGGGGGTGAAGGTTTTCTTCCTTTTGCTTTTGAACAAAGGGGTTTTGGACGGAAGTCACAAGAAGGGTCATTTCCATGGCGTGAAGGTGGAATGGGGGTCGCGGCTTTCCAGTGCTTCCTGTTCAATAATTCTGGCAGATCTAGACAAAACCTTCTGGGCCGACTGAGATGTTCAACGGGTTCCGCGGGGCGCCCAGACTTTGGCGGACGGGTCGGGGGTATGAGGCTCGGGCAACGTGGCGTGGTGGGGCGGGGAAGTTGCAGGTTTTTTGAGTTTCAACTTTAGTTGTTTCGGCGGCGCTTTTCCGTTAGCCATGGTGACACCAAGAGGTTGTTCAAGCAAGAGTGGTTTCAACCATGGTTAAACCAAGAGGTTATTGGAGCAAGAGTGGCTTCAACCCAAGAGATGGTTCAAGCAAGAGTGGTTTCAACCCATGTACAAGCCACGAGGTTGTTGGTTTCCACAATTGACTCGTCACTTCTGGCCAGAGCCACGTGGCTTTTTTCTCTCGACGGCAGGTCCTTGGCAGTGCGGGTGCTCTCGGCGCGTCTCGCCGGAGTGGTCTCGGCCAGCCGCTCTCAAGAACCGGTCGGGCCCGGGCCGGGGGCCGGGGGCGGGGGCGGGCCGCGCGGTGACAGAAGCACCCGGGGAAACCATGAGAACCCATGAGAGCCTATTGGAAGCCAAGAAGCTGTTGGAAGTCTACGGGTTTTTGGAAGCCCAAAAGAGCGCCAGGGCCGCCAGGATCCCTTTGTTGGTGAGAAGGTGTGTTTTTTGAAAAAGCCTGCGCTGAAATTGGTTTTCAGGGGCGCATCATTGTTGGCAGCATCAGAATCTAAAAGATCTACTCCCGGATGGCCAAGCAAAGTAGTTTCTAAGCGCCTCCTCGCGAACCTGGGACGAAGGTGTTTGGGGTGTTGGTGGACAGGTCAAGTGGTGTCAGAAGCAGAAGCACCAAGCGAAAGCACGACGGAGTAGTTTTAAAGAGGCTGAACAAACCTGTCAGAAATTCAAGTTCAGCCCAACCTGGACCCCTAAACTGGTTGATTTCGTTTTGGTTTCCTTTTTTCATGCCTTCCAACATGGATGCACTTCCTATTTTAGGAAATCGCCTATGTCGATTCGGCTAAAATGGATGCCCTATGTAGATGCTTGAAGCGAGGAGCACTTTCGTTGCTTGGGGGAGATCGGAATATTCATGCTGCCGAGCGCGTGGGTTTTGTTTTCTTGACAGAAACATGGGGCAACTCTCCAAATTGTAGAGATCTCTTCAGTCTCGTACCTAATCTTGGGATGTCTAGCCTTGGGGCTAGCCAAGTGTGCGCGGTTTTGAAAGCAACCAACTATGAAATCAGCATGCTTTGGCGACTTACCACAGCAGAATAGGACTCTGGTAAGCAAACACGTCAAGCCTTTGTCAGTGCCCCCGGATTTGTCAACCTGGTACAAGAAATATTAGGGGCGTGCCTCCCCCACAAGTGATAGGTTCCCCTCTAAACTCTAAACTGGGACACCTTCCCATCACAATCTGCCAGGGGTTGATTCATCTGGGTATCTGCCAAATTAACCATGTAATTTGGACCCCCACAATTGGTCTTCCTTTTGGTTTCCCCTTAAGCAAACCTCTTTTCGAGTACCAACTCCAAAAAAAAACCCGAACTGGGGGTATTTTTTGTCGCAACTCTGAGGCGAAATCTTCCTCTTTGACAGGAGCCGAAACCGGGGCTTTTTGCCAGGGGGCGGGGGGCGGGCGGGCAGCATTTGCTTTTGTCTCATTCGTCGGGTATTTGCACATTGACTTGGCAAAAGACTAGGAACTGGTAGAAAGTTGCATGCGGAGTTGCTCGCTTGGAAATGCCTGGTAGAATGAGCTGGAGTTTGAAGGGACGATTGGCTCACTCGTGAAGTGCGGAATGCTTCTGTGACAAGTGATAGATAGAGAGCAAAGTAATCGGCAAGCGCACTATGAGTTTGTACTTCACTGGCACAGTTGCACGGCCTAAGGATTGAGCTCCCGCATAGTTGAACTGGCATCAGTGCTTAAAGAAATGCCCGCGGTCTGGTAGTTGCAGAGGTCGGCTTGAGCACTCGGCTTGCCATAGGACCCAATTGCCGGAGGTAGTCCAGCTTGAATGTTGAACCTACAAGGGGCCCAACCCCAGTTACCCAAGATATAGCCAGGCTTATGACCTACTTAAGAAGTGGGTTGAACGTCCAAGACAAGGATACAGGCTTTGGGCCCTTGAAACGGGGCTGCTAGCCAATGGATGGAAATATGGTTGGTTGGTTGGTTGGTTGGTTGGTTGGTTGGTGGGTCGGTCGGTCGGTCGCTCGCTTGCTCGCTTGCTCGCTTGCTTGCTTGCTGGCTTGCTTGGTGGGTTGGTTTTTGTAGATTGGTTGGTTGGTCGGACTCGCCCACCTGACCTTGTTGAGCCTTTCATGGAGGATGCTCCAAGTGACCTTCATTGCGGTGCAGCAGCTCGTGAAGTGTGCTGAGAAGGCCGCGCGCCTGGACGCGCAGTGCTCCTTGGCCGGTCCAGCAAAGCGCCCCGATTTTTCCCGGGCCCCCCAGGCGCCCCGCCGGTAACCACAAGATTGGAACCCCGGCGGATTGCAGGAACCCCGGTCTCCTAGGAAACTTCCCAGAGAAACTTGCCAGATATTTTTTCTGGCACTTTTTTCGTGGGTCGTTCTCTCCTGAGGCCTCCGGTGTTTGGAGCTGGTCGTGGCTGTGGAGGCACATGGGCGCTCGGATCGTTCACGAATTAACTTCGGGCAACGGGTTTTGTTCCCTTTCTTTCTTCAAATTTGACGAGTCCCCCCCCTGGGGGCCACTCTGGGGGAAATTCCATGGGACTGTGATCAAGCAGATATCCCATGCGGGCGAGGCTGTGACAGCCTATGGGCCATGAGCTACGGGTCCCTCAATGGCTACGGTCCTTCATGGAAAACCTGGCCATGTTGAGACAACTGTGGCCGAGGTGAGAAGGCTGGACATCTTTGAGCGACTCCCAGTTGATCAGGTCTCAGGGCAATGGATTTGCAGGTCTCGCTTCTGGGCTTTGTGTGCAACAAAGGCGGTGCTTTCTGGTGGTGGCAGTGCTGCTTGCGGGGCTTCTTGGCATATCAATTGTCAATCGGGCAAATGGTGCCGCGTTTTGACCTTCGCTTCTACCCCCTTTGCTTCTATTGCTGTTGCGGTGCATTTCGGGAAGCAGAGAGAAGAGAGAACTCCTGACGAGTGGCTTGAGGGTTGCAATTGCAGATATCTGCCAGGGGCAAACAGGCTTCACTCCGGCTCGCGAGACATATCGTGATTGGACCCAGCGGGGTTGAAGACGGACACATTTTGCTTGAACAGTTGCCAGGCAACGAGCAAACGGTCGACGTCTATGTCCCCGCAAACTACAGAGGAGGCCGGGGCGAACGAGCCGCGGAGCACCGAGAAAGCCCCCTCCCAGATCAAATCGGATACTCCGAACGCCGGATCTGGGATGAACAGTCAGGAGGGGAATGGCTGTTTGGAGGCAAGCATGGTGGGTGTCCGAAAATTAGGACTTCACCATTGGCAGCTTTTTTTGTAGCTGGGACACTCCCAGGTTGCAAGATGCTTGCATCAAGCTCCTATTGGCCAGCTCGGTCTGTCTGGTGTCCATGTACCTCATGGACAGATCGGCAGTTGGAAGAATTTGTTCAGAGCTTCTCCAACCTACTCGATGCACCTCTGCAAAAGCCATTGATTGCCGTCAGATTCCTGTGCTCGTTCTGAGCCGCAGAGTGTTTTTCTTGACGTTGGGTTGTTTTGTTTGCTCTTGCCGCCTGTGGCAAGTGCGACCTAGCCAAATGTTTTGTCGATTTTCTTCTGACCGGTTAGTGTCATAACCTTAGAGGAGAGACATCAACCGTTTAGGAGGCCCCCATACGGGCCGCAATCAAAACCCGGGTAGATGAAGATGAGTAAGGGGCAGTCTCAGCTTTTAGTTTCCCTACGTGGATTTGGGTAGACCATTTTAATACCGATCGGTTTTGATTGTGACTCATATCACCCAGCAAAGGTCGCAATTTGTTTCGCCCGAAGGTTTGACAGGAGCTCCAAAACCCCGATTTCTTGGTCCAGCCAAAAGAGGCCGATGTCCCACAGCCCAGGAGCTGTGTCTGCTTTTCTTAAGATTTGGACCCCTGAACATGGCTTCGGTTTCCAGTTGCTTACATTTCAAGGCCGCCCGCAGAAAAGACGGGGGACCGAGCCTGAAACAAATTGAGACACCAACACCCGGCGCAGCCAGCGGAATGGATGGCTTATCCAAAGCATAGGAGTCCTTTTAGGTTGGGTTGAAAAATCGGTTGGGCGATTCCTGGTTTACCGGGTGGTTCAATCAATCCTCCAGGGCCTTCAATTTTTCCAATACAAATCATACCTATGTTCCAAAGTGTCCCAAAGACCCATAGGGTATTCTTTTGTTTGGGGCAGGGTTGTGGGATCAAGGAGCTTATCCCCACTTCTGTGATACAAGAGAATCCCCCTTTCTATGAACAATTTAGTCTTTGGGAGTTGTATCATAGAAGTGGTCATTCCCCACGGCCCTGCTTTGGGGGGTTTCCTTTTGGTGGCCGTCCTTTGCCTTTTTCCTTTCGCAGCGAAGAAAATCTGGCCCATTTGAGTGGCGTCTGGGTCCCGATGGCCTCACGAAGTGGACGTTCCTGAAACTTTTTGGTGGGGAACACGAGAGTGTTACATGCCCCCAGCCTTTCGGATTATTTGCGGTGGAGACCCGGAGGATCTCTGTTGGACTCACTGTATATTTTAAGCTTCACCAAATGTGGCAAAACCATGTTGTCGGAGCAGTATTCCGCTTTTGTTTTGGCTTCCCTTCCCTTCCGACGATGATGATGCTCTGACACTGTGGTGCTGCTGATGACAATCAAGATGAGGAAGAGGGTAATGCTGGTGATGCTGGTGATGCTGGTAATGCTTGTGATGCTGCTTACTGATGATGCTGCTGCTGATGATGATGCGGGTGCTGGTGCTGCTGATGCTGATGCTGATGAGGATGATGATGCTGATGATGATAGTGATGGTGATAATGCTGGTGCTACTGATGATGATGATGATGGTGATGATGCTGATGCTACTAATGATGATGATGATGATGATGATGATGATGATGATGATGATGATGATGCTGAATGGTGGTGGTGGTGGTGCTACTGATTCTAATGATGATGATGATGATGATGCTAATGCTAATGCTGCGGGTGATGCTGATGCTGATGATGATAGTGATGGTGATGATGCTGGTGCTACTGCTGATGATGATGATCATGATGAATGGTAGTGGTGGTGCTTCTGATGATGATGATGATGATGCTAATGCTAATGCTAATGCTGTTGGTGCTGCTGGTGCTGCTGGTGCTGCTGATGCGGATGTTAATGCTGATGATGATGCTGATGATGATAGTGATGGTGATGATGCTGGTGCTACTGATGATGATGATGATGATGGTGATGATGCTGATGCTACTGATCATGATGATGCTTATGATGACGATGATGAATGGTGGTGGTGGTGCTACTGATGATGATGATGATGCTAATGCTAATGCTAATGCAAATGCTAATGCTGATGCTAATGCTGCGGGTGCTGCTGGTGCTGCTGCTGATGCTGATGGTGATGCTGATGATGATGCTGATGACGATAGTGATGGTGATGATGCTGGTGACTATGCTGATGCTGGCGCTACTGATGATGATGATGATGATGATGGTGATGATGATGATGATGATGATGATGATGCTAATGATGATGATGCTAATGCTAATGCTGCGGGTGCTGCTGGTGCTGCTGATGCTGATGCTGATGCTGACGATGCTGCTGACGATATAGTGATGGTGATGATGCCAGTGCTACTGATGATGATGATGATGATGCTGATGATGTAGTGATGGTGATGATGCCGGTGCTACTGATGATGATGGTGATGATGATGTTGATGATGATGATGCTGATGCTGATGCTGATGATGATGCTGATGATGTAGTGATGGTGATGATGCCGGTGCTACTGATGATGATGATGATGATGATGATAGTGGTGGTGCTTCTGATGATGATGATGGTGCTGGGTGCTGCTGGTGCTGCTGATGCTGATGCTGTTGCTGATGATGATGCTGATGATGCTAGTGATGGTGATGATGCTGGTGCTACTGATGATGATGATGATGATGCTAATGCTAATGCTGTTGGTGCTGCTGGTGCTGCTGGTGCTGCTGATGCTGATGCTGATGGATGATGCTGATGATGATAGTGATGGTGATGATGCTGGTGCTACTGATGATGATAATGATGATGATGGTGATGATGCTGACGCTACTGATCATGATGATGCTGATGATGACGATGATGACTGGTGGTGGTGGTGCTACTGATTATGATGATGATGATGCTAATGCTAATGCTAATGCTAATGCTGCGGGTGCTGCTGGTGCTGCTGGTGCTGCTGATGCTGATGCTGATGATGATGCTGATGATGATAGTCATGGTGATGATGCTGGTGCTACTGATTATGTTGATGCTGGCGCTGCTGAAGATGATGATGATGATGATGGTGGTGGTGGTGATGATGATGATGATGCTCATGCTAATGCCGCGGGTGCTGCTGGTGCTGATGCTGATGCTGACGCTGACGATGATGCTGATGATGTAGTGATGGTGATGATGCCGGTGCTACTGATGATGATGATGATGATGATGATGAATGGTGGTGGCTGGCGGTGATTATGATGATGACGATGATGATGACGATGATGACGATGATGACGATGATGACGATGATGGTGATGATGATGCTAGTGCGAATGCTGCGGGTGTGCTGGTGCTGCTGATGCTGATGCTGATGATGATGCTGATGATGTAGTGATGGTGATGATGCTGGTGCTACTGACGATGATGATGATGACGATCATGATGATGATGATGATGATGATGATGATGATGATGATGATGATGATGATGATGATGATGATGATGATAGTGATGGTGATGATGCTGATGCTGCCAATGATGATGATGAAGGGTGGTGGCTGGCGGTGATGATGATGAACCCCAAACAAGGGCACCAGCGAGGCGCCCGCTGCCGGGGACTCGTTGCATTTCTCGGAGAAGGAGTTGGTCACGGAGGATGGCGTGGTGCTGGCCAGGAGGCTGGATCTTTTTTTTTCTTTTTTTCTTTTAACCCAAAAACTATAACACTATTACTATTTGCAATGTATATATATATATATATTTGTTACTATTATTATTATTATCATTTTTTCATTTGTTGTTTTTTGGGGGGTGGGAGCACTGGTAAGGCTTACATGGCACCTGACAGAGGGTCCCTTGAAAAGGAAACTGATCTTCCAGGTACCCTCCCACAGATGCTATGTTTGTGGGAGGAAGGGTATTCGCGTTTTAGGAATAACTTATGGCCTTGTGAAGGGCATGTTTTTTTTGCCAGTTTCCTCAGGGAAGGGGGTAACATCTCAAGTTGAGACGTGGGTGTTCCTTTGAACACCCCCACCCTACATAAACCCCAAAGACCAACCCTAAACTAACCTTGAAACCAAGCCGGAACCAACCTTAAGCCAATCCGAAATTAGCCTAAACCATCCCTAAACTTGAAAAGGGCGTCACAAGAAAAGCCTTGGCAGCAAAAGCAGCCGCGCCTTCTTTTAAAAGCTTTGATTGTTTTTTGCAAAGGCCAATAGACAAGCTTCGATTTGGGTTTGTTGGTGACGAAAGCGAATACCAAGCACTGGTTCAGTGCCCCGACTCAAAGAAGTGAAAGGTTGATATGGCTTTGTCTCCCAAGTAGCGACCCCCCAAGATGTTTGGTTCTTAGTGATTGGCCACTTACCAATCAGGAGGGGGTTGCCCTGAAACAGGATACACCCATGGATGTGTGGAAAGTGATTTTGGGGTGTCTTGCCTTTGCCGTCTTCTCTGGCAAAAAATGCCGCCACAAGATCCAGAAGTGCAACCTGTGCCGAGGTCCATGGTTGTGAGAGCATCATGAACTTCCATTTGCTGAACATATTTTGTTGCTTATCATGCCTTTTGTTATTTCCGCTGGTCGGTTTTAAAGGGCATCTATCACTACTGGACTCTTTTTTTTCCAGCCGAAGCAAATAGAAGTTAAGGGTTCTTACACTCAGAACGATGCCCATTATGCGCACGGATTCGACCATACCTCTCATGTCAGAGTCGCGGCCCAACGGCGCCTCTTTTTCACGAAAGCCGGCGTTGGCCTCTCCCTCTCCGCTCTTCTCTCCACTTTCGTCTCCCACTCATATCTCCGTGCATCTCTGCTCTCATCTCCCTGCTTTTCGCGCGCTTCTTTTCCGCTCTTCTTTCAGCTGTCTTTCTTTCCGATCTTCCTCTTGCCCTTCTTCCTGTTCTTCTCCCCGCTCTCTGCGCACTCATCTCCGTGCCCTTTTCTTCGAGCTTTCTTTGTTCCCTACATTTCCCCTCTCTTCTCCCTGCATTTCTTTCTGTCCGGGAAGCAGGGTGACCGACCGAAAGACATTGCGGTTTTCCCATTGGTTGCCCTTCAAGCCCAACCTTTTTTAGGGGACCAACTCAAAGCAGCACGCCCATATCCTGCTCTTCTCTCCGGGTTTTCTCGTGAAGAGCTACTGCTTTTCAGCCCGCTCCCACGAACGAGGAACCTCTTGGCTGGCGTTTCTGAGCCAACTAGGTACCCTTCCTCCCACTAGCATTGCATCTGTGGGATGGCAGCTTTCCTCTTCAACGGACCTCTGTGAGGTGCCATGTTAGTGGGAGGGAGTGTAGGTGATTAGATGATGCTCCCTTTTGGTTTACCATGCGGACACAATCCTTCCCCGTGACCCCGTGTCCTATTTGGACTTTGTCATCGTGTCTCCTGCACTCCAATCAAATTCACGTGTTTCTCCAATCTTGCTCTTTCACTCTCGGCTCCGAATTTCTTCTCCGAGCGTGCCTTGATGTCCACCCCAAAATCGGCGTGTCTTTGCTTGGGGAATCCGGTTTTGAAAACCACCACCAAGTCATTCTAGTCTTTTTTTTCTTTGTTTGTAGGCGGGGGGTTGGGGAGGTGGGGTTCGAAGCCCTATTTTGACGCAAAACCATTCGGAGACCAACGCGAAAAAAGGCGGCCGGTGGGTTCCCTTCAACGGGCAAAACGGGGAAACACCTCCCAGGCTGCAGTTCGAGATGGCAGGGGGACTCAGAGCGATGGGACTTGGCATGGGACGAGCGAAATTCTAGGGGTTGAGGCGTTCGTAACGAGGCATGGGGGGAAGCGATTTGGAGACCCAGCAAATGGTATGAGGCCATTTTCCCCAAAAAAAAGACAAAGGGCTCCTTTCTAGGGGTTGATGCCTTGTCCGTTCTTTTCAACCATCGTTCTTTTCAGAAAAACCGGATCTGTAAAAACCCTGAGTTTTTGATGGCTTTCTGAAAAGAAGGATCTCTGGAAAGAATGGGGAAGGTTCCCCTAGAGAAATGGCAACAAATACACGGGGACATGGGGAAAGAGTCGATGAGTTGGGGTATACTTCAAACGTGACACGCGTTGACAATTCTGACGTGCCGTGAATTGACATGGGCGTGCTGTTTTTGAGGGGACCCCCCAAAAATGCGGTTTTCCTTTTGGCTTCCCTGTACCGCCCAAAGAAACAGTACCAACTCCCAACGCCGAGCACAAGGCTCATGAGGGAAGCTTTTGTCGAGCTCTGAGCCTCAAAGTCGGCCAGTTCAGTCCCTCAGCTTCTCTTTGGGAGGTCCGAAAGTGGCAGTTTTGGACATGCAACTCTCAAGGGAAATCTTTTGGCCCTTTGACCAAAAGCCAAAAGCCATTCTTCGCAAGTAAAGATACGGCAAAGATGATCACACCCATCCATATACCTATTTCTATTCAATAGCATTATCATATCTGATCACTACAAAATTTGATTCACTGATTGTTGAACCATATATGCAATATAGATAAACCACTGAAAGACTGATAGTTGAACACGATGTTCAACGTTATATCTGCATCGCAAACCAAGTTTATTCATCATTTACTTTTTCTCAAGTAGCAATGAATATATACATATATATATATATATATATATACACGAATCTAAGCACTGATAGTCAACCCGCATACCGGGGTTTCTCAACATGGTACACTCCTTTTTGGAGGGTTCTGAAGGCATGCGAAAAGGAAAGAAGCCATCAAGCGGGTCCCCCAATTTTGAGAAACACCCATAGTTAATCACATTGTCGTTTCTTTTTTCCATCCTACCCTTCCCTTTTCAGATTGCTTTAAAGGGAAACCAAGAGGGCAATCACAATTTTCGAGGTTCCAGCATTTTGACACATACCCGATATCAGAACTGATCACTACACCATTTAACCACTGACAGTTGCCCGCACATATATTGTTAAACCAACAGTTAAACATGATTGTTGACAATCCATCATCATGATCATGAACTCATCAGTTCATGATCAATTGTCAACAGTAGAGGCCCCTTTTGATATCCCCTTTAAAAGGCGGCACAAGGCGAAAAGAACTGGCAGGCTTTCGCAAAAAGAACTACCGCCAAGTGATTGGCGGCAGGGGTGCCCGGCGGCTTTCTTTGCTTCAGGTGAGTCACAATCAAAACCCGGGTAGATGAAGGTTAGTAAGGGGCAGTCCCAGACGGAAATCGTTGCGGACATCCGCTTTTTCAGTTCCCTACATGGTTCTGGGGATCGACCATTTTTGTACCGATCGGTTTTGATTATGACTCATGTGGACTTAGGAGCCAATTTTTGACTACCCCAGGGTAGACTGAACTTCAGGACTGGGTTTTGATTATGACTCAGGTTTTGATTATGACCTGACTCAGGTTTTGCTTATCACTCCCCTCTTGAGGGGTAATTGGGATCCCAAATGTGCCTCTGGGTGTTCCCTCCAACAGTGATAAATCCCCACTAAAACCAGGGAAAAGCACCCCCATATTAATAAACAGGTTGGTTTATTAATCCGGGCTCCTTAACAGATACCTTTTGCCCATTTGAAACATGGCTTTTTCCCAGATAAAGGGAAACCACCATTTACAAGGCAACGTTCAGGTGTATAATGTAAGGATCCCTCTTAATCCGGGGTCAGCATTACCAGGTTTTGATGATGACGTGAGGTGGCTTCGGAGCCCCTGCTGATCTGCGGGCCCAGCGGCTTCGCGAAGCCTCTGCTGCGCCTCGGCTTTTTTTTTTCTCCGTCGGCCCCGAAGGACCACTTTTGCTGGTCCATGAAATTTCACCATGCCAAAATGGTAGGTTAAAGAGACGCCTTCAGTTGGTCAGCGTCCTTTCTGGTGGATTTGGTTGAAAAATAGAGGGCGATTCCTGGTTTAGAAGGTGGTTCAATCAACTACCAGGGCCATCTATTTTCCGAAAAAGGACACCTATGGTCGGCCCTGAAAGGTCCGGACAGGTTTTTGGTTTTCTGGCGATGGTCGATGCTTTTTTAGGCGCGACCGAAAATAGGCAGAGTCTGAAGATCGTACTTTTTGTGTGGGCTTGGGCCAAGCTCGGGATGGCCAAAAACAAGTGTTTCCTTTGGATAGGTGTTAACCTGTCTCGTTTGAGTGAAGGCATATGACCTACTTGCATTGCGCAACGGCGTAGATTGAGGAACGTTTCCGTGGGCGTCGCAGCTACCGCTGCTCCAGGATGTCGCGGCTTTCTGCCCTACAGTTTCCCCGGCCTGCACTCTTCTTGTTTGAGCAAGCCCTTGTTTGCAACTCCGTGTTTTCGTCTCATCTTGGTTTCTGGGTGCTAGTCCGAGCCGGTCCTCCTTCCTTCCTCACTTCTTCCCTCCCTCCCTCCCTTCCTCCCTTCCTCCCTTCCTCCCTTCCTCCCTTCCTCCCTTCCTCCCTTCCTCCCTTCCTCCCTTCCTCCCTTCCTCCCTTCCTCCCTTCCTCCCTTCCTCCCTTCCTCCTTTCCTCCCTTCCTTTCCTTCCTCCCTTCCTCCCTTCCCACCCTTATGCCTTTGTTTGCAAGGCGGAAAAGCAAGGCGCTTTAGCTTCAACCCCTGGGTCACTCTGCATTCGCGCTTGGGTTTGGACCACTTTAGTGGTGAAAAACAAGCTGGGTGACCAATCCACTCCAAATCGCAATTTGAATCCATTTACTCCAAGAAGTTTGGTAACCTCAATCCACTAACCAAAGTTTGGTGGCCAGTTTGTTTTTTTTGTGGCCAACCCACTCCTGAAGTCAGACCTCGGAGGGAGCTCCGACTCCGAGCGCTCCGAGGTCCCGCTTGCTGTTGGGTGAAGCGCTGGACCGCGCCAAGGGCATCATCGCCAGGTGAAGCGCTGGGAGAGTTCGGGGAGGGAAGGACCAAGAGGGGCGTCCAAGCACGGCTTTGCGTTTTGCATGCGTTTTTTGGCCGGTGTATAAATATAATGTATATATATTTATATATGTATATGTATATATGTATATGTACATGTATATACACGCAAAACACATGTATGCATATGCATATCTACATATATATATATACACATATGATGTGTGCGTATATGTGACATGTATAGTGAGATACGCATGTCAATTCTACATACACACCAAAACTTGCAGGGGGTGCAAAGAAGTGGTCCAGCACGACATCGGTCACATTCTGACTCATAGCGGGATTCCGGGCACCTCTCGCCTTGCAGGTGCAAGCCCGGCCCGCGAACAAACAATCTGTGCTCCAAGAAGTTGGGGGGATGAAGAGATCTATGTTCCAGTTATTTTGTTGCATATGTAGCTTGGTGTGGGAGGATTCTCCAGTCTTCCAGGTGCGAAGGTAACAGTTTCACACAGAGAGCGCATATCTAGGGATCGGGGATGGGTGTCTCCTGTGGGTACCGTGGCTGTCTAGGATACGACGGGCAACGACTGCGTTCCAATTCTGAATTACAGCAACAGCGAGGGGGGCATGGGAGGGATATGGCCCTCAATGGTCCTTAGTGGCCCCTAATGGTCATCAATAGTTACTCGCAAATGGGTAGGTCGTTTTTTAGGGGACCCCCCCCCCAAACTGGTGGGAATTCCATCTGGTTTGCCTTTAAAACCAAAAAGGTACCGCTCAACAAAGGACACACCCAAACAGTCACTACTAGTCACTAGTATACATTAGGTTGGAGTGGTTTCCCTTGCGGCTTCGAACAACTTTTCTATGCTGTGTCAATTGGCCCAACAGCTCCCACATGCCATCCGTAAGTCGCTAGGATAGGTCTTTGCAACAATTTGAGTGCCAAACCCTGGTCTATTGCTGAAGGGGTCCAACCGAATTTGGAGAATGAGTTTTTTTTCTTCTTCGCCTAGCATTGGCTCGCAGAAAAGCATTGGCTTGGTGTTTTAGGCTGGTTACTTGGCTGGTGCAAACTCCCCAACATCGCCTGAACCCGGTTTGGGCTGTTCTGTCAAATGGCATCAGCACATTTGCTGCAGGTAGTCCTTGGATTCAGACGAGCTGGAACAGGGTTGTGTTTCGAGGCGTTTCTTGCGCCTTGTTTGGGGCTCAGGAAAGCGATCAGGATCGAGCAGGTCTCAGGTTTGGTCACCAAGTCCTACCGGCTTGAGCTCGGATTCTCACACAGGGCTCCTGCCGGCTGACGGCAACAGCCGGGCTTTTTGTTTTCGTTTTGCGGCGCCGCCGCTTTTTCAAAGCCGCTGTTCGGCAGCCCATGAAAAGCCATCACAGACGTGGGAAGGTCTCAAAAATAGGGGACTCTAAACACAAGAACGGGGCTACCTCAAAAGACACACACACCTCCCTGGGTTTCCGCCCGAATGAGTCGCAGGCCGCCGCGACAGACGATGCTGCTGTGCGCGCAAGAGCCCTACGTCCCTGGCTACTGCAGGCCGCTTGGAACGGCATCCTCCAAAAGGTGTGTGGCGTGCGTGTTTTCTGGGGCAATTGGTCTGAAAAGTCCCATTTTGGGGGTCCAAACCCTAAATATCCACAAGAATCTGAGCATATCGTTTTACTTGCATCCCAGACTTTTGGGCCAAGCTGCGGGCAACAAAAAAAACACCTTAGGTGGTGATTTGAGCCCCTGGCTTTTGGAGAGGGCAAATGGGACCCCCCCCTCCAAACCTCGATGCTCCAAGCCACCAAGCTGAAAGGATGCTCCCAAGGTGATTTCGAGGCCCAAATGGAACCAAGGTTAAGGGAGTCTTTGGTAGGCTTCAGAGATCTGTACCCCTTTCAACTTGCAAAGCAACACCGGGCCGCATGTTTTTCCTCTTGGGCCTTGGGCACCCCTTGAACCCTTGGGCCTTGGGCACCTCTTGCGCCTGGGGCACCCACCCCCTAGACACCTTTGGGGATCTGAGTGGCAACCGATATGCGGCTGGATCGCATTGCGCTGCTTCTTCTGAATTCAACACACCGAGTTCCCTGGAGCCTCACAATAGGGTTTGCTCTTTGGGTTTGCAGAAATCGTGGGTTTCAGAGAGTGTCTCCTTCTCTTCATGTCTCTTCTGGCAAAAGGCTCTTGGGTTTCGGAGTGCGTGTTCCTCTTTTTTTTAAATGTCTCTGGCACACAAAAGGGCAATTCTTGCAAAAGGGCTGGTTTGCAAGTTCCCCTTTTTTTCCTTTGCGAAGTAAAGTTGGCGGGTTGTCATTCAAACTATGGACCCCCTTTTTGGCGCCCTTTCAAAGGCGCCAACCCCCCACACAAGCCATGGCCAAAGTGGTCGGGCACGTCGCGTCTGAACGCGTCTGACGGGTCCGACGCGAGGCTGCTGGCGCTGCTGGCGTGCCCCCTGCTGCTGCGCTTGCCTTCACACCCGCCCTTCACGGCCGGGCCAGATGAGACCCAAACAACGGGAAGGGCAAAGGAAGCCATGTGGCTGTGGCTCAAAACCAATGGGATCCCAGTTTGGGGTAGGTGCACCACCCATTTTAGAACCTATTTGAGTGGGGATTGAATCGGATGTTCACTGGGGGCTAACCGATTTGGATTTTGACCCATGGCCATGTGGACTTAGGAGCCACTTTTTGACAAATTCAGGATCGAACTTCAGGGGTGGTGCGTTTCCGAAGTGAGTGGAATCCTGTGTGGGAGACCGGATGACCGGCTCTGGATTCGTGAGAAAGAGGAGCTCTCTTCCGTCACGTGTTCGTTTCTTGCGTTTGGTTAAGCTCCGGATCGAAACTCGTAGGACGCCGGATCTGGCAAAAGCCAAATGCTCCCACGTGGCTTCGGGGAGCCAGCCTTTGAGGTTGTTGATCAGGTTTCGGTGGTTGCTCGTCCTTGGCTTGAAAAACACACGTGGCACAATTCGGTGCCGAAACACTGCATTGTGAGTGTTGTATCGTGGAATAGCTATAAATGCCAGACTTTCACGATCTCGTAAAGCTTTTGAGGACATGAGGCGAACATGACTAATCTTTGGCAAAGTACCAGTACTTTGGATGCTTTCTTTCTGCAGTAACATCTCATCGCTTCCCTGGTTGCATCTCCTCAAGTATACCCGAACTCACCGGATCTTGACATGGTGCGCCTGAAAGCAGGGACGCCCTGAAGGGATGGTAGGGCAAATCCCAAGCAAACCGATGCCATTTAGGTTTCTTAGGCTCATGGGTGTAGCTAGAGATCAAACAAGTTGTGAGAATTGGGTTTGAGGTTACCACTACTTGGTGATACCAAGAACAATCCCGACGTGGCAATGTGGGATGGACATCCCTCTTTGGTATCACACAATGAACATCCTAGGATAGGGCCCCCTTGGAAGGGCGTCCCTGAGCTTCATCTTTTTGGGACGTCAAGCAGTGCTATCAGAATCAGTTAGCTGATCAACTTTAGGGGAGATCAAATGACCCAGTACATCTGAATCTTTCACTCGTGGAGAAATACATATTTTCCCACTAAGCTGCAAAGAAAGGGCGACGTTTTGGAATTAGCGGGGGCTTTCTGCCACTTGCAGCCCGGAACTGGTCTCCGAGTGGGAAACCCGCTCAGAGTTTGTTGGTTTCACCAACAGGATTCTTTTGGGGAACCCGTTTTTAGTTGGTTTGAAAGGAAAAGGACACCACCATTGTGGGGTTTGCAAAACACGTCGTGTCCACCGTCCTCCCCAAAAAAGCACCCACAAACCATTCCCCCACAAACCCCCCAGACCCAACCTCTGGGGAGCGTTTCCCGAGTTTCTCTGTTTGCGCCTCCAAAGTGGTCATCGTTTCCATGGAAGCCACCGAGGTCCGTCGTTTTTCGAGGCTACCTGTTTTTCTTGGTGGCTTTAATGAGAAACCAAATGGACAGCCCACCATGTTGGGCTCCAACCTTTAACCACAAACGCTCATTTCTCTGAACATCTCCGGAGTTGCAATCCAAGATGCGTCCGCCATCCTCCCCAAAACCAACCCCACCCCCTGTCTCCTGACGTGGCTGTGGGTCAAAAATCGGGTAACCCCAAAATGGCTTGCAGCTTCATTTGGCTGTGGGCCAAAACCAATGGTACCATTTCGGGGTAGGTGCGCCACCCATTTCAGTCTATTTTAGCGGGGATTGGGATGTTCACTTGGGGTATGGGATTTTGACCGATGGCCACATGGGTATGGGTCAAAATGAAGCAACCAGGAATCGGACCAAATCGTCCATGTTTCCATTTGCCTGGTGATGCCACTGAGCCGGGAGGTGCACGTGGCGGCGCTGCCGGAGTCCGTCACGGAGCCGCTGCTGCGCCAGCACTTCGCGGCCCTCAACGCCGCCAGCTGCCAGGCGCGACGGCGCAGCGTTCGCGGCGTTTGCGGCGACCCCGGGGAGGGGGGAGGCGGGTTGCGGGTTGGGGGGGGCCGCGCCCCTTTCGGCGCGAAACAGTTGAAGGGCCGGCCCGATGTCGTCGCTTTGAGGTGGTGGTGGAGCGCGGGTGCCGGAAGGGCCTGGTCTACTTCAGCACCTTTGCGCCTCGAACTGATCCGCAAGTTTCTTTGTGCCGGGGCCTGTGAATCGGGAGGTTTGGGCTTGGCTTTTCTCTATTTTGCAGGAGCCGCACAGAATCCCCAGGTTACATTGCAAAGAAAGGGGTTGCATATGGAAAGGAGGTTGGTGGTCTTAACAAGTTTTTTAGGGGAGACGTGGTCACGAGTTCTTTGAACGTGTCCGAAGTGATCGGATCTTGAGAGTTTGAGCAAAGCGGCACTTTTCGGATGGGAAACAAACGAATTCGGACTCAACTCAGACTGCTTTGGGCTAGTCCTAGGAGATGTGCACAGTTTCACTCACATGCCAGCTGCCACCATTGGGCCACGCCAGCCACATGTGTTTCGGGCTGCTTTGGTGTTTTGGAAAGCAGCCTGCTTGAAGCTGCTTTGAAGATTGACTTCCAGGGTCCCCAACAGGGCCGCCACTTTGTCACTTTCCGCCCCTCTCCTTGTCTGCTTTTTTCTGCCAGGAGGAGATCATCAAGGCAGTCGCCAGACCTCAGGACCGGTTCTGAAGACCAAAATCCATGCGGATAAGAAGTGTTCATTCTGCATGGAGTTGCATCCTGGTGCAAATCCACTTGCATCCGGTGCACGGGCCAGAATGCAAACATCTTGATTCTAGTGTACCCCAGGGTCAGGCTATGGCTTGGCGACATTTTGCGGTAGGGCGCAGGGCTTTGCTCAACGGACGCGTGGTGGCCCACGCACAGAAAAGCGACACACTTAAGATGAAGCGTCGTCGACGGTAGCAAATGACACACAGACGCAGTAAAATACCGAAATAAAATCCAATGCTGGCACGATACGATATACTACGCGTGAGAAATTCGGTACACATGCCAGCCACACAGTCATACACACAACCACTGAGTTGCGTGCGTGCTTGCTTGCTTGCTTGCTTGCTTGCTTGCTTGCTTGCTTGCTTGCTTGCTGC
Source organism: Effrenium voratum (assembly GCA_963377175.1). Classification (NCBI taxonomy): domain Eukaryota; class Dinophyceae; order Suessiales; family Symbiodiniaceae; genus Effrenium; species Effrenium voratum. The sequence goes on along the minus strand of CAUJNA010000502.1, from coordinate 1,180,777 downwards.
TTGCTTGCTTGCTTGCTTGCTTGCTTGCTTGCTTGCTTGCTTGCTTGCTTGCTTGCTTGCTTGCTTGCTTGCTTGCTTGCTTGCTTGCTTGCTTGCTTGCTTGCTTGCTTGCTTGCTTGCTTGCTTGCTTGCTTGCTTGCTGCTTGCTTGCTTGCTTGCTGCTTGCTTGCTTGGCTGGCTGGCTGGCTTGCTTGCTTGCTTGCTTGGCTTGCTTGCTGCTTGCTTGCTTGCTTGCTTGCTTGCTTGCTTGCTTGCTTGCTTGCTTGCTTGCTTGCTTGCTTGCTTGCTTGCTTGCTTGCTTGCTTGCTTGCTCTTGCTTGCTTGGCTGGCTGGCTGGCTGGCTTGCTTGCTTGCTTGCTTGCTTGCTTGCTTGCTTGCTTGCTTGCTTGCTTGCTTGCTTGCTTGCTTGCTTGCTTGCTTGCTTGCTTGCTTGCTTGCTTGCTTGCTTGCTTGCTTGCTTGTCTGTGTGTGTGTGTCTGTCTTTTTGTTTGCTTGTTTGCTTGTTTGTTTGCGCGTTTGTTTGTGTGTTTGTTTGTTTGGTGGGTTGTTTGGTTGTTTGGTTGTTTGGTTGTTTGGTTGCTTGGTTGTTTTGTTGGTTGGTTGGTTCGTGTTGGTTGGTTGGTGGGTGGGTGGGTGGGTGGGTGGGCAGTGGTCTTGGTTGGTTGGTTGCTTGCTTGCTTGCTTGCTTGCTTGCTTGCTTGCTTGTGTGTGTGTTTGCTAGTTTTTTACTGTTTGTGTGTAGGCTTGCTTGTTGATTTACTGGTTTCTTGGTGTCTTGGTTGCTGGTTTGTTGGTTTGTTGGTTTGGTGGCTTGTTGATTTGTGTGCGTGTGCGCGTGTTTGTTAGTTTGTATGTGTTTGTGTCAATCCCATGGCGGTTCTCATGCGTCATACAAGTAAGCAAGCGCGCACACAAGCACGCAGGCACGCACGCGCGTGGAGACGCAGACAGAAAGACAGACACACAGACAGACAGACAGAAAGACAGACACACAGACAGACAGACAGACAGACAGACAGACAGACAGACAGACAGACGGACAGACAGACAGACAGACAGACAGACTTTTCAGCTCTTCTTTTTGGCTGGGTTAGTGCTTCGACTTTTCGAAGCTTTGGGGCGCCTTGCGCGCGCTCAACGCGACGGCTCGACGCGTCCCGCCGCAGGACCGCGTCATCGGCGACACGGAGCTCCAGTGCGAGATCGCTGCCCCGGGCGCGGCGTCGCCGGCCGGAGAGGCCTTGCCGCGCCTGGTGCGCATGCGCGGCTCGGAGGGAAGCTGGCCGTTGGGCCGGTGGGTCTCGATTTTTTCTGGGAGGACCACCCCCCCTCAAAAAAAAGAGAGAGGTGGTTTTTGTTTGGGGTTCCATTTAAAGCTACAACAAAGAGGGTTCCTCAAAAAAGGGAGTTTCTCAGAAAGTACATCTCTTGACTATTGGACAACAATTCTAAGTCTGAGATCTTAATATCTTATATTAAAGACTATCGCGTTTCCTTTCTCTTTCTTGATTACAGCTTTGATGTTTTTACTAATATTTCTTTTAATATTGGGTGATCTTCATTCTAATACACTTTTCTTTGATCCAATATTTGAGGAGATCCTATATTCTATCAACATGTATTTTGTGGTTTGGACATCCAGAAGTTTGCATCTTAATAATTCCTGCATGTGGGATCATTTCCATAATAATTTCTTGGATCTTACAATGAACAATCTTTGCTAAGCAATCACTGATTTTTACCATGTCATCTATTTCTCTTCTTGGAAGTCTTGTTTGGGGACATCATATGTATACTGTAGGTTTAGACAGTGACACAAGAGCTTATTTTTCAGGAGTTACAATCTTAATGTCTTTGCGAATTGGACCTGGTACACACAGCTTTTAATTATCTCTCCAATCCATCTTCATTACACCTTAGAATTCCTTCTGTCTTCTTCCTTCTTCTTTTGATGAATGTTCACTCTCGATGGGTCAACAGGAATAATTCTAGGAAATGCTGCAGTGGATCTAGGATCACGTGATACATATTATGTTGTAGCACATTTTCATTTTGTTCTTCCTTAGGACCTCTAATTGTTATCTTCTCCCGGCCCACAAGTTGAGAGTTGGGTTGAATAGTTTTGCTTTTCTTTGATTGATTTGTTGGCATCCGCATTAATTAAACATGCACATACATGAGTAGAACACTAAAAGAGCCTTCGTTTGCGACTGCTGTAAGTGGACATGGCAATCGGAACACACTAAGAGATCACTAAGATAACTTTACATTGCCTTTCTACAGCTGCTTGCGCTTCGTGTGGGGTGCCGTTGATTCATAAAATCAACCAAGAGGGTTGGCACAGATTTGTTCCGGCGAATGCAGACGATTGCATCGGATCATCTTGGCATTTCTTGGCAGTGGGCCATGCTGCGGCGTCTCAGCGCCATGCTACGCACCGTATCTGGGAAACCCCGCGCAAATGCTTCGCATGTTGCTACCTTTTTTGGGATGAGCCACAGGTTTGCCAAAAGTAGGGGCCCTCTTTGGAATGGTGACTTTTTGTTTGGCCTTCAACGTTCCATGAATGGTACAGCTGTCAAGGTGCTGCACCGGCTGCATGCCGATTCATCCATTTTGTCCAAGGTGTCCTTCATGCGGGTTCCCGTCTTGAGTTGCATGTTTGCCTGCAGTCCTTGCAACATGGAAGGCGGCTCAAAGGTTTTGGGCGCTGTTGGGACCCTGGTGTATGGTAGTGTCACCTATGAAGGGGGTCGTTGCCCCAAAATATTTGTGCCAACAAGTGCAATGAGCAATGCTCCGACAGACAGGCACAACTGCTGTTGGAGGAAGGACATGGAGGACAACCAAGGGATACCGGGCCCCAATTTCATTCGTCCGTTTCGGGAAACAAGTGAGGCTTGTTCAAACCATTGATGCCATTTTTCTTGTCCTTTGTGCGTCACCTTTTGAAAATGGAAACGTGGTCGAAACAAATCGGGCTTCTTCTTTTCCTTTGAAAAAAGCTCTTTAAAAAACATTCTGTTGAGTTGTTAAAGAGAAAGCACCACCCATCCTGTTGACTTTGGCATGAAGACTCTGAGGCAAGTGCCTGCGCGCCGTTGACTTGGACCACGTCTTGACCAGGGAGTGGCTGGGCAAGCGCTGTGGGGGGAATTGCACAAAGACCCCGGCCAAAAACACAGCAGTTGGGGGGGGGGGGTGGTTAGGTGGGTGGTTTGGGTTTGTTTAGGGTTGGTTTGGGGTGGGTATAGGGTTGGCTAAGGGTTGGTTTACAGACACCTTGAAGACGCTTCACTAAATAATGTTCCGGCAGCAATTGGACAGACTGAAATCCGTCCGGTGGCTTGTAGCCGGCAATAAGCACATGTTCGGCGCAACCTTTGCGCGAAATCTGTCTTTCCGCTGCCCAACGCATCACTGCTTTAGCATCGCACCCGTTCACTTTCCGGCCAGCTCCAATGCCAGCTTACGAGAGAACAGTTGATTCTCACGAGACCGAACGATCCAACTCATTGTTGAGTCGTGAGCTACGAAACGGGTGAACTTATCTTTGAGCGACTGGGTCGCACGCGGGAGACCGCACGTGCTTTTGATTTCGCGGAGATGTGTTGTTCTGCCAATGTGCGCCGCGCTTCTCGGGATCGGCGCGCCTGAAGACTGAACACACAAACACAACGACCGGTTTTCTGTCAGTAGGCTCAAGCAAGGTTCCTTGAAAAGGCTATTTGCCAGGGTGCACGGCCGGTTCCAGGTTTGTTTTGGGAGGCCAGCTGAAGGCGGCGTGTAGATTCTGTGCCAGTGCAGTTTACCGATTTCTGGATTTAGAACGTCTTTTGCTTGAGAGTCGGAGGTTTCAATTGTTGGGGTTGCAGTTTTGGAGAAGCTTTTGTTGATACTGGGGGAACCCCTAAAATGGGGTGGGTTCTCTTTTGTTTCCCTTTAAACCCAACCTAAACCTTTGGGTACCATCGAAAAATGATGAATACCGCCATGATGTGCCATGCCCAGGAAGCCATGATGGAAACAAAAGGCCTGGAACAACAATCAGTTTGCTTGACAGATTTCACCGGCGTCAGTTTGGTTCTCCCGTGCAATCTTTCGGAAGGACCCTCAAAAACCCCAAAAAAAGAGGACCAGATGTGGACGCCCTTTTTTGGTTCCACGTGGATCAGTGCAACTCCGTGCCGTGCCGTGGGATCTTTTTTCGGGACCGCGCCGTGGATTCTTGGCTCCCAGTCCTGGGGCCTCGTGAAGATTTTGTGCTTTCCTGCAAGCGCTTCCTAGGCTCATTCTGAAACCCCCTCAAATGATTCCCTTGCATGTCGGAAGTAAGTGAAGCTGGTGTTTTTCTTCTACTTTTAATAGAGGGTTCCCAAATTTTAGTGGGGATTGCTCTCTTCCACGAAAAGAAGCCTCCGGTTGACTGGGGGACTTTTCAACCCTTCCCTTTTCCCTTCCCTTTGCCCTTCCCGTTTTTTTTTTTTTTTTTTTCGTTTCCCTTCCATCCCTCCCTTTTTCGTTCCCTTTTCCCTTCCCTTCCCTCCTATTCCCTTCCCTCCTTTTCCCTTCCCTTTTCCCTTTTCTTTCCCTTCCTTTTTCCCTTTCCTTTTCCCTTCCCTTCCCTTCCCCTCCTATTCCCTTCCCTCCTTTTCCCTTCCCTTTTCCCTTCCCTTCCCTTCCCCTCCTCTCCCCCTTCCCCTTTTTCCCGTCTTTTCTCGTCTGTTCTCTTCTCTTCTCTTCTCTTCTCTTCTCTTCTCTTCTCTTCCGTGGTCCATGCCTGGAGAGGGGGTGTGCTCAAGTCGAGGCTTGTCAGGAAACATATTCGGAGAGGGAGAAACCAGCATCCCCTCTTATGAACCATTTACTTATTCCACAAGCACACATGGCCATGGGGCACAACCTATGGCTCCATTTTGGGGTGGATGAACATCCATTCGCCACCTATTTGGATGTTCACCAGGGGTACAAGGTTTTGACCCACAGCCACATAGGCAGATGTCCACATGGGTATGTCCTTTTTCAGGGTACCCCGAGAAAGAAGGTGGTTTTCCATCTGGTTTCCCTTTCAGACCCACATTAACAATGGGCACCATCAAAAACAGACACACCCACCTTATTGTGATATGGTCCTTCCTCGGATCCCTCCCTCCCTCCCTCCCTCCCTCCCTCCCTTCCTCCCTCCGTTTGCCTCCCTTCCCTTTCCTTTCCTCTCTTTTGTTACAAGTCTTTTGTTCCCTCCCTCTTTCTTTTCTAGCTTTCTTTCTTTCATTCCTTTCTTTCTTTTGCTCCCCACCTTCCCTTCCTTTTCTGCTTGCTTCCTCTTCCCCGCTTCTTTTATCCTGGTTTCCTGTCCGCCCATGGCAGTGACTGGCCCATTGACTGGCCAACCGGCCGAGGCAGGACGGGTGGTTTGCCCGCCGCAGCTGGCCCGAGCTGTTGACCCGCGAGGAGCAGCAACGCCTGTGCCTGGCGCGAGCGACGCGGCAGGGGGAGAGCTTCTCCGTGTTTCGTTTTTTGAGGGAAGGTCGCCTGACCTGTTTTTTTGTTTTGTTTTGTTTTTTTCATAGGGGGAAGCCAACAGGAAAATGCTCCCTCCCTTCCACCAGTGGGAGGGCACCTGGAAAATAATGTTCCTCTTGAAGGGAAATCTCCGGTCAGGTGCCCTGTTAGTGGGAGGCAGGGTACCTTTTTTTTTTTCCGTAAAGGGAGGCCGAAAGGAGAACTTCCAGCGGTTGGGGACCCGGAAGAGCGTTTCTGGGAAGAGCTGCGCGTCAACTTTTGCACGTATTGCACATATCATAGTCGGCGCGTGTGTGTTTTCTGGATGGTGGGTCGCCCAAGCTTTGTTTGCGGCTGGGACGCTTGGATGGACTGTAGGTATCATAAGGCATCGAGCTTTAAGGCAAACCATTGTGCTCACGCGAACTTCTTTTCTGGGTCTTGGGATCATTCTAACGATAGCTCAAAAGACTTGATCGGCCGCGCTTGCCAGTTGGCAGTGTCCATGCTGAATTTTCCGGCAAGGGGACTCGCTCTTTCTCCTCGGGGGGCGAACCTCAAAAAATCCCAACAAGGGGACGAGCAGATTCTCCGATCCGTTCTCCCCCAGTCTAGTCTCTGCTGCAGGACACGGGGGGGGGGGGGGGGAATCTTCTGGCAAGGGGACTCGCTCATTCGCCACTCCGTCGGGGGAACTCACACGCAGTTGACGAAGATCGTGCCTCACATTGGGCTTTGAGGTGCTGTACCACCAGCCCACCTTCTGCATCCTGGAGGCGGGGAAACGATGGGCCGAATGGGCTGGATGCTGGATTCTTGAAGACGTGGCGCAAGAAATCACCCTCCCTTCCGCGGATGTTCGTTTTTTCATCTCAGAGTTGCTAGCTGATTCCTGGCTTGCTAACCACTCCCTTTGTCGAGGTGGTTTGAAGTCGATTGCACCTGAACCCCGTAAAAAGGCCCACCTTTGCCCCCCCCCCCCCGCCACACAAATAAACAAATAAACAAATAAACAAACACATACATAAATAAATAGATAAATCAAATAAATAGAACAGTAAATGAATGAGAAAATAAATAAATAAATTAAATAAATAAATAAATAAATAAATAAATACATAAATAAATAAATAAATAAATAAATAGATAAATAAATAATTAATCAAATAAATAACAACTCAACGACCAACAACAACAAAAAAACCGCGGCGTTTCCGCTTCGACCGAGCCGCCTTTCGAGTTCTAGGAGGCCACCTGCACGCTGGCGCCGCAGCAGGAGGCGCGGATCATGGAGCTGCTGCTGGCGTGGCACGTGACGCCCCTGGCGCTGAGCTCGGCGCCGGAGGACGGGACGATCTTCCGCGCCTCGGGCGCAAGACCTGGGGTTGTAGGGTTCCTTGCTCCCATTGAATGCCTGGGTGCATTTTGCCAAGGGATGGATGTTAGGCCTGAACCACTTTTTGCTAGCTAGTGGGTTTTCCGTATTAACCACTAGAAGTTAGTCACTTTTAGCAGGGGAGCAGAAAGCAACCGAGAAAAGAATGGCAAGGACCCAATTTGGATGATGACAATCTGTAGGAAAGCAATGGTGGTTGTATGAACCCCATTGTTTTATTGGTTGTTTGAACCCCGGGCGGAATTTTGCGCTTTCCGTTTTTTGTTTTGTTTTTTCTCCCCCAGGGTGTGTGCGTGTGTGTGGTGCCTTGGTTGCTTGCTGCAATCCTTGTGGTATTGGCTCCGATTGTGGGAAATAAAAACAGGGCTAGGGGGGTTTCGCCTTTGGTATCGGCTTTTGACCTTCAAAACCTCCAACACATGTTTGGCGTCCGAAAAAGGCAGGGGGGGTGGGGTCCAATCCAAGTCAATTCTGTGGATGGACACAATCCTGCGCCAGAAGGATGAAACCGTTCGAGTAGTGTGATAAACCTACCAACCAGTGCACTTGTGTTTTCCATCCACAGTATGATCCAAAGAAGGGGGCTGCATATTTCTCGTCCATTGCCCCCTATCCTAAACCACTGCAAGAATGTTTACCTGCGCTGCCCTTCACTGCATCTTATCCTTCCTCAAAATTCGATGGCGTATCATCAAATTCAGGAGACCCCGATTCGACGTAACAGCAGGTGAATTCCATGTCTGCCATGGTAGATGGATTCGGGCAGCCGACTGAACATTCGGTTCCTGAATGGCCCAAGCCTCTCAGAAGAATCGTCTTGAAATAGGCAAAACCCATCCAGGCTGTTCACTCGAAGCTTAGACTAGTTTCTTGCACATCCTGGGCCCCGGCTTTCGGCTTTGGTAGCCTTTTGGCCTACAGGCTACAGCAGGGCTCCTTAAAAGATACATTTTGCAACCATTTGAAACATGTTGCTTTTTCCACCACAATAAAGGGGAACCCACCATTGACAAGGCAATGTTCAGGTGTATAATGTAAGGATCCCTGTAGAGGGCTCGGAATGGAGGCACTGGCACCTCGCTTGCTGCGTTTGAAGGACCCACAGCTGTCTTAGAGTCTCGTCTGTGCGCCCAAAGCGCGCCACAAATTGGCTTTGGGGAGTTCATGACTGCTGCGGGGCCTGGCACTGTTGGAGGGTCGACGTGTACCGCTGGCCGATGTCCGGCGGCAGAGCCCTGCAGGTCCATCCATCCATCCAGGCATGATTCATAAGCGCAGTCCGGCCGCCCGAACTGCATCCATTCATAAACACCATTCGGGTAGGGCCACCACAAAGGGGAGCCTTTTGTCTGTCCTGGTTCCGTTCCTTTTGGTGTTTGCACCCCCGTCCGGTTTTCTTTTGGTTCCCTTTCGGTTTTCTTTTTTTCTGCCCCAGAATTGGCTGCCCTTTTTGCTTTTTTGCTTTTTTGGGGTCCCTTTGTTTTCCACTAACCAGGAAAAAACAATAAAATGCTGGGGTCCTAATTCCAGCCCAGTCTTGTGGTTTCCCTTCGGTTTTCTGCAACCGCCTTGACAAAAAAATGCTTTCAACTAGGCCGGCAGCTGCATCTGGGCCTTGCACAGGCGCGGAAGAGCTGGATGAACTGCCCGATTTGGGGTTAACATATCAGGAGATACGGGTGTGTCTGACAATCGGGGAATCTCTAAAGGGGCGTTTTACATTTGATTTCCTTCTAAACCAATCCCAAGGTACCCTTAAACAAAGACATCCCCATGTGTAAAGAAGGGGGATTGGCCCTTGGATGGGATGCGAAGCCAACTCGTCATCAGTGTGGAACTCTGCCGCGGTGCCGCCGTCGGGTATAGCCTGTTGGTCAAGGGCGGGGCAGGATGATTCAATCAGAAGGCCCAAAAGTTCTGGGCTTCACCCCTTCGGGTTCTTCAATACGTATCCACCCCTTGCTCGCGAGCCCTGCGATCGATCGCGTGGGGGGGGCCGGGCGACTTGGCGGTTCGGGAAGCTCAGCGATATGGGTAGAGGGGCCCCCGCAATCACGGGGTTTTTAGCCTCTTGCAAACATGGTTCAACTGTGAACCTTTATGTAGGCTTTTGATCAAGATTTTGAGAAATGTGTGTTCCCACAGCAATCGGTTTGTACAACCTTTGACGGGGTGTGAATGACCAAGCCATCAAAATCTCCAGTCATGGAAGCGTGGGCCTTCTCATGAGGTCGATATCTTAGACAGTGAGACGTGTGGCCTACCCTGCCACTTCCTTTTTATCAAGAGCTCAATCCATGTATGGTCCTCTCCCCATCTGGGCTCTGCCTTTGCTGGTCGGCATGTTTTGATTGGGAAGGCGGCAACCCGGATTCGGTGTGAAGATGTTGGGGTTGCAGAATTTATTTGAGGTATTCCCTGGTATCGGTTGACCATGTTTGGCCCGTTGTTTCGGCCATGTTTTTTTTTGCATGTCAGGAACTGCATTGTCAGCGTACTCAACCAGCCTACGGTGGATGTCCTAAATATTGCAAGTAAGGGAACAAGGACACCTTCCAATTTGTCGCAATTTGCCGTGGTTTTGTGGTTGAGTATGGTTGGTTTACTTGCTATATTTACAGTAGGGCATCCACAGGAAACAGGCGTTACGGTTTGGCTCTGGCCACATTCACGGTATGGACTCACAGACGACTTCGACGCGTTTGCTTGCCCACTAGTTCCAAGTCCTAATTCCTCCCCTCTCTCAACTCAGTTCTTTCCAGGGTTAACAATTGTCATATAGGTATGTCAAATCCAGGGAGCCCCAAATTAGTTGCGGTTTCTTTAGGTTTCCCCAAGCGAACCCCGCAAAAGGGAACCAACAGACATCCCCCCCTTCCTCCCCCCCCCCCCTCCCTTCCCCCCTCCCTCCCCTTCCCCCTGTGTTTGTTTTGCTGACCCATTGATCTCCACGCAACACATTTCTTGGCTCAAGGCCTTTCATGTGACACAGCCGATGCGCATAGCTCACTCAGCCATTGCATCCGTGATACAAAGGTGAGACTTGCGGACCACTTTCAGAGTAATCCACAACACCATTTACCAGGGCTTATCCAGTATCAATCCATCAGTATTGACACTTGGACTCAGCGGAATTCATTCAGGGACCTACCAAACAAAGACTCTCTACTACCACAAGGTATCGGTTCCCTTCGGGGATAAGATACCCCCAGCAGTGGGACTCAATTGTGGTAGCGGAGCTGGTTTTGGGCAAAGATCCAATCAAGATGTCATCCGATGGAGAAGGCTTCTTGGAGGCCTCTTCGGGCGTGGTTCCGACCACCTGGCTTCACTGAAGAGACGCTCAATTTGTCGATGACCGCCAGGCAGCCGCCATCGTATGACGGAAAAGTCAACTGGTTTAGATATGAAGAACTCGTAGATGATTGGGTGACTTTCACAACCATCGAAGCATCCAAGAGAGGACCACTCCTCAAGAGCAGACTCATTGGAGACGCTCACATGTACTATCAAGGACTTCATGCGAAGGTATGAACAAGATCCTCAGAATGTTCATCGAGACCTCAATCAATGTGAGATTGGCTCCCTGAAGCACGTCGATCCTGACGCACACGTTGAGGAAGAAGTATTCTACTACAGCAACCACAGCAAAAAGCCAACCATGGAAGAGTACAGTGCGGCGCAGCCAAAATCCGAACATCCGACCGGACTGAAGTTTCTCAGGTCACACGATGAGCCTGACGTGATCCAGGCATACACGGACATCCTTGGATCTCTGATGCAAGCATCCGAGTCGCCGCCGATGGACAATTTCCATGCACGAGACTCCCACTCCTTCATGACCATCAACGTGCTCACGATGAATCATGGGAACCTCACAAGGAATCCTAAGTCGGACGGCAGAGAACTGAAAAACATGCCAATGCGAGACAGGCCAATCACAAGAATGTTACTGCGCAACAATGCTCACATCATTTGCCTCAATGAAGCTGACGCATTTGTGAGGTTCTCCCTGGACATATGATGTCCTGTTGTTGCCAGGCAGTCGCATGTGGGCGTGTCATATTCGGGATCGATGCAGCCGGTCTCCCGAAGAAGCGTGCCCCATTTTGGGATCTTGTTGAAATGTATCTTGCCAATAGTTCGACTCTGGCGTGCTCATTGCCACGGACGAAGCATGCGATGGGTCTTGCTGTCCAGGATCTGATCACAATGCCCTTGTATCCTGAGGAGATAAACAAGCGGACGAGTTCCTTGCATTTTTTGTCTTCGGAATCGAGAAGCACGTTGCCAGAGATTGCCTCCACGAACTGGCATCCAGACATATGGGCACAACAAGGAGATCGTGGTCATCCAGATCGACCATAACAATGCATTCCGAGGTGCAACACCCAAGTCAAACGAGGCTCCAAGTTATGATTACGACAGTCGACACATTCTACGAGCCGGACTTCCATATGCCACAATCGGGGTTTTCCACGTCCATCCGAGTATCACTCATGGAGCAGCAAGAGATGGTTTTCAAAATGGAATCATGCCACTAGTAACCACAGTGACCACACACCAGTGCGATGCGATCACCGGCGACGCCAACAAGTCTGCCAACACTTACAGCAGATTGCAATCGGTATACAATTCCGAATCCCGATTGATAAGCCACATCATGCAGAAGTACCAAGCAACATGGAACGGGACAATGGTTGAAGACAGATTGGACTATTGCTACCTCCTGTACAATGAAGGCCATTGTTCGACACCACTTATACATGAAGACCGGCTCAGGTCCGGATCGAACCTGTCCAGATTGCATGATGACTTTCGTATTTGGACGGGGAAAGACAGACGTCCAACGCCGATTCCGAAGTTCCGAGATTGAGTCCATGCAAATGGAAAAGAAAGAATTGCAGGACAACGCTTCGCTGACCATCCCAGATTACCAGGTCACATCAGCAGAGCGTTTCAAGCACATCAACAACGAGATGTTCATGAATGGACCATGCGATTCCGATTCGCACAGCCCGCTGATCAATGGTTTACATCCGAAGCCGATCCGAAAGCAAGGAACGCGGCTCTCAGAGAATCAAGGAATACAACCAGAAGAAGAACACCTGGGGAAGTTCTTGGCAGTACAACAAGGGTTACGGCTACGACCAGCAGGCTATGGTTCTTCGACATGGTATGACTACGATTATTACAGCCAATCGCAGACCAGCAACCATCTGTGGAAGCGCTGAGAAGCTTTCAGAGGCTCGACTGAGAGAACACCCGAGCACAGCACCACGAATGCCGACCAATTGATCCTCACCACCAACAAGACTTTTCAGTCAAAGATCAATAGTTTCACACAGATCCTGCATGTGCATAGCATCGTGCGTCATCTTTTGATACAACTAGGTGTCCGCAATGAGTACAGAGCTTTTCTTTTCCATTTGCCAACAAAGCCAAAGAGGGATGAATACAGTATTCTAATTCCGACAAGATATATAGGTCCGTATGGCTACGCTCAAGGCCAAAGGCCAAGCTCATAGCATTTTAGTGCTGGAGATCAAAAGAAATTTGTGTCTGTTTTGTGTTTGTTTTGCTGACCCACTGATCTCCACGCACCACATTTCTTGGCTCAAGGCCTTTCATGTCACACAGCCGATGTACATAGCTCACTCAGCCATTGCATCCGTGATGCAAAGGTGAGACTTGCGGACCACTTTCAGAGTAATCCACAACACACCATTTTATCAGGGCTTATCCAGTTCCCCCCCCTCCCTCCCCTTCCTCTCCCCTCCCTCCCCTTCCCCCCTCCCTCCCCCCTCCCTCCTTCCCTCCCCCTCCCCCTCCCTTTTTGGGAAGAATGGTCCAAGATTCGTGGGTTCCACGCCAAACTTGGGCACCTTAAAACCTCCCCGAGTCGTTTCGGCGGATTTTGGGGTCTCTCCCTCGGTGGAGTGAAGCATCACACCGTTTGGGCCCAGTAGTGCCCTTTCTCACCAACGTTTTTGGTTGGGAGGGTTCACTAACATAGACTGCAGAAAAGACAGGGTACCAACTTATTCTAACCTCTATAGTGGAGGACCTAGGTAAAGTGAGTTTCCTCGTGATGGGGGAAATGTCGTTCCCCTTTCTGGGCGAGGGAACCTTGCGAGCAAGGGAAGAGATCTCGGTTTGCCAAATACAAACAGGTGAATGTTGATCCCGAACAAGTAAATTCCCTGGCTGATTAATAGGGGGTCCTTTTGAGTGGGGCATCATTACTTTTCGAGGGGAACACCACCCCCCCGCCCCCCCACTAAAACCGGTTTAGGAATCCGAGGTCAACAATAGGCCCCGTCAACCAATCTCCCCTGGTTTCAGGATTTTGCGGCGCTCAGTTTTTGAATGGCTTGACAGCCGCCAACTCTTGCGGAACCTAGGGAGAAACCTGGGGCGCATCCACAGGTTCTCGGAACGCACTGGTTCTGTTCGCAGGGCTTTGAGAACCTTTCTGGGTGTGCCTTTTTCTAGGGGACTCCCGGTAGTTTTGCTTTTGGTTTTCCTTCGAAACCACAAAAGGGGTACGTACACTTCTTGTTGTTTGGGGGGGAACCTTTCCGGAGAAGGGGCTCCCCATTGTCTAGAAAGATTTTGAACCGAAAACAAATCGCCAGGGGGATGGCTGGAAGCTGGTTGACCTGACGGCAACGTGAGCAACGGTTTCGCCTTCGTTCCCACGCGATGCGACTTAGAGTGAGCGACACCATTTTGTTTCTTCTTTTGTTTGTCCACGAAACTCGCCGCATATTTTCGTAGATCCACCTCAAAAAGCTCGATTTGTTTCTTTTCGCGACTTCAAAAAACACACATCAAAAAGCGCCCCTTCTGTGGGAGGGTTTAGGTTTGGTGTCAACCCTGCCTAAGAGGATCCACAAAGTGGCTGAGCCAATGCAGGTTGCACGACAGCTTACGTGCAAGGACTTGTAGCTTAGGATCTTAGCTTAGCGAATTCATAAGCAGACTTGCAAAGAGGCCGTGGGGCCTGTTGCAAGTTTCGCTGAAATCCGCGAGCCCGCGAATTTCGTCGTTCCCAGTCCGGCGCGTGCGTGGTCAGGAAGGTTTCTGCTCGCTCGGACTAGCCACTCCGCTTTGCCCCAGGCTTTGTTTGATCAAGACAACACCGGCGCACAAATCCCGCAGAATCGGCACCTTTGCCCCCCAAGGGAATGCGGTGATTCTTCGACCACAGGGGCATGTGTGGTGCTCCGTGTAGGTCAGTGTCAAAAAAGGACCTCCCCCCCAAAATGCGTGGTTTCCCTTTGGTTTCGGAGTATACCCCTCACACAAATACACATGCCCAGTCTGATTTTCAGGTGCTACCCCACAGAGCCCTTAACGGGGGACGCCGCAACGGCTTCGGATTTCAGGCAGTTTCAAGCAGAAACAACAAATCCAGATAAACCGGATGTGCCGAGCGGCGTAACCAACAAAAAGTAGAACCGCCTGTTTGCGCAACCCTGTTGAGTGACTCTTCCCGACCTCGCCCCTGGCCCTTTTGGCCGAAGCGACTAGGCCAAATGGCCTTAGGTGAAATGAGCTAGACAGTGATTTGGCAGACTTGCTCTGGAGACCCAAAAGGCGCTTGCCTTCGTTTTGGGACAGGACATTTCCTCTTACCCTTGCAACGTGTTCACATGCTCGTCCGCGCGTGGTCTGCGCAAAGTAGACCTCATACCTTGTTTGACACGCGGTTACTTCTGGATCGTCTGAACAAGACCCCCCCCCCCCCGTACGTACGTGAAGATGTGCATGTGCCTGTGTGACCCCCCACCAATGACAGAAACATTTGCAGGGTATTTCGATCCCAAACAATGGCGGCTTTCCTCCTGGTTTTCCTGTAAGTCCACTCTAAAGAGGGTACCCTGAACAAAAAACACAAACGCACACACACACACACACATGTGTTGTGTTTGGGCCGGAGGGCCTCCAGTGCTTTTTTTTCTTCCTTTGTTGGCCGACCCATTTCTTGTTACATAATCTACGTACGGTGAAACGGGCTTTAGGTTTTTTCAGCGAAACCAGCAGGAGCCTCGCCATTCTGAGTTTGAGCCGCGTACCCAAACTCTTCTCGTGGTCAGCACAGGCTCTTTTCGGAGGGAGCCAATCATTCCACTGGGTGAGGGTGGCAAAAATTCGACTC
>CAUJNA010000502.1:1155715-1160715 GCA_963377175.1 Effrenium voratum | reverse complement strand
TGAATTAACACGACCTCACACGACCTCACACGACCTCACACGACCTCACCCCAAATGGTGGTTTGTGTGCGGAATAGCCCCCCCAACCACCTTATTTCAGGTTGGTGAAATATTATAATTTATAATTCACCTAGAGACCCAATGGTTGGCGTCGTGTTCGCTCCAGCCCGCTCCTCAATTTGACGCATCCCATCGGCTCAGGGTCTGCGGGCTCTCGTGGTTCCTGCGCAACCTCGCCGTGGATGGCCAGGCTGGAAGCGACTTTCTAACGCACCCCGAAGAAAGCAGAAGGACCCGAGCCTGCTTACTGTACTGTTTGCGGGGTGCTCCAACCAAGCAAGTGCTTGAACTCGCATTGTAAGCCCCCGCAAGACCCACCATTAAGTTTTAGGTGCCAGGTTAGGTGAAGCAAGGCCGACAAATTGAGCCGGTTGCCGCCGTTCGTGGGGCTTCAACCGGCTTGTCTTCGTATTTGCTGGCACCGTTTCAGAATGTCAGCGTAGACATGGGTATGGGTCAAAATACAACCACCAGGGGACCGCAGGCTGTAGTCTTTGGTTCCCTTTACCAGGGTTCCATTTTGGGTAAGCATTTTTGACCCATAGCCATGTGTGCGCCTGACCTCGCCGTGCGTGCTGCGCCAGCCACGCAAGCTGGCTCCGAGACTGTTCCGCGCCGGCATGGTCTTCGCCAGATGTCACGCCTGAGGTTACGCACATGAGTAGCTGAAGTTTCCCGGACGTCATTCTGGACATTTTTATCATGCTCGTCTGACAGGCGATGTTCGTGGGCCGAAATTTCGTTTCGTTCGAGTGCCTCTTCCTGCTCCGGCGTCAGCTTCTCTTGTTGAGATGTCTCAGGTCCCCACACGTGCGCATTTTTGCTCGTGCGTGCTTGTTCTTCTCGTTTTTTTTGGTCAGAGAGCTAGGTTTTCAATTTGTGTCCGTACCCCGAAAGTTCCTAAGAAATAGAACCCGACCATATTTGGCTGTGGCTCAAAGAAACGGAATTCCAAAATGGGTTTCCCCGACAAGTGGAAACGACCCAAACCTGCGGTTTTGCCCCTCCGATCGTTTAATTTTGAGCCGCACCCATTTCTGGGGTCTTCCAAGGTTGGGCCAAGTGAATTGAAAAAACGTCGAGTCTCAGCTTGACGTACGAACCCCCCCGAGCGCATTCTTTTCGTGCCCTCACGCCGTAGGTGCCTTGCGGCCGGGCCCCTGGTTCCGATGCACGCGGAATTTATTCCGAAGCCGAAGCCGGAGATGCGCTTGAAAAGGATTCACGAAAGGGTTTTCGGGAACGCATGCCCAGAGCTCTTGGTGGCTCCCAGCCATCCGGTTCCTGAGCCTTTTAGCCTTCTAGTGTTTTGTGGTAGTTTCCATTTCAGCCACTAAAAGTTAGTCACTTTTAGCGGGGGATCGGAGGACAGCCCAGAGCTGATTCAATCATCTTGCGGCCAATTTTGAGGAACCGTCTGCTTTGGGCAGGGCAGCTGTAAGGAACCCTTTCTTCAAGTCTTGAGCAATTGGTTGGGTTGGTCCCATTTGCTTGGCGAACCTGGCATGGCCTCCCGCCCAGATTTGGGCGCTTCCCAAATCCAGGGCTTCCGAAATCCAGTTTGAGAAACTCCCAGTTTGCACACTGGAGAAGGTTCCCTTCACTTGACTGCTATTGGGTTGGATCTTTAGACTTTAACTTTTTGGGAAATCAAGTTTGGTTTTCCACTAAACCCACAAAAAGTCAAGCTTTTGGCAGAGGGATCAGCAGCAACCAAGTTCAATGTTTCTTCAGGTTCCATGCCGCATGTGCCTTTGGGCGGTCTGCCTCCATGTGCCGATTTGGTCAAAAGGGGCTGGTCACCTATGTCCACCTCTTAGCACTCCCTGCCTCTCTCCAGACATGGCGAGCTCACCGGAACTTGGACTTTTTGGCATCGATCTTGTGTTTGTGGAGAGCAACCCAGTGAAGAATGCCTATTGAACATTTGTTCAGTTAAGTATTCGAAGCAACATGTTTTGGACTTAGACAAGTGTTTTGATTGTGGTCAGGTTCCAGGAGGTCTGGCAGTACCATACTTTTGAATTTTTGGATCCTTTTCCAAGAAGCGACCCAACACCTCATGAGCTGTACTTGCATCCACATGACTTTGTGGGTACCCTGGGCTGAACGATTTGGATGGTGTTTGGGACATATTGTTTTTACTCAAACATACTTCATGAAAACGGACCCCCCGATTTCGCTTTCTGGCTGGCTTCAAGAAAAGCTGGCAATGGCACCAAAGGTTAGAATCAAGGCCCGGCACCCATGGAGTTTGGGTTTGTGTAGGGGTAGCTTCTTGCGTTGGGGGATTGCTTTATATAGCAGTTTGCTGGTCACATGGCCATGACCCAAGTTGCTTGACCACATTGACACAGGGCTGCACGGGGGCCTTTTAATAGAAACCGGGACCGGACCCCAGGGCGGCTCCCTGGACGCCTCTTTTGTCAGGCCTCAACGATGTGATCCGCATCCAGAAGTTCGGCCCTGCCCGGGTCCCAAAACCGCCGACGAGCGGAGCGAGAAAACACGAGAGCCTGGAAGCACGAAAGCGCGGAAAAGGCCTGCAAAGCACGAAGACGCGCGAAAGCACGATCACTGCGAAAACGGCAACAACGGTTTTCTCGTTTTCCCGTTTTTGGGTTTCCCCTTTTTCTCGAGACTTCCAGACCGGACGCAAGGGCCACCATGCGCATTTCGGCAGCTTAGCATTTTGGGGCACCCTCAGAAAGACACTCCCAGAAAGGTCCTCCTCTGAACAGCATCCACCGGAGAGTCCCCACACTTTGCGCTTTTTCCCCATGTGCGCATCCAGGGCTCCGGTAGGTGGACAGGTGCCGTCCGACTCATTGAATGTAGCAAAGGCCGGAATGTGAGCATTGGCAAAATCAGGGCGCACTCAACAAAACCACCGCGTGGGTGTGTCTCCAAACTGGCCCCCCCTCCAATTGCTGGGTTTCCTTTTGCTTGTCCCCCGAAGCCATCCCAAAAAGGCACCAACTCCGAAAAGGGAACCGCACAATGCACCTGCAACTGGTGTGGCCTTCCGGTTTCCCGAAGCCAAGCGGTTTCGTGCAATCCGTTCCTGTGGGTTTCGTGCATCAACGGTCCGGGCGGTCTATTGAGACGGTCCCGCCACTTGTCGACAGGGCGGTCTTTTCGGCCGCCACACTGACCAGCCGGTGCAGCGAGCAGATGGCAGGCGGGGGAGCAGCTGACGCGGTGAATCCCGGGTAACAGGGAAACGCCCCGACAAAATGAGGGCCTTGCTTGGGACCCAATTTAGATCCGATGGCTTTTTCTTGACCATCGGTTTGGTTGCAACCTGAAAGGCGTTCGGCACTCGTTTTCCCCTGTCTTGGTGGAGCAAGTCATGTTGAGCGTACCTCACAATTCATTGGGGAACTAAAAACTACCATTCCTCCCAAAGTGGTCAAATACTTCTGTGATACCTTCCCTTCAGTTCGAAATCGGCAGTTGTAGACCTTCCATTGGTATCACATGCGCCACACCCGGCGCAAGCGAACCACTTGCTCCCATGAAAGTCTCCGTGCCTGACTGCATGCTGTGACTGGCTTCCGGCTTTGATGCTAACTTCATTTATCCAAACCTGATGCTAACCTCACATTCATCCGGACGATACATGACCATTGGTCAAAACCCAAATCGTACCCCCAGTGAACATCCGATTTAATCCCCACTATAGGTTCTAAAATGGGTGGTGAATTCCCCTACCAACCAAAATGGGATTTCAAAACGGTTTTGGCAATCACAGCCATATGAACCCCCCATTGTTTCCATGGTGGCAACAGAACCCACCAAAAAGTCTCCCACCAAAAAGTTGCCCACTCTGACTCATTCGCGTCCGAAGTTTCGGAGGTTTTGGCAGGCTCCGAAGCGAGAGGTGCATAGCGAGAGGGGTGCGAACAGGCGGCATTCCTCGGTTTTGTTGTTTTGCACACCAAAGTTAAAGCTGGACACATGAGTTCACCAGACCAAATAAGCGAAATCTGGCCATACTTTTTTGGCCTGAGTTGGGCTGAGACTCCAATTGCGCCAACGATTTGACCGGCGACAGGGTCTCCAAGTACTCCATCCGCATCTTTCTGAACAGCATGGCGGGCAAGGAGTTTGAGGCGCGGCCCCCGCAACTCGCAACTCGCAACTCGCAATGCGTGGAACGCGTGACGGACCTCATTATGTTTTGGAACGATGGTTGAACCTCGTTGAGTCTCATTGGCTATTTGACTTCCCTCCACGCACCGCACGTGCTCCGCAGGAATGGTTCATAAGCTGATCGCAACACGCGACGAAGGCACCCATTGTCCGATACAGTCTTTCAAGCTTCCATACAGCTTGCCCAGGACTTTTGCAGGCTTTGTTGAAGGTAGGGCTTGCCTTTGACCCTAAAGGAATCCGCTAAGCGTATGAGGGGCAGAATAATCGCACACATTTTCTTCATAGCTTGATTTGGTTTTTTTGGCCCCCGCCATCCCATTCATTCTAACTATCCAAGGGCCCTCCTGTAGGGATTTTTTTTCTCTCTATTTCCCTGAGCCGAAAACGAACAAATTCGGCGCGATCCATCTCAAAGGCCAGCGCCTGTTTTTTCCATGGACTTGCAGTGACCAGCCAGCCAGTTTCAGATGACTTCGACGCCGGTACGTTTGCCGTTTGTTTCCCCTTCGAAGCCAAACAGACTCACGGAACAAGGGTGCGGCAGCTCGATGTCTCGGTGTTGCCACGGCAAACAGCCAACGAGTTGTCAGAATGAGATACTCCGATACCATCTGGGCTTGGCGGGGTGTGGCTTGAAGGCAGACCGCATAGAACCCGAGCTTTTGAAAAAGACAAAAACAAGAGAGATAAAGATGAGAGAGAGAGAGAGAGAGAGTGAGTGAGTGAGTGAAAACAAAAAACGGCGACAAACGACAGCACAAGACAACAAGCGACAATCAACG
>CAUJNA010000502.1:1125715-1150715 GCA_963377175.1 Effrenium voratum | reverse complement strand
TTGAAGCATGGTTCCGGGTCGACCATCTTAATACCGGGTTTTGAGCAAGTGACTCGCATGGAACCTGAGGGGTCCAGTCAACGTCGGGTTCCATGCTGGGAGGGTAAGCATGGTAAGTTTGGACTAAGCCCTATCCATGGTTATCACAAGTGGCTTGAAAACCCAACCCAGTGGATGAGTTGGAGTTTGGCAACTCCCCAACTTGCCCCGCGTGTGCCCACCCTGAATCTCGCTTGGAGCTCCGTGGGAAACATCACCCACATGCAAGCAGACCAACAACAGCAGGGCTGCTCCTCCAGTCATTAGTTTGACGGTTTTTGGGGGTTACCAAAGTCAGAAAATGGATTCGGTTTGTTTCCCTTGAACCCACCACGGAACGGGGGTGACTTTGATGGGTAAAATCATAGAAACATGGACCACACCCTCTAAAAGGGGTCCTTAACATGGATCGGAGCCCAAAACGTAGGCTTCGAGGTCCCATGGCGCCTGCCATGGTAGAATGAGGCCAGTCCTCTTGTGCTTCTCACTTGCATAAAGGGGGCCTGCCGACTTGAAAGGGAGGTCTTGCGCAGCATAGGACTTGAAACAACATGAAGGATTCTTCCTGTCCGCCGGGTACACAAATCCACAGGGCGCGCATTGTGCAAAACACGTGGGGCTTGGTTCAAGGGGCCAGTTGTCTATGGTCAACTTGTGGGAGGCGCAAGAACTAGGAAGGGTCATCACATATTAATTCGTCGTCCTATTTGTTTGAGGCTCCATACCCAGCAAAACGTCTGGGTCGTCTTCAAGGGAAACCACTCGTCAAAGTTCACGCGAATGTAATGTGGGTGTGTCTTTTTCAATGAAACCCCGCAACATGGTGGTTTTCCCTTTTGGTGCGCCTTTGATGTTAACCCGGATTAATAAACCCCTGGTTAGGGGGGTGTCCCCTTTTCGTGGGGATTCATCACCTTTGGAAAAAGAACCCCCTCTAATAATGGGACGGGTATATTAATCCTGGGTCAACATTAGAACCAGCCCCCAAAAACTGGTTCCCTCAAAAAGACGCGCCCCGGGGCGGTTTTCTCCCCCGTTTTGTTGACCAGCTGGCTCTCCTTCCGCGCGCTCCAGGAGGGCTTGGCGCTGATCTACCCTCAAGGGGAGTGCGGGCCCCGCTGCTTTGGGGGTCTGAGCCCCATGCCGTCCCTCCCCTGGACCTGGGGGATTCGTTGGTTTCTAGGGGTACCTTCCATTTTCAAATCCTTTCCAGGGATCCGAATCTTTCTAGAATTTTTTTGGAAACCAAACAAAAAACGACTGGTTTTTCGAAAAGAGCGATGCTTGGAAAGAATGGGGAATCAACCCCTAGATTGGTTCCATTTTCGCTTGACGGACTAGACAAATGGAACTGGAATCCCCCCACGGACCCCCCCCTTTCCATTAAGCTACGAGGATGGCATGACTATCTCTTTGGTGCATTTTGCTTGGATGTTAGGACTTTAACTTTTTGCCAACGGATGGGTTTTCCATTAAACCACTAAAACTTAAACTTTTAGCAGGGGAGCAGAAAGCAACCAAGATCTTCTTGAGAACATGGTCCTTGGACCAATGAGTCCTTCAGACATGCTCCCTCTTGACTGGCCGGTTTCCTGTGCAAGGCGAAGGAGCACCCTGGCATGGGGTTGCCATGCCATGTGACTCTTGGTTTGGTTGGACAAACCTATACGCCCAACGTCTTTTGGCCCAGGGGTGTAGACCTGCCTGTCTTTAGATGCCAGAACCGGAAATGGGGTCGTGCTTGGGGTACCGAAATGCATGCTACTCACAGAGTTCGATTGTTGGCTTACGGTTTTCTTGCTGCGATAGGTTGGGAATGTGGGGTTCATACCCAGGCTTTGTCCCCTCAAACACCACCAGGTGAGCCACGTGCTCAAAACCGATTCGGGTATATGAAGCGTAGTACAGGACGATACCAACCATAAAGAGCTGCGGAGATCCGGCTTCCGAAAATTCTTGAAGCATGGTGGGTCGATCATACCGGGTTTTGATTCTGACTCTGGATTGGTTTATAGGGGTGTCCATTTCTCCTTCCCATCTCTCGCTCGCAAGTCTTGGCCGGGGCTTCAAGAGCTCCAAGAGCAGCCCTGTGAGCTCTAGGATCGCAGAAACTTCGGACTCTGCCCCCATCTGTGGGGTCTCTTCCAAGTTGTTGTTGCATTTTTTGGGGTAGACTCAATATGGACCAGGACCTGAACACGTCGTTTGGATTTTTGTATAGCCCAGTTTTGGGGCAAACATCCACCAGTTACCTCCGCGCTGACAGATGACTGTTCATTCAAGGTTAGAGTCCAACCCCAAACTCTCACACACCCCAGCTCCACTCTAAACCCAAACTCCCACCCATATCCACCCCCAAGCCTGTTTCTCACAGGAAAGCCTTCGCAACCCTGCGGGTTTTTGTTCAGTCCCCTATGAATCAGACGCTCCGAGGTTTTGCCAAGTGCAGGAAGAAATGGAAGTCCTCGCTGGCAACAAGTGCCCTTCTCCCTGCCGATGGATCGATCTCATGGCGTTGGCCGCTCGATGGGTTCAACTCTTGGGGTACCTTCCATTTCCATTCTGAACCCAGGGATCCGGATCTTTCTAGCAAACCTCTGGAAACCCAGGAGCAATGGCTGGTTTTTGATAAGAACGATGGTTGAAAAGAAGGAATCTTGGTGTCCCGGGGTCACCTCGGTTGATCGGAGCCTTTGGGCGAGTGGATGTTTGGGGCGAGGTTTCTCCTGATCCAAGTGTTCCGAGTGCCTTTCTGTGAAGCCACTGGAGGTCTCCAGCCAATCCGCAAGGCCCACAAGATTGCCAGAAAGCGCCGGCTGAGTCAACCTACTTGGGTGACTTTGATCGGGTGCCGGTCTGTAATGGGATACAATCAGCATACGCGGTGCTTCCCCTGGCGGATTTCTTGCTTGTAGATTGCTAGGATTGGCAGCTCTGGATTTATATCTACCTTAAACGTGACAAGGCACCCCTGTCACTGACGCCAAGTGGGCGCCTATTGTTGCGCCATGGGTCTTTGCCGCTGGACGACACTTCTTTTTTGTAGACAGAGCCCCCCAGGCCCCCCCCCCCCCCCGGCGCTGGAGGATTCCAACATCCGCTGCTCGGAGCCTTTCAAAGATGACCCTTCAGCACAAGCCGAGAGCCAAACACCGAGCCAAAGCACGAGTTCGGCAGAGCGGTTTTCACATCGGCGCACGTGCAACATGCAACCAGGCACAACACGTTGATGGCTTACCAAGGTGACCGGTGTGAAGAGGAGCTCTTGGTTCCGAAGGAATTCGCTTGGCAATATGATCCAGCCAATTCGCCCTTTCGGACAAAATTTGGAGAATCCAACTTTTGGATGGTGACCTTGAATCGTCAGCCGTTGGAGTTCCCAAACAATTCAGCTCGTGGAGGTACGTGCTGCGGGCGGACATCTTGTTTTGCAGGCCTGGGCGCGAATCGAGCGGACTTGCCGCGGGCAGGGGAACATGCGCCAGGGGTCGCAGAGGTGTTAAGCCCAGTCTATTCCAGGACATGCCAAAGCACACGCACACATTTTTTTTGAGGGTACCTTTTTTGGGTTGGTTCAAAGAAAAACCCAGAGAGCACCCCATGTTGGGGTCCCTTAAAACAAGACGGATCGTACCAACATCAGTTGTCAAATACTTAATGTTGATTTGAACCCCAAGCCCCTCCAAAAGTCCCCTCCATGTCGTCAGTTCCTCCAAAAAGGGACCCCCCTCCGCAAAATCAACTGGTTATGGGGATCGCAGCCTAGTTGAACCCCCCCCCCCCCCTCCCCCGTTTTGGCGGGATTTTTCTAGGAACAAAAGGGACACCTGACAGTTTGGAGGGTCGAACCTTAACAGAGCCTGTGAAAAGAATTTGGACGCCGAAACGGATTCCAGTTGAGCATCGAGATGAATGTACTTCCGCTTAGGGGCATCATGATAGGTTCAGGCATGATGGTTATTAGGCAACTGTTACTACTGTGGATGGACGAAATTTTGCAACTGCAAATACCAACCAACAGTGGTTTCCCATATCGAAGTGTTGCAAAATGGATTTCGTCCATCCACAGGTTTAGACAACGACCACCCGGAGATTCAGAGCTTCCACCGAGGCCAGAAGATCTGGTGGCGCAGCACGTGCCGTTTCACGAGCCCTCGCCCTTTTGTTGAAGGGGTCGATCTGGATCCACACGTGGTAACTATTGGCATCTTTGCCATTTTTGCCCTTGACTAACATAATGCCGGTGGAAGCATTGAGATATTTGGTTTAGGTTGATGGTTGAGCAAGTGACCTTCTTCAGAAGGCTGAGGAAGTGGGGCGTAGTTCGGGTCATGGGGCCAATGCGCCGCGAATGTGAAGCGAGTGGCCTGACAGCTTCTTAAATGGCGAACGCCCCAAGTTTGAATTTCATGGAAGCCAACATGGGATGGGAAGGTCAGCTATGAAGTTTATGGCAACTCCTGCCGGGCACTGGCCGCATGTGGCAAGCCAATATGGCTGCAATGCCTAGCCGTGCGCGGGCGAAAAAAAAAAAAAACATATCTTCCGCTCGCCTTCCGCACACCTAGCCTCAAAACGAAGATGGCACCTGAGGCTCGTGCCCTCCCACAGCTGATGGACGAAATCCATTCACCAAATTGAAACCATGGGAACCATTGGTTGTTGGTAGGGGAATCATCATAGGGTTTCTTTGGTGGTGCAGGATCGAGTCCAAAGTTTGTTCGTGGAAGGGAGGTTAGAGATGCAGTGGATCCTGTTCCGAGTTTTTTTTTCTTCCTTTTTTTTTTCTTTAAATGTATTTTTTCCCGACACGCGTACTCACTAAACGGGAATCCTCGCCACCCCATGCGTGGGCTGGGGGGGGGGCTGGCAGGCCAACATGCGTACAGTTTCGCACATCATTTTTGGACCATCACTTCTAGGTTGGCAATGTGAAGTGAATGGCAGGGGCGGTGTTTAAGATGGATATATGGCTAAGAACATGGAGTATCCTCAAAACTGGTTGGTGGACATGGATTCTCATGACGATTAGCAAAGGATCCTCAAGTAAAGTTCATACCTGAGGATCTTGACAATCGATTCGATGGGGGGGGGGGACTGCACAACAAATTACTCATAGGAGTTTGGCTCATGGACCCCCAAAATGTATCGTTTCTTTGGCACTGGGGGCTGTTTTGAAAGGAAGCCGATTGGACAACACCACATTCTTGGTGGTTCCCCATATTTGAAGACAGACCGATAGAAGAGACTGGCAACTACGAGTTTTCTTCTACAATCATGATTAGAGTTAGTTGTTAAAGTACCCAATCCCCTTCAGCTTGTTAGACCAGTATAGTATCCTCAACTCGATTCAAAGACACAGCATAGAGTTGTTTATCTTGCTGATGGCCAGGGCTGGACATGCGCAAGGGGGCTTGGGGGATGCAATCTGTAAGTTTGGGTGGCTTAAACTGGTTGAAACATCGCTATTTGGGGTCATTGATTGATCTTGCCTTGGGACATTTCAAGAGGGACAAGGACCCCTGAGCTTGCCAAGACTGTAGCAGCACCGCTTTCGCCCGCCCGGCTCAATTAGCAACCACGGAGAATCGATCAACATCGCCATTGCATCATGCCACGTGTCCCATCGCTTGGGATTTCGGCCCGGTGTCTCGCCTGCGCATAAGTCGCGGGGATGGTCTTCGTGGGAGGTCGCCAGGTCCCGGTGGAGAAGGCAGGAGCTCAACCAGAGCCCGCCCCAATGAATGTTGTCCCCGTAATCAACCCGGTCTATTAAGAGAGCGGCCAGCCATGGGGCCTGGAGGTGTGAAAGGATCTAGTTGTGATGTTAAGACATGTTCCAGGATGAAATTAGGGTCTGACATTTTTGTTTTTTTGTGGTTTGCCTTTTTTTTTCCCCCGGCTTTTTTGGACAAGTGCAAAAAACCTCGAGAAAACCAGCAAAAACCAAAAACAAAAAGGGTCAGACCCCCATGATCCATGCTGGCTGAGTTAGGGTCTGACATTTTGTTGTTCAGTTTTTTTTGTTTTCTCGAGGTTTTTGTTTTGAAAGTACCAAGGACACATACGCAAACAACTACTAAATCCCTGTGTTTCAAAAATCCACCCCGCATGAGGTGCCGTTCTGGAGAGCGGCGGCTCATGGGGGGTGGGTTTTTGCATCGTTTTCTTCGTGTTGTTTTGTGTGTTTTTTGACATTGCTTTTCTACAAGTTGCACTTTCTTGTATGTGTAGCGATAGCAAAGACTGAAAGTGAGCAGATCAATGGATAGAGGAGAAGCAATGCACTTTTCTGCTTGTTCAACTGTGTGGCCTTTTTGCGATCAATGGATTCGTTGTGGAGCCTGTTTCGATCAGACTTCACTTCATCTTATTGAACTGGATTTTAGTCAGCTTGGATGTGTAACGGGATCTTATATATCCAGTTATGCTTTCAAGTAGAATTTAGTTATATATTTGTTTTATTTTTCTTTAACGTATATTGTAAGCAGGAATTCCTTCCAAATCTAAATGGGAATTTCTTTCCAAATATGATTTTTAGTTGACATGTGTATAACAATAATTTAGTAAGGAAAGACCAGCTCTTCTTCTAACCGATTCAGTTATAGGTATTGTTTTGAATCAGAATTTAGATGGGATTTCCTTTCCACGTATCTAGGATTATATTTAATTTTAGCTACAATCTAGACAATATGGTAATGAAAGACAAGCTGGCTGTTTCTTTCAGTTCATTCGAATAGAATTCGGTTGCGGTTAGCAGGTGAAATGCCCAGGCCGCGATGGACAATGTTTTCTTCTTGCGGATATGTGTTTCTTCTTGCTGACCCCCAACCTTTAAGAAAACCTCGAGAAAACCAAACGACACAAAAACAAAGTTTCAGACCCTATGTATCCATGCTGGCTGAGTTAGGCTCGGACTTTTTTTTTCTTCCCCGAGGCGCAAAAAACACCTCGAAAGCCAAGAAAAGCGAAAGAACTCCACAATTGGGCCCAATGTTCAAGTGTTTTTTTTTTTAAAAAAAATCTTGAGGCGAGGGGACCATGGGGTCTGCAGTTTTTTTTCCCTCGATTTTTTTGTTTGCTGTTTTACCGCTCCAAAACTCAGGCCCCATGACTCATCGACCCTTCTGGCCTTCCGTTTATTAGTGTTCCCCTCCAAAAGTGATGATTCCCCACCCCCCGTATTAATAAACTGGGGTTTATGAATATGGGGTCAACATTACGTATGGCTCCCTGGCAGTGAGCAAGGGGTCAATAAATTTGCAGAATGATAGGGGGTGTGCCTTGCCAACAGAGCCTGATGAGTGAAGCTGGGCTCAAGTCATAGTTGGAAAACTCTCCGGGACTTGTGCCACATGATTCCCATTTTGCTCCTCGTGATCGCTGCGGCTTCGGCTGAGAGCTGCAGCGATGAGGGCTGTGGCGTGAACTTTCTGCAGTCCGCAACGCGGCTTCAGCGCACGGACACAGAGGAGACCAATTGAGTAGATTCTTGCTCGTCTCTGGCATATTTGGGGAGGACAAACACCGCGAATTCCCCATGCAAACAAGGGGGCATCAAAGGCAGTCATAGTTGCGAGAAATGGAGGGCAACTCGCCCATGCGGGTTGCCAAAGGCACCCCTGAAAAGTACTCAAGCGCTTCGGTCTTTTTGGGGCATTCATCTTCCATTTGGTCAAGAATATGTTTTATGTTCCCCTGTTGGTTTTTTCCCCACATCTTTGTGTGGGGTTCTTACTTTTTCCGCTCGTCGTCCGCGCGCCGCGTCTCCTCCTCCTTCTCCCGCTCGTCTCCGTCTCACTCACTCACTCACTCACTCACTCACTCACTCACTCACTCACTCACTCACTCACTCACTCACTCACTCACTCACTCACTCACTCACTCACTCACTCACACTCACTCACTCACACACTCACTCACTCACACTCAGCTCACACTCACTCACTCACACTCAGTCACTCACACTCACTCACACTCACTCACTCACACTCAGTCACTCACACTCACTCACACTCACTCACTCACACTCACTCACACTCACTCACTCACTCACTCACTCTCACTCACACTCACTCACTCACACTCACTCTCATTCACTCACTCTCATTCACTCACTCACTCACTCACTCACTCACTCACTCACTCACTCACACTCGCTGACTCACGGCAGCTGTCTAGAGGGACAGGATGTTGTCGCGCGCGCGGCGGGGGGCGTGCGAAATCGTGGCAGGCGCAGCACTTTGGCGATGCCGTTGCGAAATCGTGGCAGGCGCAGCACTTTGGCGATGCCGTTGCCGAAGTCGTGGCAGGCGCAGCATTCTGTGCATCTGGGTGTGTGTTTGTGTGGCAGGGGTCGCATTCGGCAGCTGTCTAGAGGGACAGGATGTTGTCGCGCGCGCGGCGGGGGGCGTGCGAAATCGTGGCAGGCGCAGCACTTTGGCGATGCCGTTGCGAAATCGTGGCAGGCGCAGCACTTTGGCGATGCCGTTGCCGAAGTCGTGGCAGGCGCAGCATTCTGTGCATCTGGGTGTGTGTTTGTGTGGCAGGGGTCGCATTCGGCAGCTGTCTAGAGGGACAGGATGTTGTCGCGCGCGCGGCGGGGGGCGTGCGAAATCGTGGCAGGCGCAGCACTTTGGCGATGCCGTTGCGAAATCGTGGCAGGCGCAGCACTTTGGCGATGCCGTTGCCGAAGTCGTGGCAGGCGCAGCATTCTGTGCATCTGGGTGTGTGTTTGTGTGGCAGGGGTCGCATTCGGCAGCTGTCTAGAGGGACAGGATGTTGTCGCGCGCGCGGCGGGGGGTGTGCGAAATCGTGGCAGGCGCAGCACTTTGGCGATGCCGTTGCGAAATCGTGGCAGGCGCAGCACTTTGGCGATGCCGTTGCCGAAGTCGTGGCAGGCGCAGCATTCTGTGCATCTGGGTGTGTGTTTGTGTGGCAGGGGTCGCATTCGGCAGCTGTCTAGAGGGACAGGATGTTGTCGCGCGCGCGGCGGGGGGTGTGCGAAATCGTGGCAGGCGCAGCACTTTGGCGATGCCGTTGCGAAATCGTGGCAGGCGCAGCACTTTGGCGATGCCGTTGCCGAAGTCGTGGCAGGCGCAGCATTCTGTGCATCTGGGTGTGTGTTTGTGTGGCAGGGGTCGCATTCGGCAGCTGTCTAGAGGGACAGGATGTTGTCGCGCGCGCGGCGGGGGGTGTGCGAAATCGTGGCAGGCGCAGCACTTTGGCGATGCCGTTGCGAAATCGTGGCAGGCGCAGCACTTTGGCGATGCCGTTGCCGAAGTCGTGGCAGGCGCAGCATTCTGTGCATCTGGGTGTGTGTTTGTGTGGCAGGGGTCGCATTCGGCAGCTGTCTAGAGGGACAGGATGTTGTCGCGCGCGCGGCGGGGGGTGTGCGAAATCGTGGCAGGCGCAGCACTTTGGCGATGCCGTTGCGAAATCGTGGCAGGCGCAGCACTTTGGCGATGCCGTTGCCGAAGTCGTGGCAGGCGCAGCATTCTGTGCATCTGGGTGTGTGTTTGTGTGGCAGGGGTCGCATTCGGCAGCTGTCTAGAGGGACAGGATGTTGTCGCGCGCGCGGCGGGGGGCGTGCGAAATCGTGGCAGGCGCAGCACTTTGGCGATGCCGTTGCGAAATCGTGGCAGGCGCAGCACTTTGGCGATGCCGTTGCCGAAGTCGTGGCAGGCGCAGCATTCTGTGCATCTGGGTGTGTGTTTGTGTGGCAGGGGTCGCATTCGGCAGCTGTCTAGAGGGACAGGATGTTGTCGCGCGCGCGGCGGGGGGCGTGCGAAATCGTGGCAGGCGCAGCACTTTGGCGATGCCGTTGCCGAAGTCGTGGCAGGCGCTGCATTCTGTGCATCTGGGTGCTCTGTAATCGCATCCATACAAGGGGCGCACGGTACATGTGTGTGGACATTTGAACTCACATCCTTGGGAAAAACATAGCATGTGGGGTTATCCGGTCCTTTAATTGTTAATGTTGAAACGCATGTGGAAACATGAACTGTGTTGGCAATGCTTGACCATAATGGCGCATGCCATTTTGGCTCAAGCTTTGCCCTTGGGTTCTTTGAACCCAACTTGTGTGAAAAAAAATGTGTTTGAACTCTTCCGAACTAACCCGAACCAGCAATGGCTTCCTCGGCAACCTCGGCAACTTCCTTCGAGCTGATTGAGGACCAGACGCTCACCGCGGAGGAGGTGGCAATGGCCAGCCAGGAGGCCCAGGAAATCCGCACAACGCGAGGCGGCAGTGGCGGCCGGCTTGGAGGCCCCCCCGTCGGCTTCGGCTACCGACGTGATGAACGACCTCTCCAGTGCACTGGAGCGTCTCCGTGTGGCTTTCTCCACACCGACTTCCGGCTTGGGTGCCCCTGGCCCCGCCGAGGAGGAGGACAAGGACATGGAAGATGCGGACGCCACGGAGCGGGCTACTCCACCAACGAAGAGGCTGAAGGGTTTCGTGGCGGCTTCCCAGAAGACCACGGCTCAGGCGAACAAACCGGTCTCCCTTCTGCCGGTGGAGGGCCGTCCCGGCTACTTCAAGTTAGTGGACCTCCCAGACCTCTTCCCGGTCCTTCCGGCATCGGCGGCCACGTTGCTGAGGGACGTCATGGTGGAGGAGGCGGTCTCCCTGTTCCACAAGTTTGTCGGGAAGAATCTCACGGAGGACTTGGTGATTCGCATCCTGGAGGCCTATGTTCCGATGAAGATCCAGATCCGGCAGGAGGAGGTCTGGGCCTCACAGTTCCAGAGGAACAAGGCGTGCATTGGCACCCAGCGGATGCACAGACTCGATGCCGGCCACTCAGACTACAAATTCATGTGCAAGGCATGCGGCACGGGGTGGCCAGAGGCAGCCAAGCAATGCTGGGTCTGCCCGGGCAAGGAGTTTGTCCCCTTTCAGGCACCCTCGGCTAGACGGCGTCACTTACAACCTGCTCATTGTGGAGGGAAGCCGACCTGGATCCAGCAGCGGGAAGGGGGAAGCCTGGGTGCCGCTGGCCCTGGTGGTACCCGGGCACAGGCAGACCGCAACCTGGTGGACGGCACGGTCCTGGGAAGAGCTCCTCCGAAAACGGACACGGCAGATGGCAGACGTGGTCCCGCTTAACAGGCGGGTGGACATCCGGCAGGAGATCCTGTCCATGCAAAGCGGACGACGAGGCGTTGAAGGTCCGGGAGCGCCAGGAGGTCAAGGTCAAAGTGCAGCGGTCCCTGAAGGAGGCGGAGGCTCAGAGCTTCCAGCTCTACCACCCCCAGGTGGACCAGGCGATCCGGAAGAAGGAGGAGCTGCATAAGGCCTTGAGGGAGCACCGGGAACCGACCCCGGAGGAGTCCTCGGCCAGGCGGCGGCACAAGGAGTTGGTCACGGATGAGATGCTGGACAATGAGATGGCTATCCTGGCGCCTCGTCAGAGGAGGTGGCCAATGAGGGAGGCCCTCAGGAAGGTCAACCTGGAGCGATTCAAGGCCAAGCTGCGAGACCAGTACCTGGAGGGGAAGGGCGTCGACGCCAGCCAGGCACTGGCTGAGCAGGAGGCTCAGGAGGCGAACAAGCGCACCCAGGACACCAACCAGGCATGGATGCTTAACCACACCCTCAAGCCCTTGGAAGTGTCGGCGTGGCCAGATGATCTCAGGCAGGCACTGGAGAGGGGGCTGTTCTGCCCCCTGGAGCTGGATGACCCCGAGGACATCCCCAACGTGGGAGACATCAAGGAGAAGTATGTCCCCTACATCAGGAGGCTCAGAGAGGCGCAGAACCCATGGAACCAGGAGGCGCTGCTGGAGGAGATGCCCGATCTGGCGACACCGGCCCCTTGCAAGGGTGCCACTGGCCCCGGGGGGGACCAGTCAATGCCACAGCAGGACCTGGACTCGGAGGAGGGCAAGCTGTCCCTGCTCCTCTGGGCGATGAAGAGGCACCAAGGTGAGCTACGGATGTTTGGGGGGATCTGGAAGAAGCACTCAAGCGGTGAGATCCCCAAGGGCGCGGACCAGCAATTCAAGCTCACTCCGGAGGAGCTTTTGGCCCTGGAGCGCAGGACCCACCCACTCACGTGCGAGCAGGACCACATCGATCCTGTCATCTACTCGGCCTTGGAGATCCGAGCGCAGGTGAACCGGGGCGAGCGCCCGGCGCCGGAGCAGGTGGTGGGGATCTTCTGGGCGAAGGGCGATGGAGTGTTTTGGACAAGGCAGACGAGGACGTGGGACCTGCCGAGCTTGACGGGGGTGTACGCCCACCGGTTCACCTTCAAGTACATCTACTCGGCCTGGACCACCTTCCCGCTGGTCGTGAAGACGCAGCGCCGGGGCCGCAATGCGGAGGGCTCGGCCTCGGACAAGTGGATGGGCAACATCCTCCAGATGAGGAAGGAGGCGGTCCCCTTCCTGGAGAGCCTGGGAATCCCCAAGCCGCGCACCAAGGCGGAATGGAGCTACATCTTCAAGGAGATGGGGACGTTTCTGGCGGCCAAGAATTTCATCGTTAACTGCCCGTTGCCGGTGATGGAGATCCCAGTGGCCCCCGTCCACGACAGCAAGGAGGCGCTGCGTTTCAGGGCGGTCTGCGACGAGCGTATCACCCTTCCGCTGTCATCGTTGAGGGCTTTCGGCTCGGTGTACACCAAGCTGGTGTCGGGCCTGAGTAAGTCCTCCATGGTGGAGATCAAGGTCAACTGGCGTTGCAACGTGGTCCATGACTGGGTGGAGCAGGTCCCGCAGGAGGCGGCGGGTGCCCTGTACGGGCTACTCCCAGGAGGACCTTATCAGGCAGCTGGGTTGCTCCCCCCCCTTGGGTGCCTCTGGCCCCGGGGGAGGAGCGGCCAAGGAATCGGACCCCAAGGCCAAGATTCTGGGGGGAGCGGACACCACGCTCCGCACGCCGGACCAGGGCACCAGGCGGTACCCTCCTATCACCACGTCCACGGTCACGGCGGTCGCGGGCCGGAAGTACATCAACAAGCACTTCCCGAAGGAGACAAAGCACGTGTTTTGGGCCTCGTGGAGTGCGGCCTGGTCCTGCCCAGCATCAGCGCCTGGGAAGTGGTGGGCAAGGAGAAATTCAAGACCACCGGGGGCTACATGTGCAGGTTCTGCAAGGGCTTCTGGAGGGCGAGCCGCGGCTCCAGATCACGGGGTGGCACAAGGACAAGGCCACATGCCTGCAGCTGGTGATGGACGAGCCCCCGGAGCAGCTATATAATCAGTGGATCCAGGACAGGATGGAGTTCTACAAGCGGGTGGAGCCGACGGAGCCTCCCATCCTCACTTCGCCATGGGGGGACAAGCTCCAGGAGTCGCTCTCGTTGGGCTGAACATTCAGGACCCCGACCACCAGTTTCCCCAAGATCTGGAGCAAGGGGTCCCACTGGGGGTCACGGACCCACCCCTGACCTCGCCGGGCATCTGGCGGAGCCGTTCCAGGAACTCCCTCACCCAACGGGCAGGGGTAACTACCCCTCGGCGGATCACTTCAGCGAGCTCATCCGGGGCACATTTCTGGAGGAGGTCCCCATGGGTATGGTAGAGGGCCCCTTCAGTAAGGTGGAGGCAGCATCGCGCTGTGGCTGCAAAATCGAGGACCTTTGTCCCGGCCCCCTAGCGGGCATCGACGAGGGGGACAAGATCCGCACGATCTACGATGGCTCGGTGGGAGGGGCCAATGACACCATCAGGAACCAGACGGTGGAAAGGACGACGGCTCCGACGGTGCTGGATGGGGTCCAAGCTCTTCATTGGCTACATGCGGCAGCTGCGGAGGGACCCCCCTCTCAGGGTGCCCTGGCCCCGAGAGGGGGGTCGTCAAACCTCCACCTGGGGGCTGGCTATGGCCGGAGCCGGGCACCAGGTGGGTGCTGCTCAAGGCGGACGTCACCAAGGCCCACCGGAGAGTGAAGGTCCTCAGGAAGGACTGGCGGTTCCAGGTGGCCTCACTGGGGGAAGAATGGTGGGTGAACAAGGTAGGCACATATGGCATGGCCAGTGCCCAATCCTACTGGGGACGCCTGGCAGCCCTTCTACTCAGGGTCCTCTACGCACTTTTCCCTCAAGTAGATTGGAACTTCGTCTTTGTCGATGACTTCCTGTGGCTGCTTCGAAGCGAGGGGGCAGTAAACTTGGCGGTGGCGCTGCTGGCCTTGGGCACCCCGCTTAGCTGGAAGAAGACGCATTTGGCGGAGGTTAACACATGGCTGGGTTTCGTGGTCCACCCGAACATCCCGCAGGTTCTCATGGCAGCCAACAAACACATCCTGGTTATGGAGGTTTTGCAGACCATGGTGGAAGGGCAGGCGATGCACTCAAAGGACATCGAGAAGGCCCTGGGTCGCATCCAATGGGCGACGGCTGCATGTCCGCTGGCGAAGTCGATGCTCCAGCCACTTTGGGCCTGGAAGATGGCCACCACCACGGTGGGGAAACCCCCCAAGGTGGTCAGGATGCTGGCGTTCATGCTGCGGTTCCTCTTCAACACGCCTTTCGTCCAGTACTCCCCTTACTTGCCGAAGTCCTCTTGGTGGGGTTGCAGCGATGCTAGCGCCTCGGACGAAGGACTGGCATTTGTGGGAGGTTGGTGCTCCAACAAAGTGGAGCCGGAAAAGAAGGAGGTGTACTGGTTCCACGAGCAGATCCACGTGGAGGAGTACCCTTGGGCATTCAAGAATGGGGATCCCAAGCGGAGGATTGCGGCTCTGGAGATGCTGGGCACGCTCTTCCTCTGTAACATGATCCTCACGCACCAAGGCCCTCTGTCCTCCCGGGTCCGACTCCCGGTGGGCAGTGACAATCAGGGCAACCTTGGATCCAAGAAGCCCTACACGACGGCGATCTTGATGGAGCTGGTCTTCCTGCTCCACACCCATGGCTGCTCGCTGGCGGCCAGCCACGTGCCCCGTGAATTCAATCAATGGGCTGATGAGCCAGATTTCTCTGGGTTCGACCCTTTGCAAAGGGTCCCCAAGCAGGAACTCTGCGAGGAGTTCGTTTTTCTCCCGCGTCTCCTGAATGGAGATGCATTTGACCTTAGCGCGGGCCCACCCATGCTCCCGTGACCGGAGCCGGTGGGCGACTCACTTCCCCTGGTGGCAGCCTTTATGTGGCCTGGGTGCCACGGGCCCCGGCTCAGGGGCGGGCGCTATCAGTCTGCACACCCGTTCTTCGTGAGTTGGGTGGCCCATGGGGCCCACCCAGCCTTTGTCATCTGACAGGGGAAGATGAGTCCCTGGCACCAACACACTGCTCGGATAAAAGAGTTATCGCGTGCTTGTGTGTGGTGCCGTTTGGTTAGCTTGCATACACTAAAGGAAATCCATCACTACTGGACATATTTTTCTTTTTTCCAGGGGACTTAAGCACATGGAGGTCTTCCATTTGCTTAAGCCCGCAGGAAAGAATAAACCTATTTCCAGTAGTAATAGATTCCCTTTAAAACCAGCAAGGGAAAGTAAAACATGTTCTTACACTAAGAAGATCTGTGCTTTTTGCAGACTGGCTGGTTGACCATTTTGGGCAGCGGTGCCTAAAAAAGGCAAAGGCGCGGGCCGGTCGTAGGGCCTAGCGTTCACGGAAAGACTGCAGCGAGGGTAGTCCCTGAGCACGTCCCTGCGAGGATGTTTGGCCCTCAGCCCGGGGCAGCTGGCCCTTTCTGGCCGTGGGCAAGGACTCAGGGCCCTTCCAGGTCGGGCTTCATTATGTGGGTCAAAAATAGGTACCCAATATAGAAGCCTGGTAAATGGAAACATGGACTAAAACTTGCGGTTGCCTGGTGGTTTAACTTTGACCCATACCCATTTTGACCGTTTCTGGGGGTGATCAAAGTCAGAAAATGTGGTTGGTTTCCTCTTTGATCATGCTAAAACAATGAGACCAGTTCCCCGTTTTTTTGCTTCCTTTTCCGTTGGCTTTGGTACCCATGTTGATTCTTTTTTGGCATGCTCCGGATCCTCATAGAGTTTGCTTCTCCCCACCCATCGGGTTTAGGGTTGTTGGGTAGTGGGGTCGTAAATGACGTCCGATCTGCGAGCCTCATACTCCACCAAGTGCTGCATGAAAGCTGTGACAGACCCTAGTTCGACAGCTGTGACAATAGCTGTGACAGACAGGAACTGATCTGCGCGACTGTGACAGACCGAAGCCTGAGGCTCCCGAACCGCCCCTAGGCCAACTCCACCTGTTGCAGGGCATGCGAGCCCTGCCTTGCATGTTTTTGGGCGCCCCTCTCACTTTGTCAGGTGAACACCCACAACCCCTCCAAGAATTGGGCCATCCCAAAACGTGGCTGGCTCTTGGTTTTCCTCTCCCAGAAAACTTGGTGGCTCCCAGCCATCCGGTTCCTTAGCTTTTTAGCCTTTTAGTGCTTAATTACTGTAGTGGTAGTTTCCATTTCACCCACTAAAAGTTAGTCAAACGTTTCGCGGGCAACCCTCCGAAAAATTCGGAAGAAGTCACAGGTCATGGGGTGGGGGGGGGGGGAGGGGCGGGAGTGGGGAGGGAGCCCAAATGGGTATGAGTCAAAGTTAAACCACCAGGGGACCGCAGGTTTTAGTCTATGTTTCCAT
The DNA here is from genome assembly GCA_963377175.1 of Effrenium voratum. Taxonomy (NCBI): domain Eukaryota; class Dinophyceae; order Suessiales; family Symbiodiniaceae; genus Effrenium; species Effrenium voratum. The sequence continues at coordinate 1,134,114 of CAUJNA010000502.1, read as the reverse complement.
TTACCAGGGTTCTATTTGGGGTACCTATTTTTGACCCATACCCAAATAAGCCCCAAATAAGGCCTTATTAAGGGCTCAATAGGAGCTTACCTCCCTCCCCTCGCAGCCTTCATAGGTGAACAGCAGCCTGGCCTGGTCCTGGCACCACCCGGAGGGCCGGTTCCACACGCTCACCTGGGGCACTGCGCTGGACCACCAGCTCAACGTCTACCTCTCCGCTGCGGACGGTCTCCGGAAGTTCGACCCGGACGGCAAGGTCGGGTCGGGGGGGAGCGGAGAGGATGTTTTCAGAGTGAGAACTCACCTTGAAAGGGATAGTGGACATGAACTCCCACCTTTGGGGGGGGGGATCGATCTGCATTTGGCCACGATTTTTTAGAGTGAGAACTCGCCTCAAAAGGGACAACATTGTGGACGTGAATCGGGACCCACAGAATGAGGTCCACCAAAGGGTGCCTTATTAAAATTCATAGCCATTTCGGGCTCGCAGCTTCATAGCCACAATGGCTTGGCGGTAACCCCAATGAACCCAGGTTTTCTCGAACCACCTGGGGGGTTGATCAAGATTTCCTGGCGCCCAAGTGACCATGGGTAACTTTCCCCATGTGGGGAATATCATCTTTTTCGTGGTTCATGCTTACCGGACCTTTTGATCAACTCCCACATGAGCAGCGGGGATGACCTGGGAAGCACTCACCAAAATACCGCTGAAACTGGTTTTGCCCATGAGATCTCAGGTCATTGGGGTGGCTCACCTGGTCAAAATAGGTGGACCAAATTGGGGTTCCTTGGCCTTTCGGAGTTCTCCTTGAAAGAACGAAAGTAATTAGTCTTTATGGTCCATGTGGACATTTTACAGCCACGGGCTCCGGTTTTCTCGATGCAAGAAAGCTGTTGGACCAAAGGTTGCCTGGATCAAAGGTTGCTGTTGCACAGCAAAAGTTCAACCACACGTTTTGCCCGGGCTCAAGGCCCAACCCATGCCTGCATGTTTTCTGTTGGAGTTTGTCGTCAGAGCTCCGTAAAGCGCATGAGGTTTGTTTTTCCCGGGAGTGGGATGGCGGATGGGCCTTTGCAGCAGGTGCGTTTTCATTTTCTTGACCCTTTGCTAAATCTGAGCCCAGTTGAAAGGTTCAAAGGAGAGGCCGTCCCGGGACCTGCCACTGGCGGTTCAATCAACTACCAGGGCCATCTATTTTCAACCAAGAAGGGCACCTCCCGGAAAGGGGTTCCCTATTTTGAGGCAGACTGGGGAAGACTCCCAAAGAGTTCAAGCTCAGCGGTTTCAGGTCCTGTGGGAGCACAAGACTTTGCCGGCACGCCTCATCAACGCGCCCGCCATTTACAAGGGCGCCGTTTATGCCACTGACACCTTGGGGGGCGTGCGCGCAGTAGACATGGCCACTGGGGAGAGGCTGTGGCACACCCAAATGGAGCCGACTGTTGGAGAGGACACTCAACTGCTATTGGGTCGGATCTTTAGACTTTAACTTTTTGGACAATCCAGTTGCGTTTTCCGTATGAAACCGGCAAAAAGTTGAGCACTTTTTGCGGAGGGGTCGTTGCAGCAACCAAGGACAATGGCTTCTCCATGGTCCATGCGGGCGTTGTCTTGACCGCTGCGGACTGGCGGCCCCCCTCGCCCCAAGGCGAGGCCAATCAAAAGGTGCGGGCGTTGAACGCCAGCACCGGCCAGGTCCTTTGGACCTTCACGCCGGACACGGCCGTGTGGAACTTCCTGCCGCTGTTCCCGGATCATGAGACGGTGGTCTTCCAAGACATGAGCGGACGGGTCTACCGCCTGGGCCTCTTTGATGGTCGGGAGATTTGGAAGGCGGGAGGTTTGGAGGGGAGCTGGACGGATGGCTCGGCGGCGCTCGGCGGCAATGGCCTGATATACGCTGTGAACAACAACAAGCCGCTGGCAGAAATCAAGAACCTGGACGCGACCGTCCCAGGATTCCCCAGAGATACAAACCCAGGCACTTTGAGTGCCTACGACCTGGACGGGAACCTGAAATGGCAGGTGACAACGCCGAAGCCGCCCAACAATGCGCCTGCTGTGGGCAAGATTCACGGATGGGATGGACTGTCAGTGATCATGCCGATCTGCCAGCAGGCATATCAAGGCGCGACCTGCGACGTCTACGCGCACGACGCGGATAGCGGAAGGTTGCGGTGGGTCTTCAACGGTCCGACGCAGAAGGGGCTGTCGCAGGCTGGCTTCCATTTGCTGAACAGAATCGTTCTTTTGCATCTTCCCCTGGTTTTAAAGGGAAGCGATTTCACTACTGGACATACGGCTCTGGGTGAAAACCAATGGTACCATTTTGGGGTAGGTGAATTCACCGCCCAATTTGGAGCCTATTTTGGTGGTTGGATTGAATCAGATGTTCACTGGGGGTCCGATTTGGATTTTGACCCATGGCCAACTGACCAGATTCTTGCTAGGGAGCTGCTACAGGAACCCCCCAAAACCGGCATTCACGGATGGTCCCGATTCAAGCACTTCGGCATCAAACAGGGAAGCGATTTCACTACTGGACACATTTTCTCATTTCTTCCAGTCTTCTCAACGCCAGGCCGGAGACCTGGCGGGGGCGTTGGAGAGAACGCTCTCCGGCATCCGGCCCGCGTGCCTCCCGAACGGCTGGAGCGCTCCGGCCATCGGGGCGGACGGCACGGTGTCTTTGGTGCATTTTGCCAAGGGATGTTAGGACTTTAACTTTTTGCCAACTGATGGGTTTTCCGTATTAAACGAAAAGTTAGTCACTTTTAGCAGGGGAGCAGAAAGCAACCAAGGTGTATCTGGGCAGCGAGGAGGGCCCCTTTTTCGCGCTCCGAGATGCTGACCGAGATGGCAGGGTGCTGGGGGAGCAGGAGGCGGGAAATGCGAAAGAAACACCACGTGGCCTTTTGACCATGTCTTCGACGACTTGTTTTGACGAGAGACATACATTCTCCGGGGACATTCGGGCCTGGTGCAAAGATGCATTAGGGGCCCCAGGTCGGCAACAAGTGTTCTTATTCCCCCGCTACTTAGCTCGAACAAACACAGGAACGCACCCTGAATCTATTCATGGATACTCATTTCCAGGAACCTGGAGACACAGGGTGATGGAACAGCAGTAACGACACTAATGAGGGGTCCTAGGCTGTTTATATGTGATACTCCAGAAAAGACATGCAATGGTCCCAGGGCATAAAAGAAGCATGAGGTACTTCCACAACCGGAGGGAAGGTGTCAAAATTAGGAACAACTTTGAAGACTCATGTTGTCATGTTGTCATGTACCGGTCTGTTTTGGGCCCAACGATCTTTGGGTCGTTTGGTGAAGACGCTTGTCTTATCGAGGTGATGCTTTGGACGCCCCACCAGTGGAGTCTTTAAACAACAAGTGCAGTGAAATTGGCGGAATTCACAGGGGCATCAATCCAGGTTTCCACTGTTGACTGCCGAGTAGACTTAAACCCACGGGTGATTCATTCCCCCAAAAGGAGAACCCCTGGGTTTAAGTCTATCTTGGAGTGCTCAAAAAGTGGAGCTCTGCATCAAAACAGTCTAATTGTGTGCAAAGTTGAATACCTCCCAAACTGATCACTATGGCTCGACCTTGAAATCTAGGACCACCGCCAAGGGTATGTGGCGACTCCTTTTGCACCCAATAGTGTTGACCCTCAGGGGTGGTTGATGAATATTCCTTGCCCCCAAGTGACCATGAATAACTTTGCCCATGTGGGAATTATCATCTCTTCGCGGTTTCCCAACCAATGCTCAACCCATACTTACCGGAGCTTTTGAAGCCCCATGTACACACTCCTTTCGAATCCTGGGCAAGTGGTAGCACATCCTTCACTTCCAAACTCCCGGTGTCTCACTTCCAAACTCTCGCTGCCTTCCAAATCCATGTGGGACATATGGCCACATGAATTCAACATTTCGGAACCCCCTGTGGTTGGTACAACCCCACCATGATGTCCACAGGGTCTCTGATCAAAATTCATGCCCATGTACTCTTGTTTTGTGGTTCCCCCAATGGTCATCCCATGTTTACCGGACCTCTGGATCGCCCTTCAGGTGTCTTATTTCCAGACTGGCGCCGCATTCTCTGGATCCTCCAGCGCAGCCATTGCCCCTGGCATGGTCGCGGTGGCCTCGTGCGACTCCCTTTTCGTCTTCAAAAACTGAGGTTCTTCCTGGAGCATGTCTGGCCTGGTCGAAACCTCAAGAATCAGCCCAAACAACAATTCGAAGGAACCAGGGATTCTCATTTGGTCGAAACCTCAAAGATCAACCGAAGCAAAATGGAAGGAGCCAGGGATGCTCGATCTTCATGTCTTTTTTTGCCCGGACGTCTATGTTGGGACATTTCGTTGCGGAGACAACACAACACGCAGATGATTCCACAGCCACCTTGGCCACACGGCGTGCTGGGGCGATGCTCTGAACCGGCAGACAGCCTTTGAGATGCCTCGGTACGTCACTTCTGCTTCGAGAGCCATGGTTGTGCATAGATCTAGGGGCACCTCCCCCATTCTTTCCAGGGATCCGGATCTTTTTAGAAAACCTACATAAACCCGACGAAAACGGATCCGGTTTTCGAAAAGAACGCTGGTTGAAAAGAATGGACAAGGAACCAACCCCTAGAATAGATGTAGAGACCCATTTGTGGCGGCCCACAGCGGCCCCGGCAATTAGACATGGGGCAATCGCCCTTCGAAAGTGAGAGTAAAGCAAAGCGGCCGCTTGGGCCTAGAGTTTGCACGAGTGACCCCATGAACGTTGCAGCTTGGCATAGGTTTGCCTTCCCAACAGAGCCTGATGAGTGAAGCTGGGCTCAAGTCATATGTGGAAAACTCTCCGGGACTTGTGCCACATGATTCCCATTTTGCTCCTGGCGATCGCTGCGGCTTCGGCTGAGAGCTGCAACGATGAGGGCTGTGGCGTGAACTTCCTCCAGTCCGCATCGCGGCTTCAGCGCACGGACACGGAGGAGAGCGACTGGCTGTGGGTCACAACCAATGGGATCCCATTTTGGGGTAGGTGCACCACCCATTTTAGAATCTAAGTGGGGATTGGGATGTTCACTGCGGGTACGATTTGGATTTTGACCCATGGCCAACTGACCAAATTCTTGCTAGGGAGCTGCTAAAGGAACGCGCCCAAAAACAGCATTCACGGATGGTCCCGAATGAAGCACCGAAGCCATCAAACAGGGCCATCCAATTGGATCACGTTTCTGGGTGGCTCCCAGCCATCTGGTTCCTTCGCTTTTTCGCTTTTTGGTGTTTAGTGAGGATTTCCATTAAACCTTTAGCGGGGGATCTGAGGGAAGCAGGGGCATTCATTTGAGCCACGCCCTTTTTTTTGGGCGAGGAGTATATTTGGCCCTCCGCGCGCGGCAGCTTTCCCTTTGTGGCCGTGGGGAAGGACTCAGGTCCCTTCCAGGTGCTTCGTCGGCAACGGGCAGATGTGGTGGTGGCTTCTCAAAGAGTCGGCGCCCCCCAAATGGCGGTGGCGGTTGAATTCCGGTGCCCCCAAAAGGGGTTTTGCAGTGGGCGTTTTGGGATTTTGGCCGGATACGATACGCCATGCTGAGAGTCTCGCTTTCATGTCAGGAGCCTCGCTGCAAATCGAGTGGCACCTGCTAGGTGAGCCACGTGCTCAAAACCGATTCGGGTACATGAAGGTTAGTAAGGGAGAATCCCAACCAAAAATAGCTGCGGAGATCCGCCTTCTTAATTCTTTACATGCCCTTGCCATAAATAGCTGCGGAGATCCGCCTTGTTAAGTCTTTACATGCCCTTGCCATAAATAGCTGCGGATCTCCGCCTTCTGAATTCTTGAAGCATGGTTCTGGGGATCGCCGTTTTAATCCCGGGTTTTGATTGTGACTCAGGTGAGGACTGATGTATTCAGGATGGTTCCAACCCAAGCCTTACGCGGGCATCCAGCCTCTATACTAACGGGCTAGCAGATAGAATATATATTTTTAGAGTAATTGAAAATGCACATTCCAAAAGTCGTAAAACAATATGGAGGGGTATTTATTTTAGGATTTTTGTCGTCTTGTTTTGGGATTTTTTTTCGCTTTTGGCTTCTTGGCTTCTTGGCTTCTTGGCTTTTCGGCTTCTTGGCTTCTCGGCTTCTGGGCTTCTGGGCTTTTTGCTGGTTTATGCGGCTTTTGGTTGCTTTTTGCCTTTTCGCATCCTCTGCATTCCCAGTTCCTTTTGCGGCTTTTCGCTGGTTTATGCGGCTTTTGGCGGCTTTTGGCGGCTTTGGCTTTTCGCATCCTTCGGGCTTTTTGGCTTTTGCGCCCTTTCATTGAATTTTGGGTTTGGCTTCCTGCATCATCAGCATCACCACCACCCTGTTTGAATCATCACTTCTTCGGACATCATGGGGGGGAAAGCCCCCCCAACCCACCCGCTACTGTTTAGATTGTTTGCAGAGTAGTTGCACCCCTATTTGAATCAACTCTTCAAACATCATGGGGGGGGGTTGCTGCCTCCCCCCTTACTTTTTAGTTTTCGAATTGCACCCCTATTTGAATCATCACTTTTTCGAGCGTCCAATTTCGCGAGAAATTGCTGCAACATACAACATTTTAGGTAATCTGTGTAATCCATGTATGTCTGCATGTATACATTTTTTCGAACATCATAGGGGAAGCCACCCCCGCCAACCCTCCCGCTGCCTTTTAAATTCTATCGCACCCTTTCTTGAATCATTGCACCCCTACTTGAATCATCACTTCTTCCGACATCATGGGGGGGGGCTGCCGCCCCCCCCAACCCCCCCGCTACGTTTTAGATTTTCTACAGAGATTTAATTGCACCCCTAGTTGAATTATCAATTCTTCGAACATCATGGGGGGGCTCCCCCCGGTAGTTTTTAGACTTTTTGCAGAGATTTAATTGCACCCCTATTCGAATCATCACTTCTGCGACCATGATGGGGGGGCCCCCCCCCCCCAACCCCCCCGCTTTTGTTTTTTTTGCTGGGATTGAAATGCCCTCTGTTTGAATCATTATTTTTTTCCGCCAGCTACTTTTTGGATTTTGTTACCCACGATTTGTTGGTGATGTTAGGGATGTTGGCCGGACATGCGGGGGATGTTGAAAACGATGCTGGGGATGTTGACGGGCTAGTGTAAAACGCGTCAATTTCGCGAGACTGTAAAATGCGACATTTTACTGGCCCTGACGAAAAACAAAAAAAATCCGGAAAGAAAAAACCAAATCCGCACCCCAAAAATATACAGCAAGAATAAATCGATAACCCACAGTTAGAATAACTCCAACCAAACCAGTTAGACTATTTCGACACAGTTCACATATTTCAAAACAAGCGTGTCTGTTATGAACAACTACTCTGCAATAAATGTCCTAGCTGCTAGCCCGTTGCTAGTATATGCGGCTTTCAGGAAACCATGTGGGTCCCATGATTTTCCATTTGGGTCCGTCTTTCTTTCGAGGGTATATACCCTTTTGGGTGGCTGGCTGGCAGAAAACAACACCAAACGGAAACCAACCATTTTGAGGGGTCCCCCTAAGAAAGACACACGCATTTACCAGAGGAATGCATGGCTTCTCCTTTTTTCAGGGCTCAAAAGCTCAGCCCGACGTGCCATGCCCCTCTCCCACGAACAGATAGAATATTTCATATACAGCAAATTCTCCAGAGACTCAAACGGTACCGAGCCCCAAGTATACATGAACACCATTTGGGGGGGGGGCACAGATAGAATATTTGCTTTTAGCAAACCTTCATCAGGTGATTCATCGTATACACAAATTACTAGATATAAAGATAGTAAATATTGGATTGCTTATTTTTCCCTCAGGATATTTCAACAAGGGGTGGCCTTCCTTTCCCTTTAACCCAACCCCAAACGGCACCGAGCCGAAACCATACATGAACACCATGGGGGGGCACAGTTAGAATATTTGTTCTTGGGCCGGGAAACCTTCATCAGGCGATTCATCGTATGCACACATTTATAAATATATATGTATATATATATATAGAGATAGCAAGCATTGGATGGCTTATTTTTTAAGGGCACTTCAGTACACTCCAACAAGGGGTGGCCTTCCTTTCCCTTTAATCCAACCCCAAACGGTACCGAGCCCAGAATATACATGAACACCATCGGGTGGCACAGTTAAGGGCCGGGAAACCTTCATTAGGCGATTAATCGCATGCACTCATATATATATATATATATACACATGGTAGATCTGGTTTTGCTTATTTTTGAGGGACCCCACTATATTCCAAACAGGGCGGCCTTCCTTTCCCTTTAACCCAACCCCAAACGGTACCGAGCCGAAACCATACATGAACACCATGGGGGGGTTTGTTTTTGGGCCGGGAAACCTTCATCACGCGATTCA
>CAUJNA010000502.1:1050715-1120715 GCA_963377175.1 Effrenium voratum | reverse complement strand
TGGGCGTTCAAACAGCCATGGATGGGGCCTGTCAACAACAAGTGTTCCCGTTCCCCTGCTCTTTAGCCCGAACAAACACCTGGAGTGGACAATATATTCGAGACTTTCATAAAAGGGGCGCAAAGATCCACAGTTGGTCAACACTGTTGAAGCATTGAGGTTCTGAGCAGGGAATGAGAAATGGAATGACCCCTATAAACCATCCGGTTCTTCTGGTTTCCTTTATTCGCGAATGCCCAACACGTGGACTCGTTGTCATTCCCTAGCTATCGCGCCGGTGGCAGGTTAAGCATGAAAAGAAGCACGGCATGGGCAGGCCTTTTGATATGGGAGGCTCGTTTTCTTTTTTTGTGGGGTCCCCCCTTTAAACAAAAAGACACTCCCATCTGGAATGGTGAGGTGCATAAAAGGATCTTAGGAGGTTCTTCAACTGGGGAGAAAAGGTAGAAGATTTGACGGCGATGCTGTCATGTTGTTTTGGCTGTGCCAAAGAAGGCCCGATGAGGCTCATCATTTGGTTAGTTTGCTTGCACCTGGGGCATCAACACTGTCATCTAATTTTCCGGAAGATCAATCACTGCCTGGTTGATAAACAGGGCTAGCCCAATCCTCTTGAATCCTGGACCGCAAAGGGTAGCACATTCTTTTGCACCCCTGACACCGGTGTCTCAATTTCAAACTTTCGGTACCTTTCCCATTTAGTGGGACATATAGGCATGTATTTAAACAAGGAACCCCCTGGAATCCTGGAAAGTGGTTGGTGGACATGCAACCCCACCTCAATGATGTCAATGAGAGGGTCCCTGATAAAAGATCATGCCCACATAATCTAGTTTTGTGGTTCCCCAATGGTCATCATCCCATGTTTCCCGGACCTTCTGATCGCTCAGGTGTCTCACTTCCAGACTGGCGCCGCATTCCCTGGATCCTCCAGCGCAGCCATCGCCCCGAACATGGTGGCAGTGTCGTCCTGCGACTCCCTTTTCGTCTTCAAAAGCTGAGGCGCGAGCAAGGCCTAAGGCGACCGCGCCCGAGACCAAGAGGCCACAGGACCACAGGACAGCGCACCGAGTTGCGCCTCTCGTACGTAGGGGGGCCTGGCGTTTTGTCCAAGGGCAAACAGCCCGTCGAATGGGGTTCTTTATTAAGCACAAAAGGACAAACAGCTCGAACCCATGGGTGGCCCCCTTGGCAAGATGCGAGGCCTGGCTCGGCACTCAGACAGAGTTGCGCTCCTGTGGTAAAGTGCGAAGTGCGAGGCTGCTGCTTGCGATATCGTGGAGCTTGCCCAATGGCCAACTAGCTTTTCTGCTGGAACACATTCCCAAAATTGTCCCAAGTGCTCTAGATTTGAGGGGAGATATCTGAACCACTTCCATACTTTTCCCATCCAGAAAGTCCGATTTGTTGTGTTTATAGGAGAACCCAGGTCTGCACTGTTCAATCTGAGCCTTTTCAATGCCTATGTTCCGTTCAGGTTTTAATTTCTCTCTTGTCACTGTACCTTGGGCATGCTGATTTGGCATCCTCGCAGCCTCACTCCGTGCCACTCGCCAGGAGCTGGTGTGGGGCCACCCAGTGACTGGTTGCATCGGCAAACTTTCGTGAACCGGGAAGTCAAAACACGCCGGAGCCGTTGTTATCGCGGTTATCATCGTCGTGGGTATCATCAGCGTCTGCTTGCGCCGCTTGCAATGCAAGGGATGCTATGATGAAAGTTATCATCATCATCATCATCATCATCATCATCATCATCATCATCATCATCATCATCATCATCATCATCATCATCATCATCATCATCATCATCATCATCACTATCCGTTTCTTTCTTATCTTTCGAATGTCACGTTAGCCCTGACTTGCAATGCAAGGCCCCCAATTTTGGTCAGCCCAACAACAGGTTGGGGAGCCTGTGGTCCGGCCAACCAAGACGTCGGTGGAACAAACTTCCAGTTTTTTTTGGGACTCCATGGTAGGTGGGGTGGGTTTGAGCGCGTAAATAAGTAGGCCCAACCCTGCTGAGAGCTCTTTTGAAAGAAAGTTATCAGCCCACCGAGGACCCTTGCTCTTAGCCTCTTCCCAACAATCGTGGAAGTGGACTAGCATGGACAGTTTTGGAAGACCACCATGCTTTTGGAATGGCAAGCCCTGGTCCACTTGCATGGCTGGTGAAAGAGGGCTAAAAGGAAGAGCAGCTGTCAGGGCATGAAAACAACGTGCGGGCCGGGTTCGAAACTTTGGCATTGTCTCGGAGACCGTGTCGTTTTCCCACCTTTTTCCTTTCTGTTTCTCTGCACCGTTTCCAGTTGCCAAAAGGGAAGCCAAACTGAGGTTGTTAAGCACAATTTGTCTCTAACCGCGCTTTACACATGTGGCTGTGGGTCAAAACCAATGGTACCATCTTGGGGTAGGTGCACCACCCATTGTAGTCTATTTTAGTGGGGATTGGGATGTTCACTCGGGGTACGGGCTTTTGACCCATGGCCATGTAACAAGGACTTGGCCCAACCCCGGCCTTGATACCCAGGCCGGTGACGCTTCACCTCTACAGCGTGGGGAGCTTACTCCATTGTCAAAATTAGGGGCGCTTTTTGGTATCCCCTTGACTTCCATTTGGTTAAGAAGGATGGCTGAAAAGAATGGACAAGGAATCAACCCCTAGCGTTTTGCTTCGAAAGAAGCGGGTTTTGCTTCCAAACCTCCATTTGATTAAGTTTTTTTTCCCTGTTGGTTTTACAGGGAAACTATCACTACCGGACATATTTTTTTCCAGGGGACTTCTCAGCAAACGGAGGTTGAAAAGGCGGCATGCTGGACAGCGCCAGAGTCAGCTAACGGCGCAATTGACAACACTGCCAGGGTGCAGTTGATTTGGGGAACACGGGCCTGCCCAATCTAGACTCAAAATCCGAAGCTGGAACGGTTTTACCCACATATCCACATTTCACATGTCCATTCGTATTCGGGAAACGAGTAGTGTTGTCCATTCATATATTTAATGGCCTGCGGCCTGGTTCCGCCGCCCCCCCATACACCTTAGAATTTCGGCCCGGGGCGAGATAAAGCACGCGTGCACGGACCCGTTCGCGGACACGAAGACAGACGCAGATACGTAGACAGACACAGACAGACACAAGAGAGACAGACAGACAAAAAGGAAGGGGGGGGAGGGTCTTCGCGGTCACGCACACAGACGCAGATACGTTGACAAACACAGCCAGACAGACGCAGATACGTAGACCGACGCAGACACACACACAAAGAGACACAGACAGGGTCTTCGCGGACACGAAGACAGACGCGAGGGGGGGAGGGGGGAGGGGAGGACGGGAGGGAGGCGGGGGGAGTGGGGGGGGGAGGAAACCAGAGATCCAGAGATCCAGACATCCAGACATCGAGACATCCAGACATCCAGAGATCCAGACATGCAGAGATCCAGACATCCAGAGAGCCAGGACCCACAGAATCAAAGGACACTCAAATTGTGAGTATCTGGGCGCCTGCTCTGTTTTGTTGTGTGTGTGTTTCGAGGTTACCCATTTCAGGTTGGTTTCAAGGGAAACCAAGAAGGACCCCCCACCATTTGGGGGTCCATATCAATACTTCGGATCGGCATCCCTATGTCAACGCATTCGCCAGGGTCTCGGCGACCTCTCTCATGAAAAGACTCCTTTGGTTGTAGCATCGATTTAGTTGATTTCGGTTCGTGTCAAAATTTATTCTTCCCAGACTTGCGGTGGTTCCTTTTAGGTTTCAGTTGACATAGACCCTTTCAAAGGGATGTTGCCACGGACAGGAAAATCTTCGGCTTTTGCCTGTCATCTTTGCCATGGCTGCGCGTAGTCTTTTAGTTTGTTTCTGCCGATGGTTTTCCCCCAGGCGATCGCGGGTATGGAGAGACTTGTGGGTCAAATCATGTAAAGACATGAAGATCCTTTGTTCGCTAGACGCACCGGACATATCGGCTGTCCTTTTGGTCTTCTTTTGAAGCCAGCAAACAAGGTACCGGTACCCTCAAACAGATACACAGCATGTGGTTTTCCTTTCGGGCCTGACCTCCCTCCCGTTTGCTGCTTCTCCAGTTGGGCGATGGCGGCTGGTGGTTCAACAAGGCGAGCCTTGGGGTCCGAACAGGCCTTGCTCAACTCGGGTGTCTCAAAGCCTCGATATATGGCTGTTGTCAAAACCGTTTTGGGATTCCATTGTGGAAATGGTAGGTGAATTCACCACCCATTTTAGGTTGCCTATTTTAGTGGTTGGATTGAATCGGATGTTCACTCGGGGTACTGGCTTTTGACCCATGGCCACATATGGCCTTCGGGTCGGCAGCGTTCTTGGGATTTCCCCAAAGCAAGACATTCCAGGTGGAAAAGTAGTTGGCGTGCATGGTTTCCACTGACCTGCAAAGGGTCCAACCAATTTGGGTTCCGATTGGGAGTCCCTACTGGCATATTTTTAGGTTTTTGGGTCTTTTGGTTCTGTTCATTTTGGCGGGCCCCGCCAAAAAAAGGGACCACCGTCAGTTTTTCGCACGCCCATGTCGTGTGGGCTGCTGCAAAAGCTGCCAGCTTTCGGTGTTTTCCTTAGGCCCATGGGCTCCCCATGCACCCAATGGTCGCCATGGTAGGCAGAGACCATTTTTTTGGTGTGGCCATGGAAGCCCTTTTTGTATTTGCTGTAAAGGAAAGTCACAATGCGGATGTCCATTATTTTTGAGGGTACCCATTTTTTTTGGTTTTAAAGGGACATCAAAAGGAAATTCACCATTTTGGGGGTCCAGCCTTAAAAAAGACAAACCCGTGTAGGCATTTACTCTCGATGTTCGCCTTTTTGCCGGAGCAAAACGACAAGCCCAGGTGGTATCCCCAACAGCCCCGGAACCCTCCTTTGAACCCTCCCTGAAAGCTGACCCAAACCACGCCTGTCCGCTGTTGGGAAAAAAAGCAGATGTCCCTGGTAAATGGAATGCAAATCTAAACCGGTGGAACCCATCTATATATGAGCATGTCTCAAAATCAGGGACCCCATCCAGGTGTTTGGATTCCTTTTTTCGTTCCCCAAAACCATCCAAAAGGGGGGGGTTCCCTATTTTGAGACAGCCCCATATTTCGATCCTCCTATTAAAACTATCCCAAAAGGGGGTTCCCTATTTTGAGACAGCCCCATATGGTGATCCTCCTAGTAAAACCATCCCAACAGGGGGCATTCCCTATTTTGAGACAGCCCCATATTTCGATCCTCCTAATCCCAAAAGGGGTTCCCTATTTTGAGACCTATCCAAACCACGCCGATCAAAATTGGACACCGGAGATCCTTTCTCGAAACAACCCGCGGCTTTTCCGGCAGCTTGAAAAAACAGAAGTCCCTGGTAAATGGAATGCCAATCTAAACCAGTGGAACCCATCGTTTTGAAGCCAAACTACCGTCAGAGACGTCTCTCTCTCTCTCTCTCTCTCTCTCTCTCTCTCTCTCTCTCTCTCTCTCTCTCTCTCTCTCTCTCTCTCGGTCCTCGGGGGGAAAAAGCAAAACACACACACACACACAAAACGCTGTTTCCGGGGAGGTCATTCAGAGATCCTCTCTCGAAAAAAGGGGGGGAAAAAGAAAAAGCAAAAAACGCTGTTTCCGGGCAGGTCATGAGCCCTTTCGGCCTGGCGGCCTTCCATTGTGGCGTGGAGGTGGGGTGCGACAGTTGTTTTCGGTGCGTGAGGCGTTTTTCCTGTGAAGGAACTGGGTGGTTTGCCTTTTGGGGGATCCGCAAGGGGTAGAATCGCCCAAGCCCGGGGATTTTTTGCGAGGTTTTCCGTGATCATATGTTGTATACGGCGTGAAGACATGATTTTGAAGGTGCACTGCACCAGGGTTGGAGCCAGAAAATGCCTGAAGGGCTGAAGGGGGAGGATGCCAGCAAAATGCCAGAAGGATTCTGCCAGGGAGATGTTTGGCTGGCGCTCTGATAGGACAGCTGAGGCCCATGTTCCCTTGTCAGCTCCTGCGGCCTCGCAGGTGCACGGGGAAGAGTGGAGCTTCTGTGTGCGCCCAGGGGGGGAGGGATCGAGGGAGCGGGGAATGAGAGGAAGCCGAGCTTTTCTTCGTCTGGGTCATCCAGGTTGGACACGTGAGTCAGGTGCATCTTGGACCGGTGGTTCCCCAAAAACCTGGGAAGAACCCAATCCGTGGGAAGCGGCTTCCGATGTCGCCAGACGTAGTCCGATTGTCGCGGAACGAAGCGACCGGTGCTTCCATTCAAAGGCTGGTTTTGCACCTCCCCCCTTGGCTCCATGAGTTTCCTTGGTGATGCTTAGTTTGGCCCATGAGTTTCCTTGGTGATATTTGTGGGTCCCCCTTTTTGGCCCATGAGTTTCCTTGGTGCTGCTTTCAGCTTGGAGGAAACGCACCAATGTCTCGGGACCTCCGGCCAAAGAAGCGGCAGGACACGTCTCCCGACTTCAAAGATTTGGCCGTGATCTCCTACAAGCCCAAATCCAGCCCAGGCGCGAAAAACGCGCGAGGTGGTTCGAGAACATGTCCCGGGTTCTCAAGTCCCTTAAAAAGGGTTGGCTTTTGGCTTCCGTTAAAAGCCATCCAAGAAGGATCAAGGGGTCCCTACAAAGAATGGGTTTCCTTCGGGCTTTTTTGCAACTCCATGGGAAAGGGGTGCATCACTGTGAGATGCTGCCTGATTGTCTATCCACAAGTCACTGCGTGAAAGGCGCGCTGGAACGGCTCCAGGTTCATTTTGGGACTTGTGCAGTGGCGCGCGCGCGGTGGCCGGTGCTGTGTTCCGTCCAAACGCGCGCGCGCGCGCGCGTTTGCATCTGGGGGGGCTGCTCATGGCCTTGAAAGGTTGTAGAGCAGCCATTGTTCCAGGTCTACCTTCCCCATTCTTTCCAGGGATCCTTCTTTTCAGGAAACCATCGAAAACCCAGAGAAACAGCTGGTTTTGGAAAAGAATGATGGTTGAAAAGAATGGGGAATCCACCTAGAATGGTAAGGGCTCCTGAGGAAACCGTGGCTCTGCGCCCTGAGTGAGCTGCGCCACGTCCTGCAAGTCCGGCCGGAGCCACCCGCGCAAGTGTGGCTGACACGTCGAGCAGACTTGTCATATTGCTGCATGCATACGATGGTCACAACTGTTTCTTCACTTTCCGCAAGTGAAGCAAGGGTTCAAGCATGGCGTCAGACGCTTGCAAGTTGACCGATCCTGATTCTGCTTCGGCCTGGTCAGGATGAGCAAGTCTGGCAGTCATCCTTGACTTCAGGTTCGCCTTTTCCGCTAAACAGAAAGAGGCCCCTCCAGACTTTGAGTTGCTGCACTTCTTGGTTGCAGCCATGTTTTCGGCCTTTTCTTTTCACCTTTGCCATCCCGGAGTCGAAGAATTCCATGGGTTTTGGTCCCGTGAAAACCCTCAGATGCACAGGCCATGTCTACGAGAGGAGCGTGCCCGGACGCCCAGTTGGATGCAACCCGCCCGCTGTTGACTTTTTTCCTTTTCCCGGTTTTGGCCGGCCAAATCATTTTCATTTTGAGTCACCTGAAGAGGTGATCATATTTTTTTCTGGGCCCCTAAGAGACAACATTGCAATGGGTGTTTCTTTCAAAGTGAGCGAAGCCTTCAGGTGGTTAGAGTCCTGTCTTCACTTTAGGGCAGAATGCGTGCCCTACTGTTGAGAACCCCCTCATGGACTCATGGACAGCGACCAGAGTGTCCGGTTGTGGCAAGTCCTGGGGAAGGACGACCAGGGCGGTTTCTTTTGGAAACGAACGCAGACCCAGCCTTAGCCAGGCTTGCTCCGAAACAAATGACCAAACCAGGGCTTGGTGGCTCCCAGCCATCCCCTTAGTTTTTTAGCCCTTCAGTGTTCTGTGTCAGTTTCCATTTGACCCACTAAAACTTAAACTTTTAGCGGGGGATCTGAGGGCAGCCCAGAGACCCCTCTCGTTTTTCCTTTTACCCCAAAGGGGCCAACACTCGACCATTGTGACGGTGTTTGTCTTTGGAGCATCCGGATGACATGAGCGACAGCTCAGCTCGGTGGGTGGCTCGGGAGTGTTCCCAGTACTTCAGGGCGGAATGACAAAGCATCGCTTCCCAAGCTCGGTGGTGTGGACCCTTCTTGAGATCAGAGGCAGTACCCGCCAAGACCATCCCGGGGAATCTGGAAGACACTGTTGTTTTCGTTGCCGGTTTCCTGTTTGAAGCCTCTGAACCCCAAAACCGGCCTAATTGCAACAAGCGCGCACGCCAGCCAGATGGGTATTCTTTTTTGAGGGTACCGCTTTTTGCTTGGCTTAAAGGGGGACCGAAAGCACAACCAGCATTTTTTGGACATGCCCCTTTGACAATTTGCTCCACCCTCTCTCCCAGACCCCATTCCTTTGGTGATGCAGCTTATCCGCATTGAATGTTGCGCCACAGCTACCAGGAAAACCAGGCCCTTGTCCCGAGCCACAACCTTCCCTCGCAAGACAGCTACAACATGCATTTTTGTTTCCAAGCCCTCCAGTTACAACCCACACGTTTTGTTACAGTAGTGTCACCTCCAAGAGGGTGGATGCGTGTGTTTGTGTTTGCGTGTCATATCACCTGAAAGGATATTTTGGGGCCAACTAAAGCATCACCTTGGCCAGCTGATTTAGAGGATCCCCTCGTAAATCGCCTGGGTGTTTGGGTTCCTTCCAAGAATCCTGTCTAAGAAGGTGATTTCTTGTCGGTTGCCAAAAACATGCCATCACCGCCTCCATGTTCGTTTCACCGATTTCGGAACGAGGCCCATGGGGGTGACACACCTGAGCAAATCGGATTTGAAGCTGCTGCTGCGAAGGCGCATCGCCCGCGAAAAGCGAATGCCGTGGGTGCCCCATGAGAAATGGCCGTGGGTCAACACCAATGGTACCATTTTGGGCCCATTTTAGTCTATTTTAGTGGGATTCGGATGTTCACTGGGGGTACGGGATTTTGATTCATGCTTAAACCAGCTGTTGGAATGATCGCAGCATTTGCAGATGTTTTCCTTTCACAGGGGAACAATTGCCTTGCGTCAATGGCTGAATTCTGAGCAGCGGCAAAGGGGTCGCTAAAAAAGGCCATGCATGTCCAAAGCAGCGAAAGCGGAGCAGCCTATGCCAATCAGCATCCAGATTCTACGGGCTGTGACATCTTGTGCTTCCTCGGGAGGAGCGAGTTTTTGTGTAGCGCTCTGGATGGATAGACTAGTGCACTGTTATGCTGAGGCTCGGAGTAATGTATAATTTTGATTTGAGCTCGTCCTCTGTCTACTTGTAGAGTAAGACTAGCATTGCTCAGATCAACACAGCTTTACACGAAATGGCTTCGGTGTTCCCTTCGGTTTCCAACCACCCAAAAGGAAACCAAAAGTGTTCAAAACCCAACCTAACCATCCTTTTGGTTTCAACAGCTACCCGGTACCCTTGCGGCCAGGATGTCTGCCCGCTGGCCCGGACCAAAGTACAACGTCCTCAACAGTCCGGAAGCCTGGCTGGGTGGCTCCCAGCCATCCGGTTCCTTAGCCTTCTAGCTTTGTGGTCGGTTTAGTGCCTGTGTTTCCATTTAACCCACAAGTGAAACCTGTAGCAGGGGATCTGAGGGAAGTTGGTTTAGTGGTTGTGTTTCCGTTTCAACTCATGGTGGTCGGCAGGGAGCCCGTCTTTTCGGAGCAAAGAAGAGGGAGGGTTTCGGAGCTACCAGGCGTTCGGTACGGCCATGGTTATGGGTCAAAAATGAAACCACCAGGCGACCGCATGTGTTAGTCCATGATGGCATTTACCAGGGCAAGCCATTTGGGACACCAATTTTGACGCGTAGGTGAGGCAAGGTTCTTGCACCTTCCTTCGGTTTACCTTCAAAGGGGCTGGGGCTTGGTCGTCAGAGCCGGGCCCTGAACCCTTCCGTTCCCCCAATTTGAGGGCGGAAGGAAAGCTGAACCGAGGCCGCGGATGACTTTGGGGCCGGGGGGTGGTGAGGCGACGCAGCATAGCCTGCAACATGCACTTGCACTGAAAGGGCTACCTCGGCCCTTGGAGTGTGTTGAATGATGTACGTGTGTGAGTCAGTGAGTGAGTGTGAGTGTGAGTGTGAGTGTGAGTGTGAGTGTGAGTGTGTGTGTTTTTCTGGGGGAACTGGGTTGGGGGGGGTCCCTTTTTGGAGACACAACCCGGAGGCAGTAATGGTCCACATCCCCCCCACCTGATCCAGCTGTTTGCTGGAATGAATGGTACACTCTTGAAAGCTATCATGTTTTGAAGAAACACACGTTTTGTCGGAGGACTTGTCTTTCTTGGCTTCCCCTTCTCGGGGTTTGCATTGCAGGTTAGTCTTCCGGGGAGCGATTGCGGCTCCTTTTTGTTTGGCATGCATTCGGTGAAGAACAATGTTTTATTTTGCCCTGTTGGTTTTACAGGGAACCTTAGTTGAACTTGCTTTTGGAGTTTCAGTTGCGCACCCTTTTTCCAACTTGGCGAGGGTTCCATTGTTCGATCTCAAGGATGTAGACCCAGTTTCACTCAGCCACCCCTGGGTTTAAGTCTATCTCAAGAAATGGAACCCTGGCTACTTCACAGACCCCAGGGGATTTCCTTGGAGAGGGTGACAAGTCGGGACTGGATCTCTTCGAGCCACAGACCTGCAGATGTGCCTGACATCTTGCTTCTCTGGGTGCTGAAGAACCCAGAATTCTTGGAGGCCTACGTTTTCTTCTAGACATTCGGTTTCGTGCCTGCGTTTTTGCTTCAGGGATGTTTGTATTTTCCAGTAGGAATTGACCCAAGACTTGCGAGTTTCAACGGCCAAACCGCGGGGAATTTGTGGCGCAGGGTGTGTGGTTTCTGATACCCTTGTCAGGTTTAAAGGGAAACCCAAAGGAACGCCTCCATTTGGGGGTCCAACTAAAACCGGGCCCAGACCCTGAGGCAATTGCTGTCACTTCTGCGACGAGTTCTGCATGTTCTTAGGCCCGGACGACGAAGAGCTTCGGCGTTTCGGGATACGGAGCTCGAAATCGGGGACTCGCAAATCTGCGGCGGTCCTTTGCTTGCGAAAGCCGCAGAAACTGCAGAACTGCTTCGCGCGGCCCGCGGGTATTCCTTTGGGTTGGCTTTGAGGTCAGCTCCGGCAGCACCGGGTTCTTCTAGGGGTAGCTTCAACGTCCATTCTCTCCAGGGATCCGGATCTTTCTCACAAAAAAACTTCGCTTCGAGCAATCCCCACCCTCCACACTCACGCTCTTACGACCGTTACAACAAATTCCTCCGCATCCTGGAGACTTCGACCCCAAATTCCCATCGGTCGTTTTGGACATTGAGCAAAACCAGACTGGCGGGATACTGGCCGGATACTCGGCAGGATCCACCGGCAAGGGGTGCTCAGCGGGATGCTCGGCAGGATCCACCGGCAAAGGGTACTCAGCGGGATACTCGGAGGGATCCACTGGCGAGCCGCTCTGGCGGGATACTCGGCAGGATCCACTGGCGAGCCGCTCTGGCGGGATACTCGGCGGGATCCGCTCTGGCGGGATACTCGGCGGGATCCACTGGCAAGCCGCTCTGGCGAGATACTCGGCGGGATCCACTGGCGAGCCGCTCTGGCGGGATACTCGGCGGGATCCACTGGCGAGCTGCTCTGGCGGGATTCTGGGTGGGGGCGTGGTGTAGAAGCATCGCAAACGCGGACTCCAACATAAAATCCAACAACCCCTTTCTGTCGGGTGGGGAAAACACCAAAATACCCGTGGAAATCGCGATCGCTTTTTGCAAAGAAGGATGGCTGAAAAGAATGGACAAGGAATCAACCCCTCGAGTTTTGCTTCGAAAGCGGGGTGGCTTGAGTTTTGAACGGGCTGAAGTGGGCTGGGCTGCTGGGGCTGGCCTGTGCCCAGTGCCAGACATTGGATGGTTAGGGGGGGATTTGGGGGAATTTGACCGGTTTCTAAGGGGGTTTGACCGGTTTCTAGGGGTTTCTGCGGGGGATGCGACTTCTACAAAAAAAGTTGATGGGGAATTTGGCCGAAATCTAGGTGGAATTTGGCCAGCTATTTTGACGGGCTGTGCCACAGACGGCCACAAAACAAGTGAACGTGGAAGTGACTGCGGACGAGGTGGGTGACATTTGACATTGAGACGAGATGGGCGACGAAGCAGCTGGGAGCAAGGCAAAGAACGACGCCGCGTTCTTGTCAAGGATGCAGAGGGGCTGGAGGCGGCTGGAGGTCGAACGGGGATGTTAAGCTCCGAAGGGTCTGACCTGACACATATTGGATCTGCCGAACAACTCTCTCGGGTGTTTCTCCGCCCCCGAAACTTTGGAAAGGGGCACAAGGGGACAGAGCCACCCTTATGTCAGACATTCTTTGAGTAGGTGGTCTTTTGAAGACATCCTTGGAGAAATCAAGCTCTCTTACATCGCAGCGGCTTCCTTCTGCCAATTCGATCTAAAAGGGCTTCAGGGAATACAGGGGGAGGTGGTGGTTTAAATGGGGACGTTCCATCCTGCTTGGGTTGGTAGGCGGTCATCAACCGCGGGACTTTTTGACAACTGGGTGCGTCTTGAACTAGGTACGCTAGCCCGTCGCGTGCGTCAGCTACTAGCCCCCTATCCCTATCCGCGCGTCAGCTACTAACCCCCGTTTTTTGGGAAGTTTTCAAGGGAAACCGCAAGGAAAGTAACACGTTTTTGGGGTTTCTACAAGATCAGCAACTGGGATCTGGAGTTCTGACCAGGGCTATGGGTGTGTCTTGAAATGAGAGGACCAGCGTGGCCGGTTCTAATCTGGTCTGCCTTTCACCCTGAGCCAGAAGGTGCTCGGCAAGCGTATGCCGTATGCCCTGCAAGAGAACCAGTTGGATGGTTCAGCTGGTTCCACCTCAGCTCATTGCCAGTTGCAAGGCCTGGAAACCCCCCAAGACGTGGCTTTGCAGAGAGAGAGCCGCACCTGTTGCCATGGTCAACACATGTTTTGACTTGGGCTCCCGGCTTCCCTATGAACCCAACTAAAAAAATGGTGGCAACACTGAACCCCTGAGGATGGTCATCCACTTAGGAAGTAAGACTTCTACGGGTTGATTCCCCATTCTTTTCAGCCATCCTTCTTTTCAAAAACCGATCGCCATTTCCCCATGGGTGTTGGTGGTTTTCTAGAAAGATCCGGATCCCTGGAAAGAATGGACATGGAAGCTACCCCGCAGAACTGAGGGAACTCAGTTGCCCAAAGGACCCAGAAATATAAGGTTAACCTTTTGGGGAAAACCAAAAGGTCAAAAACCTCGGCTTTGAACAAGCGAGGGAACCCTAGCAGACTCGCCTTTCTCCTCTTCGCGAATTTCGATTTTCGAGGCGTCGGCCCGGTGCCGAACAGCGTCTTCGCGCTGGCGGCGGCGGCGAAAGGCGAGACGGACACGACTTCGCGGCGGGCGGCGAGATGGCGAGATCAGGGTACCGATCATGTGGGTAAGGGTCAAATTAAACCACCAGGAATCGGACCGCGGGTTAAATCGTCCACGTTTCCACTTGCCAGGGTTCCATTTTGGGTACCTACTTCTGACCCACAGCCATGCTTTGTGCTCGGGAAAGGACAGGGAATAAGCTTGACTGTTATTGGGCAACGGATCTTTGGACTGAAAAACAGTTTGGTTGAAATCAGGTTGGGTTTTCCGTACTAAACCCCCAAAAAGTTAAACTTTTCGCAGGGGGGTCTTCTGCAACCAAGTAAGGGGTTGTGTGTGTCCTGTTTTTGTGGCTTTTACAGGGAAACCAAAAGGACCACCGCCATTTTGGGGGGTCTTGTGAGAGAAAAAAGAAGCAGTTCGAACGGAGTGGAAAGGCACGCCCCTTTGGGAATCGCACGTTTTCGAGGGAGTAGGTTGAAGTGTCACTGTTAACTGTATCGGGTCTTCTTGCGCCTGCTCTGTTCGGACTTCTAATGGCACCCAAGTCTCCCAAACAAAAAAACTTGCTGTGGATGGATCCACGCGGACCGGCACAAGTTGGGATGGACGCCTAAGGAATACTGGTTGATAAGCCACCCAACTGGTGTGAAGTTTTTTTTTAATGCTCATAATGAATCATCATGTGGGTTTCATGGCAGCATGGTACGCGACCAATGCGAACCAATCCATCACACTCATCCACTCGAAGATCAATTTCGCAACAAGCACTCAGTTGTTCAAAACTGACCTTTTGACCTTTTGGTTTTCCCGTTTTGGTCCATTTTTAGTGGAGGTCCCAAAAGGTTAACCTTTTATGTCCAGGTCCTTTGGGCAAGTGAGAACAAATTGAGTTCAGCACTCCAAGGCCGGGCGTGAACCTTCCTCTGCCCCGTGGACTCCGCCCTTTTGGCAACTTCTGGTTGCGGAGGGGTCTCCCCTTGAAACTCAACCAGCCCAAAAAGGCCTCTCCCGTCCGCATTTTGCCATCCAGTCATAGGGTCCCCCCTACATTTTTTGGCATATTCTGAATACGCCCACCCAAAACAACAATATTTTCACCCAATTATCACTCCCCGAAAAGTGGCTAACCAATTGGAAAAAGGAAATCCTAAGGGCTAACTCAAATAATGTCAACAATCACAGTAAAATACATTTGGAACATTGGATGGCAAAATGCGGAACTTCGGTAGAACCTCACGAGACTTCGTGACGGGCAAGGCCTAGGCAGGAAGGCACCACCACGGCTTATACGGGCAAATGTTACTACAATTGCAACATATAAAATGTCATATGTTGCAAGTATAGCCTAATTAAGAAAGTCAATCGCCATCTGACTAATAAATGGCAACGCTTTCATTATCGCTAAATTCTTCATCCTCGTCGGAGAAGTCTTCCGTGCTTACTATATGATAAAATCGGATATGCCATTCTGCCTCTGTTCTGAATGGCATCATTTCTAATAGTGCTCGCATGGCATTGTACTAACCAATTCTCAAATGTTCTCTTTTGTCATCAATACTGTCAATGAACCAGAGTTGCTTAAATATATTTTCAATATCATATATGTAGGAATAGTTTTAGAATGTTTTCAATTCTACATATATTGCATAGTCAGATTTGGTATCATCTAATGCTTCAGTTAAAGTCGTTGCCCAGAATGGGTTTCTTTTTACTCTCTCCCAAGTTGGAAAATGGTTTTTGAGAATATCATTGTATCTGTAAGGAAATGTATCATACCAGTCACATGACATAATCTTCAATCTGATTTCCAATGGTAAATTATTAATGTCGCACATACTGTACTTAATGTATTAAGGTAATGTTTATTTAAACACATGTTCAGGGAATGTGTTTAATCAACAATACTATAAGTACAACATAAAAGATCTTATATTTTGTAAGTGTAGTAAAATTATGGTATTAAAGGCTTTAACATGTATTTCCATAGGTTGTATTCGTTTCTTCTGTTCCTTCCTTAACTCTTTTGTTGCTTTTACTTTGTCTCTGCATTCCTTACATGTTTTGCAAAATATATCTTCCATTTTAATTCTATCATACATTTTGTGAAAATCCTTTCTTGGCGTTGCCTCATCGCATTTACTGCAATGATAAACCATTGTGCATCCTGTTTCTTCTTCGTCATTTGTAGAACTCATAATATTATTTATGCTAATATTTCTTTAAATGCCTTTCAATGAACGATATTGTATAGAATGATATGATCATGAATACACCCCTGTGTCTTCATCAACATCAGTTTTGTATTAATCCACTGTTGATTTCTTTAATTTATCTTTGGTTTAATTTCTTCAGATATATACCTCTCTTGTTCTTATATTCCTGACTATCTCTATCTACTTCTTTCGGTTGATAGTTGTTATTTGTATATGTTGGTTTCTGTGTCATGCTTTCTAAAATTGAATATATTTGTTTGTTCTGTTCCTTTATCTCATCAATTTTCAGAATCAGTTTATCTACACTTTCCATATATACTATATTACAAAATAAACCTTGTAAGACTAAATGTTGAAACTATGTTAAAACTACTCTTTAAATACTAACTTATGTTCTTGTTAAAACTAACATTAATCAAATGTTCATTAGTTTCAATAACCATACCACCATCATCCTTTTCTCAATATTCAAATCCTTATCTGTCTTTTTATAAGAACACATACATGGAATACACCTAACCTTAACTCCACCTTTTTTTAATCTACTGTCAATTCATTTTTGAAATTCATAGCATGATTACATTTATCGCATTTTATAGCTTTACTTTCACCCATTGATTTAACACTTTCTGTTGTTTCTTTCCGTGCTTCAATTTCTGGCATTGGTCTTTCTTTGCTTTTACTCTTATTATTTTTTGGCATTTATATTAATATTTACATTCGTATTTTGATAAGGTGTATTCCTACCTTATTTAATCCATTGTATAATAACAACATTTTTGAGTTTTGTTATCAGTTATTACAACTTGTTCTACTTTCTCTTGTTCATCTATTGTATTGATATAATATGAATAGCTTCTATTCATATAAATAATAAGATCAGTTTTGATTAATTCATCTTATTATTAGAATATTCGGGGTTCAGCAATGGGGTTTCTTCGCACATACAAACGGGGATCAAAGTAATTAGCTTCACTGCTTATTGATTGAAGCAATGGAAAGCCTGTTCCATTTCAAGATACATCCCCTACGTATCTTGAACAGATGTTCCATTTAGTATGAATTATAATGATTTTCTATATATTTTTAATATTAACTATGACCGATGTTCCAATTATCAAGCCAATAGATATAACTGGTTACGAGTTCAATCAATCTAAATATGAGCATGTGCCAAATTTATCATTTAGAAGTATTATTGTTGCGAGTTCGACAGGGAGCAAAACAGTACTTTGTCAGAACCTTATCTTAAGTGTTTATAGAAATTCATTTGCA
Organism: Effrenium voratum; assembly: GCA_963377175.1. Taxonomy (NCBI): domain Eukaryota; class Dinophyceae; order Suessiales; family Symbiodiniaceae; genus Effrenium; species Effrenium voratum. The sequence continues at coordinate 1,103,822 of CAUJNA010000502.1, read as the reverse complement.
AGAATATTTATATTTTCACCCAGCGTCCATAACGACCCTATACTTACCGAAGTTGAAAAATATATCCGCGATGAATTGCACGTGGATGATGAAAAGGAACAAATCAACTTTCACAATTACAATCCAACTGATTTAGAAAATGCAATTGAAAGACAGAATAAAATTATTTATTATATGAAATCTGAAAAGAGAAAGAAACTACATTCAATATTAATCGTTATAGACGATCATGCCGATGATCCTAAATTTGTTAGATATAGTAAATTTTTACACGGGCTTTTTACGAGAGGCAGGCACGATGCAGTAAGTGTGATTTGTTCAACGCAAAAATTTAATGTTTTAGCACCTATCATTCGTCAAAGTGCCGGTTCATTATGTATTTTCAGGTTGAACAATGCCAGTGAGTCAATGAGTTTTATTGAATAAACAATCGCATATTAGATATGTATCATGAAGCAGTGAATTTTGCTCCATATTCTTTCTTCTATGTGAACATGAATGCTAAGAATGTAAATGATATGTTTTATGTAAATGATATGTTTTATATCAATTTTCAATATACATTTCAAATTACTGAAGATTAATACTATTAATATGTGTTTTAATATTCTTAATTTAAAACAATGAATAGCTACGTAAATTCAAAGCAGGTAGCTTTTTTACATTCACTAGCTTTCTCTAATTTATCAATTATTGCTTTCAATGAATTTACTTGTGGAATATCAATTCTTGATAGATATCTTTTACTATGTTAATAGCCTCATCATCATCAATTTCTACTGGGTTTGATTTACTTGAACCCATTAAAATAATTTTTTATATTTGTTTTTCAATATTATCCTTTTGTTTGTTCTTCTTCTGCTTCTTCTTCATCTTCAGTTGGTGCTAGTATTTCATCTGGACTTTCTAGGGGAGCAGGAAGAATATTAATGACTTCATTAGAACTACTACTGCTACTACTGCTACCACTGCTGCTACTTTGTGCATTTCCTGCCATTATCTCATTGAAATATTTGTAGTTGTTGCGATTGGGCTGCGCGATACGTTTAATATTCTATCTGCTGTTGTAGCGTCGTTGTGTAACATTATCTCTATCATTTTTTCTTCTTCGTCGCTGTCCTCCTCGTCGGGTGGTTTCTTTGGTGGTGGTTCTGGTGGTTTGTTGTTGTCAAGCATTGTAGTAAAGGCTGACACCATTGCATCACGTTGGTTTTTCAGTGTTTCTGTTGCCTGTGTTGTTGTTGGTTCATTTCTTTTGTATGTCTTGTGCCAACAGTTTTTAAGCATTATTTTAAACATTTTGTCTTGGTTTTCTCTTACCTTAAGCCTTAAACGCTTCAAATGTCGTATTTAATCGTTGTCTTGCATCATTGTATAACCTTTCTTGAGTCTCTCTGGTTTCTGTAGCACTAGTATCTGTGTTGGTTGTTGTATCAATAAATTCTCTTGGTGTGCCCTTGTTCATCATTTTCTGCAGTTGTCTTGGTGGTGGTGGGTTTGAAAAACTGTCGTCATCATCATATTTATGTTGAACTTCTGCTTCTTTCTTTTGGAGGTTTTGCCATCTTTTTGGTAGTTGCCCCTAATATTTGTTGAGGTTTGGCGATATATTTGCAATAAACTAAGTCGCCATACATTTGGTCGATTTGGTCTGCTATTGGTATTTTTACATCGCCTTTTGCATTCTTATGAAGTCTAAATAGATGAGACAATTATTCAAACTCTGTTGCCTTAATTAGTTGTATAATCAAAGGAAGTTTAATAAGAAACTTCCGTAGCACTGGAACTAAATGAGCTAGCTGCTTCGACATATGGCCATGACAGGTAGCTTGACACATAAATAGCTTTCCAAAATATGGTTAGCGTGACAGATAGACAGCTTGGACATATAGCTAGCTTGACAGATAGATAGCTTTGACATATAGCTAGCTTGACAGACAGATAGCTTTAAGATGCATGAATGTGCGCGAAAAAAGCTACGACAAATGCTGAAATCAGGAGAGCGGGGGAAGGCAAGATGCAGAAAACGTTGGCGCTGTGCGTGAATTGGGCTTCCGACGGTGCGCAAACCACCTCGGTCGCGACGCCTGTGCGGAGATGGTCTCGGAACGGGTGCGGAACGGTCTCGGCACGGTCTCGGCGAAGGGACCATGGGCACGGCCGTGCGAAGGTTTCGCAAGGTTTGAGTTGCGTGGCAGGCGCAGTACTTTCGCAAGGTCAGGTATAGGTTTCGTGGCGGGCGCAGCACTTTCGTGCGGTCAATCACAGATTTCGGGGCAGGCGCGCTACTTTCCCAAGGCTCTGGATGCATTCTCTGCGAGCTGGGGAATGGTAAGATGCAGAAAACGCTGGCGCAGTGCGTGAATTGGGCTTCCGGACAGTGCGCAAACCACCTCGGTCGCGATGCCTGTACGGAGGCGGTCTTGGAACGGGTGCGGAACGGGTGCGAAACGGTCTCGGAACTGTCACGGCGACGGGACCATTGGCACGGCCGCGCGAAGGTTTTGTAAGGTTTGAGTTGCGTGGCAGGCGAAGTACTTTCGCAAGGTCAGGTATAGATTTCGTGGCAGGCGCAGCACTTTCGTGTAAGATGCAGAAAACGCTGGCGCTGTGCGTGAATTGGGCTTCCGGACGGTGCGCAAACCACCTCGGTCGCGACGCCTGTGCGGAGACGGTCTTGGAACGGGTGCGGAACGGGTGCGGAATGGTCTCGGAACGGTCTCGGCGACGTTGGCACAGCACTCCTGCCACACCCCCGCAGTTGGCGTCTGGCAACTTACTGACCCTCGGGATGACGATGATGAGGAGTTCCTCGCACTACCCGTGCTTCCGAGGCTCCACGGTCCGCGCAATGATCATGAAGATGCGGTGTGGCAAGGGCCGCGGTAAACACGAACCCGGCAAAGGTGCACGTGACGCTCCTGGCTCGCCTCGTCACGACGATAGGAGCGGGGGTGCTCGCGACGAAGGTCGTGATGATCGGAGGCACTGAGGCCGCTGATAGGCGCGGGGCCGACAGGGATGATCGCCGAGGGCAAGACGCCCCAGCGGGCGAGCGCCGTGATCGGCCGCGTGATGAGAGCGACAAGCGCGGGGACCGCCGACAGCAGTCGGATCCCCCTCCACCTCGTCGCCAAGGCGGTGGTGATCGACGCAGAGACGATCCCCCGCGTGACAGGAGGCAGGACAGGCCGCCGGCCAGTCACGACGGACGGTGAGTCGATATTTCACTCCAAAAGACAAGAAAACCGGAAAACTACCCCAGACTGGACAGCATTTTGCGCTAATTACAAAAGTGCTGGTGATGCAAAGGTTCTCGCAATTCAGGTGAGGATTGGGACTTAGTTTATGTTCGTTGTAAAGAGTTTGATGACCAGTTGAACGCTTTGCGCAAGGGAAAATCAGAGCGTGCACTTCTGAATGACCTGCAATCCTAAACCTAGATCAGTTCTAGAACGAGCACAGTGATGTTTCTCGTTGTTGAAAAACTGTTGTATTAGCCTTGTTTCCATCCGCATCTTGCCATTCAATTTCACTGGGATTTTGTTTCATGATTTGGGCTAACGGTTAGAATATTTCCTTATCTCATGGTTAACCACTTTTTGGGAGCGATAATTGATTGAAAATAGAGGGTTTGGTGGGCGTATTCAGAATATGCAAAAAATGTAGGGCGGACCCTACGACTGGATGGCAAAATGCGGACGGGAGAGGCCTGGTCTATCTCAACCACCCCCCCTTACCCCCCAGATGTCCTTTTAAAGAATGGACCAAACAAAAGGGGGGGGGGTTACCGCAAAAGGGGGGCGGGTTACCGCAAACAAGGTATCATGATAAAATCTGACAGTTGGGCGCCTTTTTCCCATTGAAATCCACTGGGCATCTGAGTTTCACCCCCCAACCCCAAGCCATCTGTGAGAGCCTCGTCAGACTTCTTCCGCTCCCTGGATGCCCTGGAAGTGCGGCGCCAGGCGGGAAAGCCTCGAAGCAAGTGGCTCCTGGATGAAGAATTTCCAGTAAAAAGTAAGGGGTCAGACTACTTTTGGAGGGAACACCCCAGGGTACTGGGATCTTTCAATCTTCCCCTTTGTGCCTTCAAAAGTGGCAGCTTCTTGTATCCCAGTTATGTGGTTGCTGGTTGCATCTTTCGACCGGACAATCCAACCTGGACTTCTAGAAGAACCAGGACAGATCTCTTGTGAGGATGCAGGGGCGCGGGGGGGGGGGGGGTGTCACTCACTTTGTGCCGCCATTTAAGGAAGTCCACAAAGGGGCAACCACAAGGGTTCACAATTGACAACCCTCCGAATCTGTCATGGTCAGACCATTTTACTTGGGGTAGGGGGTAGTCATCAACTCCACAGGGATTGTAGACCATAATCAGGATTCCGATGCGAGCAATGACCATTGCCCACACGAGTTTTGACCGTGGCACATATGATCGGAATGAGGTAGAACAAGTGTTGTCCTGCCATCAAAGCGCTTGTCTTTGCCAAGCGATGTTGGGCTTGAGCCCGCAGAGGTTCGATTTGCCGAGCGTTTCGGGTTTTCTGCTCTCGCTCAGGGCTGGGCGACTCGCTTGAAGCGATGGTCCCCGTCGAGGCTCTTCGAGGCTCGGGGAAGCGGGGCGGCCGGGCGGCCGGGGATCGCCCGGGCGCCCGGGATCGCCGGGTGTGTCGGCGCAGGATTGGAAGGATCCCCACCGCCTTCAAAATGGAATTGGGGGAGGGGGGATTTCGACCGCTGGAGATCTCCATTTACAGTTCCATTTTCCCCTTTGCGGGGAAGACTGAAGACTGAATACATGGAATTGTGGGACCCCCCACTCCCCACCCCCTTCCCTCTTAGGGTAGGGGGGATTTGGAAGGTGCGAAAGGGTTTACAGGGGCTCCAACGGGTTGAGGGGATTCAAAAGGACTCTCACCTCAAGCCGCGGAGAGGTATCTGGAATTTAGGTCCCCGGAAGTAAATCGCAAGCAGTTCGCCGCATGTGTTGACGGGATAGGTGTGGGAAGGCCAACGCCGTTTCTTCGTTGCACCATCAACTCCACTTGCTATTCCTTTTATGGGTGTGTCTTAAAGGGGGGGGCCCAAAGAAGATGGTTTCCTTGTAACAAGCTTTTAACAAATGACACCCGTATCATCCTCGGCCGAGTTCCTTTCTGCCCCGTGGATTCTCCCAGTCTTTATGCTGAGCTACAAGAGTTTCCCCTCGCGTTTGCAAGATCGACATTGGAGTTGAGGTCTGTGCCCATTGACTGGAAAAAGATGGGATCATGAAGCCCCACTTGAAGCCCCGCTTCCCTTGATACTTGTGGGAATCTCCCCCTTGAGATTTGGGGGGGGTAGTCTTTGGGAAGCCCCTTCTGTATCACCGGTGGTTTTTCCTGCGAAGCAATTGATGACTCCATTCTGTTAAATCAGAAAGGACCAACATAGACGAGAGTGAAGTAGAAGGACTAACACGCACACAATGTATATGCTTACATACACGGCTTACACATCCGGAAGCATAGCACAACCACAATGCATATGCGCACTTCTATGCAGCTGGGACTCGCAGGTCACCTGCTGCAGTGGGACCCAAGAGCGGGTGGCGGCCTTGGACGAAGTGCTTTCCCGCTGACGTGTCAGAAGCCGCAGGGCTTCTGGGATTTGTACATGTTGTGTGCATACACGATATACCCATAGACACACACACGTACGCACACATACAAATATATATATTTATATATATATATATAACTATATATAATTCTATATATATATATGTATATATAGGTGCGACCATAATATATATATATATATATATAATATATATAGAGAGAGAGAGAGAGACAGAGAGAGACAGAGAGAGAGAGAGAGAGAGAGAAAGAGAGATAGAGAGAGAGAGAGAGAGAGAGAGAAAGAGAGAGAGAGAGAGAGAGAGAGATAGAGAGATAGAGAGATAGAGAGATAGAGAGATAGATAGAGAGAGAGAGAGATAGAGTGAGAGAGAGATAGAGTGAGAGAGAGTGAGAGAAAAAGAAAGAAGGAGAGAGAGAGAGAGAGAGAGAGAGAGAGAGACTCGCCCCCATCCACCTCAAGGCCTACCTGTGACCATGAGCAAGGTTAAGGGAGCCACGGCCATGGCGACGTTCAGACAAGTTTTGGTTTAGCTTATGTGTTATAGACGGTCAGGACGTGGGCTTCAGGTTGCCCACAGTTTTTTTTCCGTTTTTTTTTTTTTTTTTTTTTTTTTCCGGCCACCTAATTGATTCTCTAAATGCTGCAAGCAGAATGACTTCCTCAGAAAATTGCCAGAATGTTGAATCTGTGAGGGGAGCACATCTTTGGCACGGATCGAGTGTATTGCGCTCAGGAGACCGACAACTTCTGACGGGTCACAGCATGGCCCATGCAACTCGATGTGGAGACCTCGGATGGATAAACCCGTTCCCCTTTTGGGGCATGCCTTTTTTTCAAACGCCATGCCTTTGGCCGCTTTTTCATGAATGGGGTTTATTCGTCCCAGGCTCCCAGTGTCCCTATATTGTGTTTCAAGTCCCGGCAAAAGGAAACTGCGCGCCCCTGTGAATCTGCAAGGGGTGGCGCGGCAAAGCATCGTATCGCCAGTGCCGGGCAAAAAGGTGCGCTGTGGCCTGAGTTTGTTGAGCCGAATGTACTAGCGATGGATTGAACGCAGAGGCAGGTCATTTACACAAAGAAGACACACCCATATGTTTGTACAAATTGACCAGAACTATGATAGAAACTGACAGCGTTGTGAGCTTCTTCGATTGACAAACACAAAGCAAGTGAATCATCAGGCAAACAGTGAGTCGTCGACCCAATTTGGCATGGGGCGGCCCTGCGGCATTTTCAGGAATAGGGGGGTAGCTGTTGGTTCAAAATGTCGTCTGCTAAACGCCATGCGACGTCGAAGCGTTGCGCTGATACTTCGTGGCTGCCGAAGACCACCCCCCCGGCTGGCCGGCGCGTGCAACTGGAGTGGTGGAAGACTTTAGGGCAAGGTGATCCCAAAGCAACAATGTTCAGGATATTACCCCCAAATGTTGAGAGCTCCTGCAACCAACTTTGGATTGTGACGTGAGTAGCCATCTTAGAACGAGGACATGCTTCTTGCTCGTGTCGGTCTCAGATGCAGACATTGATGTTCCTACTCCACGACAAGTAGTTTGCCCCTCTTGCAAGCAGCCATGAAGTGGAGCGTTCGGCTTCTCATGGTCACGGCTGCCGTGCGACGCTCAGTGCTGTTCTTAGTTTCCGTCGAGGATCTTGGGCTTGATTTCTGAACTGGGCTGTTCAAAGGTAATCCTTAATCCAGGTTACGCAAGGGGTCCCTTTTGTGACTTCCCCAAAAGGACAATGGATTAGGATTGGCCAACCCTCCGTTTAATTTGCTCAGCTTTCAGGTACCCCGTTTCGCCGAAGAGTTGAGAAGTTCATGAACTTGGAGGTACACCAATCGCGCGGTTTAGAACAACCGGTTTACAGGGAGACCTCCTGATGTTGAGACACATCTAGAGCTTGGAGCTCTTTGGCCGAGCAAGCTCCGTGCGTAGCCCGAGGGCAAACCTGGCAACCAATGGCTGTGGGGTAGCCAGACTTGGTTTTGAGAACATCTCGGGTGCCTTCAATGTGTGGGTTGAGGCTCGGTGGCATGCACCGATGGATTGGTCGCTAGGGTTTGCAAGTGCTTGGGTGTGGCTCAAAATTTAATAGGAGGGGCAAACTGCACGTTTTGGTCCATGTTTCCACTTGCCAGGGTTCCATTTTGGAATTCCGGTTTTTTGAGCCACAGCCGCTTAGGCTGCAATCGACTGCTGCAGTTCATGTCGATTCCATAAATTGCAATGGCGCGGGTTATGGCCGCGGGTTAGGATCAACATGGCGTCTTTTTGCCCATTAGTGCAAGAGGCAGCTGAGCAGAGCAGCACAACTGAAACGTCAGCAACATTGTTTTCCAATGGACCATGGACGGAGAGGTTGATGCATGAGGCGAAGGGAACGTTCCGGTTCACAGGTGCAAATAGGCCTGTGGTTTTCAGAGCGAGCCGACTTGGCCCTTGTATGCCTGTGAGCGGCTGTGTTATGTTTTTCTTGCACGCTCAAACTCGCTGCCGATGTACTGCAGCTAGATTCTTCCACACGATAATCTACTGTCCGTAAAAACCTAAACTCACGCGTATTACCTTTAAACCCCACACCCCGTCAGACTCTGAAATCAAAACCCCACGCCTCTCAATTTCCTGACACCGAACCTTTGACCTCGAACCTCTAAAACCCAAAGCCCCTAACCTAAAACCTGACCAAATCAACCTGAGGAATCAAGCGGTCAAAAGACTCGGTTGCTGAGGGCAGGGAGAGGGTCAACTTGCAGCTTGAGACAACCACTGTGGGTGGGGTTCCCTGCTTTTGTGGGCACCCCCTTTTGGTTGGTTTTCAAGGAACACCGAAGAATCCATTTTAAAGGGTCCACATCCTAAAAAGGCGGGGTCGCCAGCCATGCGGCTCCTCGAAGTGAGCCTCAGGCGGCGGCCTCTGAGCAGGAGCTCTTGGAGTTCAAGCAGGAGACCCCACGGGACCAGACGCACCCCTCTCAACCACGGATTAGTAGACTGGTGTATCAATAGGAGGCTGGGTCCCGCAGTAGTGCACTTTTACCAACTTTTTTGGGGGAGGGGTGCCCCACTAAAATAGGCTACGGCGAAAAGGGTGCCCTTGGAGGTGTGCATCTTTTAGTGGGGATTCTTGACTTGAGGGCAACACCTACCTGTGAATAGGACGGGTGATTCATCTGGGGTGAACATTAAAAGGTTCGTGAAACAAAGACACAACTCTCCCATGAGTTGCAAGTTGTCTCTGCAGATTCCGAAGCCCTTGCGTCGCTTCAGTGTTCAAGATGGGTACGCGAATGGTCGGGAAATCAGGAGTGAAGCTTTGCTGGTCTTTGCCACGCCGTTTATTATTTATTGGGACCTCATATCTTCGCTCATAGGTGTTAAGTCATATGATGATAAGATAGTCACAAGTTAAAAGCAATTATTAAGCATACTTAATCGGACCCCGGGACTCATAAACCCTCTGGTTGATTAATTCGGGGTGCCCCCTTTCAGTGGAGGGGCCCGAACCTCCCTATGAACAGAGCCCGGTTTATTTTTTGAGCCGCAGGACTTTCTGGAGTTTGACCTGAACAAGGACGGGAAGCCAAGGGAGATCAATGAAGCTGCACATGTGTCGGGGGTTTGAATCTCCTCAGCGCTTCGATGGCTTGTCGCTGGAGTTTCCGTATGCTGAATCGCTGCGTGCGATCCGCAAGTCATTCCTAACTTGCCATGCGAAGAAAAGAGTCTCCTTGGGAACCGTGACACTTTGAGTCATACCCGGCGTTAAAGGCAACCGGTTCGACATCTCGCTATATGGTTGGAGGGAGCGATAATGATCCTTTGCATTTTCGGAAAGGACGAGCGGTATAGGATTGGATGCTTTTCATGCACCAAAACTCTCAGGTAAATAAATGATACGTGCCCTCCAGATCCATCATGATAAGCAAGGACTCAACACTCTTGCACACGATGTGGGTATGTTTCCCTCAAAAACACACCTCCATATCTTGCACAATTGTTCAACTGATTTGACTCCTTTTCTCCACACAAAGTTTGGGGCCCAAGCAATTTGGGAGCCACTGCTCGGTGCTTTTTCCCTTCCAATTGGGCCATGAGTGTACGGAACCCCCTCAGAAGTGCGTCCTATGTGACACACCTTGACCAAGCGAGCTTCCTTTTCGGGTGACCCATGCATATGCTCCCCTACAAATCAACATCTAGCCCAAAAAGGAAGTCTCCCAAAAGGAGATTCCTCCAAAGATCGTGATTCTTCAGGTTCCATGTTAGTTTGCTAAATCAGGCCGAGGTCGAAACAGCCCTCATTCTAATCAGGAGATTCCAGTTCAAATTATGCTCGTGAATCTGAGCACATTTTGGCCACACACATTTACCAGCGAAATTGGGAGGAACCCCGTGAAACATGGAGAGTTTCTGGCCCGGCGCGGCCAGGACAACCAGATCGATGCGCAGGAAGTCCGCGCACAGCCTGCCCGGCTTGGTTGGGGACTGGAACGGTTTTTCACGTGAGCTGTAGCTGCTAAGCTGGGGTCAATGATTAGAGGCCAAATATGAACCAGAATCTGGAAATCTGTACGGCCAAGTTTGCTGGGTCGGTGATGGTCATGGACTTAAGGGCCGGCAAGGGAGCAATGACCATGATCCACAGAATCGAAGTTAATATACCCCCCTTCCCAGTTCGCAAGATGGACTTTCACGTGTTTATCCCCTGAAAGCTTTGGGTTTGTCCAAAGCTCTGAGCTTTCATGTGGTTCTGGAGATTCGGTAGGTGCCGGGGCTGTTGGGCTGTTGGGCTCTTGCTGATACTGGGCTCATATAATGTTGCCACCAGGAAATGCAACTCTTGCATTCCTTGGGCTCAAGCAGGATTGCACAGCTCCTTGTGTCAAGACAGGTCCGAGCTTTGCAGAGATCCATACAGCCAAGTCGAAGCATGAAGGAAGTATCCAAACCAGAACATGGCGCAAGCGGGATAGTTTTTGTTGGTGAGCTTTGCAATTTCGACATGCTAGCTGCCATGCACCGATTGTCAACATGTTTGATGCCCCAGTGGATTTCACCAGCTCTTGCACTCTTTTAGCACTCCTGAATTCACTTTTCAAGATGAGACACAAATCCTGGAGTACCAGGAAAGCAAGTGAACATGTGACGCAGGCCCGCGACTGATGTCGCTTTCTGATGACACATCTCTCCTCTCGAGTGCCGCGGGTTTGTAGCAACGGTGCATTTGGGCACCCCATGTTGCCCAAAGGAACGGGCCCCTGCAAGGCCATTCCTTTCCGGCGTTTATTATTATTAATTGTTGTTTATTATTATTGTTATTGTTATTATTATTATTATTCTTCTTCTTCTTCTTCTTCTTATTATTATTATTATTATTATTATTATTATTATTATTATTATTATTATTATTATTATTATTATTATTAATTGTTGGTTGTTATTATTATTATTAATTATTATTATTATTGCTATTATCATCTTTTTTTCACACCCAAATTGTCAGTGGTCATGGCTTGAAATCGCCATGGGAGCGATTTCGCGGCTTCGCCGCCCGCTTCGCCGCTTGCTACGGCCAGGTTCAAGGGGAACTTGGACGCCAAGGAGCTTCACCAGCGGGGGCTCAGTTGGGTTTCAAGGAGCAAACGGGACCCGAGGGGTCTGCGACGCAATGGCAGGGTGGCTCGTCTTAAAAAAGAAGAAGATAACAAATCAGCACTGGGTCCCCGGATCCGGTGTTTTTTTTTGTTCCTAGGGCTGGTTTTTTTGCTAGGGCTGCTGCTGGTTGGTTGGCTGGCCGCATCCCCGGCATCACCAGCCTCACTGGCCCTGGGCCCGCCTATTGGCTCTGATTAAACCACCAAAACTCGCCCACAACTCACTTAACCACACCCTAAAGCAACCCTAAAGCCGCTGCTAAACCAGCACACCTAACACAAATCAGCTCCAAGCCAACCCAAACTCGCTCAAAGTCAACCCTAAACCCGCCCAACAGCTGCCTGGATGTCAGCCCTTGGCTTCGCCTAAATCAACCCCAAACCACCGCAAGACCCGCGTATCAACGCAGCAGCAGGATAACGCGGGGGTGGATGTGACAGGATTTTGTACTTGCCTGTTTTTGATTGGATGTTCTTCGCACTCTGGCTTTAAACAGAAACCCATTTTGACCCACATCCAATTCCGGAGCTCTTGCTGATTTATCTTGGATCATGCCCAGATCAGGAGCGTTTTCTCTGTTGGAGATCGAGACTTTGGTCGCCTGCTGATTTGTCCACGTGGCCATGGGTCAAAACCCCGTACCCCCAGTGAACATCCCAATCCCCACTAAAATAGACCAAAATGGGTGGTGCACTACCCCAAAATGGTACCATTGGTTTTGACCCACAGCCATGTGGGGATAGGTGAGGGGCATGCCACATTGGCATGCGTTGGTCAATCGCGCCATTTACTGTACGCACAAGGTGATGCAGCTTTCTGCTTCCCGGGTGTGATTGGTTCTTTGGTTCGACCTTCGCCGAATTCTTTGGGCCATCGATTTCTGCAAGCCTTTCCCATTCTCACCTTGGTTGCTGAATCAATTGGAAGCGCTTGTGCGTGTCCTTTTACCTTGTTGACCCTTTCTTGTGCTGGCTGTATATCGGCACATCGCCCCAGGCTACCATTGCTTCAACCATGGCGTATGGGTGTATCCTTTTTAGGGGGACCCCCCAACAAAAAATGAAAAAAATAAAAGTCAGTTTTTCTTAGCAACTCACCAACCCCACCAAAAAAGGGGTACCATCTCCAAGAAAAGGAGCCCCCCCCCAAAATAGCGATTTTTCTTTTTGGTGTCCCATTAAGACCACCAAAGAGGGGGTACCGAGCCTCAAAAAGAGACTGAGCCGCCTCGGCGTACGACACCCGCTCTTCGGCACGCGGGTCGCTGCTGCGCACGTCGGCTCTGGTGTCCGAGGTTCTTTATCGACGTCGACAAGGCGTGGGCCTGGCGTTGGCTTTCAGCTGGGCCCTTCAGGGTGTTTGGCCCGCTGTTTGAGTCAATATACCTTGGTGGCTCCCAGCCATCCGGTTCCTTAGCCTTTTAGCCTTTTAGTGTTTAGTGGTAGTTTCCGTTTAACCCACTAAAAGTTAAACTTTTAGCGGGGGATCTGAGGGCAACCCAGATACATATATACTTTGCCAGAATTCGCTCCCCTTTTTCATGTTTTGCTTTTTTTGGGTCCCCATTGTTTTCTATTACCCAAGCAAAAATGTAGTTTTTTGCTGGGGGGGGCGGGGGGTGGGGGGGGGGGGCGGGCCAAGGAAGACTGGATCACATCTATATATATATATATATACATATACATCTTATGTAGATAGGAAGCAAGGAGGCCACTCTCGGAGCAATTGCTGGTGAGTGCTTCGTAACTTGATCTTATTTCCAGCTCAAAAATGCGCGCCGTCAGGGATGAGGCGCCTCTTGTGCCACCTTGAGATTTCAGTGACACCTCTGTCGACGCATCGGCAGACGCATTGCTTTTTCCAGCCAATTTATTGTGCCAACCTCACTGCCTTGGAATGTGGCACCCGCCATTCCCAAATGGTAAACCTACCCCCAGTAGTGCCCTTGTCCCCTTTTTTGGAGGAGGGTTCCCCTAAAATAGACTACAGGGAAAAGGGTACCCTTGTTCTTTTTGTGGAGGACCTAGTAAAGAGCCCCTGGCCTCTGGACAAAGACACCAAAAGCGAGCGACTCACATCCGCCATTCGGCCTTCAGGACCTCTCAGGTACTATCTCGCTGCAGGTCGGCACGGGGGAGGCTTCCGTTTGCTGAAAAGAACATGTGTTTGGGACATATTTTCTCATTTTTCCAGAGAGCCTAAGCAAATGGAAGGAGGATAATACAACATTGCCAGACTCGCTCCCTGAGCCCCTGTAGTTTTTGGGGCCATTTTGGTGGTAAACATCAAGTCCTAGGACGTTTTTTGGGGCAATCTCGGGAAGTTAGCAGACTTCACGCGTTCTGAGGCTTTCTGCCAAGGACTTTAAGGTTTTCCTTCACTTTTCCCGCAAAGCGTCGCAACTTTTATGCAGGGTCGGGTTCGTCTAGTTGGCGCTTCGCCGTTGTTCGGGGCACAAAACATGAAGAACCCACCGGAGGCTTTTTTGAGCATCCAGCATGAGTGTGTGAACTAAAAGTCATTGGTACGGATAGCGATGCTTCTTTCTGTTGCCACTTGCAATCAAACATGTTGGAACGCCGCGCAAGAAAACACTTCACAAGACCACGCATCGTGCGACCTGTGGTTACATGAGCCACGGACAAACAAATATTCGTAGTCTTCTTTTGGCTCGCGGAGGACATGGGACAAACCCAATTTGTCCATAGCCTCCAGGCGCGGGAAACGTGTCATTTTGTCCGGGGCTCACATGCTGGGCATGGGACATTGGTGACCTTGAACCAATGAGTGACAGGTCGCGGGGTCTGGCCAAAGAAATTCAGACAGAGTAGTTGCGACAGAGTAGTCGACCAGTTGGAACGCATTCAAATTGCTTGGTTGTAGACCACCACGAAGATTGGTTGCTTTGTTTCTTCCGCTGAAATCTATGTAGGTTCTAAGGTGAGTGGAATAGAATTCTTGGCCGATGTGAAGCTCGAGGGTGATGATCTGAACTGAATCTTGCAGTTTATATCACCCCGCCTGCATTTTTTGGATCATAGCTGACTAACAGGTTGGCAATTTGGCAGCTAGCTTATGTTCGTTGGATGGGTGGTTTAGTCAGCTTCGCATTACTGCATGCCCAACAACAATTGTTTTGGGGCGAGAATTGCCATGAGGGTAGTGAGCTTGTCGCATGCTCCCATCAGGGCAAAGCACTGCAAACTATCCACTGGGTAGGATCGGCTAAGAAGGGGTGAGACACACACACACACACACACACCATGCGTCTGGGCCCGGCTTAGTTCATGATTTGCTTTAGGTATGTCCGAAAGGGGATCCGCAACTCGGAGCACATTGCCCTTATTTCTTCGGCTGGGTGCGGAGAATATTCGACCTTTGGTGGAGTGATTTGCTTCACTAGGCCAACAGCTGACTGACCAGTGGCTGAGCCATGTGTTCCCTTCAAACAACTTGTTGGTCGGAGCGAGTGTGATGGCTATGGCGTTGACCAGACTTTGAGGCAAGCAGATTATTTCTCAGCGCAACTCATGAGCTTCTCTCGAAACCGGACAAAACCCAACCGGGTTGTTTCCCTTTAGTTTCCCTTCAAAACAACCCAGCAAGGGCGCATTTCACTCACAAGACTCGCACAGGGAATCGCAATCTTTCTTTTACATGTTGCATGGTGTTCATACGGTGGGTTGTCAAAAACGCACCCCTTTTTGGACCCCTCATTTTTAATAACCCCCATATGTCTGCCGGCTTTGTTTACGCGATCAACCAGGAGTACGTGGACTATGCGGCCTCGCTGAATAGTGGCGGCGAATCGACGTCCAATCCGTACCGAGCGCCGGAGTAGGCCTTTCGGATGGCATCGCTATGCGAGCAAAAATTGGCCGGCTGCCGCAGGTCGTAGGTGCTGATTTGGATAGCTGCAGGTGCATGCCCTTCCGGCTTCGTTGATATCGCTTGAATCCTGTTGAGTCTGCAGACTCGCTCCTATCCAGAACGAGAATTCTTTCAAGCAGTACTGTGTATAGTCTGATTGTTGAGAACTGCTTCCACGCTGTTTAGTGAAAATGTGTGAGCCCCTTTGTCATTGCTGTTTGTCAAAAGGATCAACGTGGCCCCAACGGTGCTTCAACTAGTTATGCCACTTACCTTGGGCGACCAAAATTGTCCCCCCCCACCCGAGCAGGTGTCGACTGAAGATTTCGCGGTGTTCCTTGACATGCGGGGGCGTCTTTTGTTAAGGGTACTCATGTTTTTGCGTGCTTTTAAGGGAAACCAAAAGGAAGACCGAAGCCATATGGCTGTGGGTCGAAACCAATGGTACCATTTTGGGGTAGGTGCACCACCTACTTTAGTCTATTTGAGTGGGGATTGGGATGTTCACGGGGGGATTTTGACCCATGGCCATAGTAGTGGGTCCAACCTGAGGACGTGCCCATGTGGCGCCCTGGCACTTTCCGAGTCTCAAGCGCTCACATGCATGTCGCGAGCCGCAATCAAAACAAACCCGGGTGGTTGAAACTGCCTTGCCACGCGCGGCAAGTTTTTCCGGCTGTTCAACATGGATTCCGGGTTGCTTTTTGAACTCTAGTATATTTTTTCTTGGGCAAGCCCTGCTGGGTTTTTCACCCGCGCAAAAAAAAGCCACCGACGTCCCACCGGGGTTTTCGCTTGTGGCTCATGGCTTCCTATGGAGCTGCGGGCCCTGCGGGCCGCGCAGCGAACGGCGCAGTGGCGGGCGGCGCTGGCGTGCCTGGCAGAGCTGCGCCGACGGCAGGCGTTGCGGGAGGCAAAAGGTCCGGGGAACATGGGAGGACCAGCGGGGAAGCCGAAAAAGATAGGGAGATTTGATATTTCAACCGTTTCAAGCACCAAATGGAAGAAGTTGCTCATTGTGACTTGGGGGCTAGGTGGTCCTTTTGATCGGTGAGTTTGATTGAACATAGATGGGTTCCACTGGTTCAGATTGGTTTCATTCCATTTAGGGCCATCTATTTGTCCACAAGGCCAGCTACGGAGAGGACGTACACCAACCTTTGGGGTTGGTGCCGAATCCAATGGTGAGTTCTTTTCAGGAGCCCCGCTGATAGCAAGCTCTCACCCAGTTTGGCACGTGGCTCAAAGCGCGATCCCTTCGGAAAGGAACGTGGGACTTGGCCTTCTCTTAGCACTGGGCCAACTATGTTGACTGACTTGTCATGTTCCCTCAACATACCACTTTGGGGGGTAGCTTTAACCATGGGCAAACTGATGGGTATTGGCGGGTTTGGGTCAGCCTTCATTTCTCAAGGCGGATTCATCCGCTTGTCTTGCTTGTTCTAAGTATGCAATAGTATGGGAATGCCAGCTCCCAACCATAAATGGATCCTAGCTTGTTTTCCTCCAAAAGCCTGTTTGATACGTGCCCTCAGGTAGTCCAGTTCTCCCACTTGCAATGGCTTCGACTTCTGAAGACGGCCTTGAGTTCCAAGAACGCACCAACCAGCTGTAGCAAATTGTTTTGTCCCTGCCCCAGCGCCCTCTTCCATCCCCCCTCCCTCTTTCGCTTCCGAATCGGTCCCCGGCCGGGGAAGAATGTTTTTTGGGGTCACTTTCTGTGATGCTAAGGGCACCCCCTGTAAAATCACGAAGTCGACGCATGGGATTTCTACATGTATTACATAGGTTATTTCCCACATGAGCAGCGCCCAACCCCCATTGGCATTTTCAGTAGGTGGATTATCGCAATCCCCACATAAACAATTTGGTAGAATCTGGTCCAGACATCTCAGACGCGAGCCGCCGTGTCAATCACAAAACTTGGTGGCTCACAGCCATCCGGTTCCTTAGCTTTTTAGCCTTTTAGTGTTTAGTGGTGGTTTCCATTTAACCCGCTAAAAGTTAGCCACTTTTAGCCGGATCTGAGGGCAGCCCAGAAAAGTCAAGGACGCGTTTTGGTCGCCACTGGAGGCCGGATCGATCCTTTCCTTCAACTTCGCCCTGGGGGCCCTGAAATCAGCTGGGCGCTGGCGGCAGAGCCTTCAGCTCTTGGCAGAGGTGTTCTGGGCGAACCTCCAGGCGAAGCAGCCACTGGGGGGGGGGGGGGCAAAAAGCTTTTATTTTGACGCTTGCCCACTCATTCCCCACCCCCCCTCCCCCCCCTCCCCCCCTCAAAAAAAACAAGTAAGTTGCTTGGTTTCCATTTGCCTTTCCTTGGAGACCCAAACGGGTCCGTTGGTCAACCCTAACCACCTCCACCGGAAACAGGCCTTGCAGCCCACCAACCCACCAACCACCAACAGGCCCCACTGTTTCACCACTACCAATCTCACCTCCGTTCAGTGGTAGGTTAAAGGCAAACCCCCCTTCACCAGTTTCTGACTTCAATTTTCTGTCAACAAAAACGTGCCAGACCCCACCAACCCTCCGTTCAGTGGTAGGTTAAAGGTAAACCCCCCTTCGCCAGTTTCTGACTTCAATCCCCGACCCAACTCTCCAACCCTTGGCCTTGGCTGGGAGAAAAAAGTGGCTGTGGCTCAAAAAAACGGAATTCCAAAATGGAACCCTGGCAAGTGGAAACATGGACCAAAACCTGCGGTTTGCCCCTACTCATACGGCTAGGATCTCTGTTGACACCATGTGATTTTTCAAGGTTTGCTTGATGTTTCAAGGTTCAACAAATATGGATCAGAAGCAATCATCATTTTTTTGGTCGCGGGCAAAAGAAGAGGCTACGGCGGTGACTTTGAGCTCGGCGCTCTGCGTCCTGCCCTGGCGCCGCGCGGCCTCGCTGCTCGCCGACGGCGGATCCGTGGCAAAGGACTTGGCGGGCGATGGCTTCGTGCGGGTGGCGGCGATGGGCGGTCCTTGGGTCCAAGGTGCAGGGGCGGGGGAAGAGGGGGGGGGAAGAGGAGCTGGCATCTTGGAGGAGACATGTTTTTAGTTTGCAAGGGTGTGGCGTTTTTGCGGCGAGTGCAGAGCGGTTGTCCAAGTTGTGTCGACCTGAACTGACCTTTTGGTATTCCCATTTTGGTCCATATTCAGTCATGGCCCCAGGTTAACCTTTCAGTTCCAGGTCCTTTGGGCAACTGAGCCGCAGGGGACGAGTTTAGGGTCAAACCTGGGGGCCCCAAATGGAAGATTGATCAACCTTTCTGGGGGGTAGGTCCCCTTTCAACCAAGGCTTCGGTTTCCCTCGGTTTCAGCCTTCCAGGCGTCCAGAGTTTGGAGCGCGGCGGCACCGGCGACCCGGATGCCGTCATCAACGCCTTGCTCGGCAGCCTCACGAAGGCTGCCAGGTGGGGGAGGGATAGCTCCAGAGTGGTCTTGCATCCCAGAAAACTTTGGTGCATTTTCCCCAAGGGATGTTAGGACTTTCACTTTTTTGCCAGCTAATGGGTTGGTTTTCCGTATTGAACCACCACAAGTTAGTGAGCAGAAAGCAACCGAGACATGGGTTTGTCCTTGTTTGAGGGTACCCTCTTTTGGTGGTGGTTTAATGGAACGCAACCCAGAAAAGGACCAACACTTGAGCCTGGCATATTCCTTGCGAGGCTTGAAGTGTTGGTGCCGGGCTGATGGACCCATCTTTCTGCCCGCAAATCATTCATGCATTTGCCTGCACGGCGTGCTAAGAGAGTCGGGACCATTGATTGAAGAAGGGAAGGTGCGTGGGCATGAGTCCCATTTGAAGGGTTGCACATGCCCGTATCAATCAGCTGCGTTGCTTTTTCGTGCCTACTGTGCCAATTGCGGTGAATTGCTGGCGTTTTCCGGAGACGCATTTAACCCCCGCTGCTTCCCGCAAAGGTTCTCAGAACCACCCTAACAAACCCTTTCTGAGGTTCTGAGAACTTTTCCTGGTGGGTGGGAGGGTGCCGTGGGGTCGGGGGGGTGCAGGGGGTGCAACTGGACCCAGAGGCCGCGAGTTCTTTGACTCAAAGTGAGGACCTCCCAGAGAAGCCAAGCGGGCCTGATATTGCAACAGTATAGGTATTGTTCCCAAAGGAATGCTGAGATTTTACTCTTAGAGTTTTGGAAAGCGGCTCGCGCATTTTTTCCGGATTTTCAGCATGTAATCTCCATGCTCCGGATAGCGTCCCTGGCTGATAGTTGCTTTGACCTTCAACATTTCACCATGA
This sequence comes from Effrenium voratum, assembly GCA_963377175.1. Taxonomy (NCBI): domain Eukaryota; class Dinophyceae; order Suessiales; family Symbiodiniaceae; genus Effrenium; species Effrenium voratum. The sequence continues at coordinate 1,084,426 of CAUJNA010000502.1, read as the reverse complement.
AAAATCAATCGCAGGTTATCCACGAACCAGCACATGATCAAATCTGACCCGCGCCGTTCTCAATCATGGCCATGCGAGAGCAGGGGGCTCAAAGACAAGGCCACTTAGGCATGTGTTTTTTTTTTGGGGGGAACCCCCGTGGTGCCGCTTGGGATGTATGCCCAGCAACCACTTTTCAGACGGTTCCCCCAAACAAATTCAGCCCTCAGGTGGCGTGAAGGCGTGACGTTGGCGCCCAAGGAGGCGGATCGGATGGGACCCGTGGGACCCGTGGGCACGGGACCTGTGGGCATTTGGGGCCCAACTCGGTGGAGATGGGGTACTTCGTGGGGAGGAACTATGCTTAGAACCCGCTGAACGGAGACTAACTTAACATGGCTTTGGTGGGTTATAAGTTAGAACTAACCATGGTTACTACCCACTTACTAAGACCCCGATCGCCCCTTTAAGCAGAAAACAGGGCTTGGTTGGAAACGCACCCAGCGTAGATTCTGTACATCTTGTACTTCAGCTTGACTGCAGATTTGAACCATCAACGCGTTTTTTGCTCCGGTACTTGAGGCATACCTTCCGAGGCCTTCATTGAGTTTCAGTGGATTTCCCAATTGAATTTCGCACACAAACAGGTGCCCAAAGGCACTTGGTGTTTTCGCTTTCGCAGCTCATTTGAACACCGGCCATTGCACCTTTGTGTTCCTCCTTAAGACTTTGTTTGGTCCTCTTGTGTCAGAATGCCAAAAGGTTCTCCTTCTATTTCTGGTCCTTTGCGCAAGGCATACGGTATGGATGTTTTCTTCGAGCTAGTGGCTTGGTGCCGGAAGTAGGGCCTGCCATTTTGCCACCAGTTTCCTTCGGCTTCCTTTGCAACCACTTGAATATTTCATGCCCCACTTGCCAGGGCCACATCTTGTTTCCAAAAGGGCAACTTTTGTTCTGCACTAGGTTCCTGTCGGTTCCTTTGAAACGATTTCGGGAATGTGGAAAAGGCTGCCATTGGTCGACCAAACCGAACCCTTTGGCCTCAATAGGCATTGGACGTTAGATTGCTATTAGCATCACGAGTTCGCATGTCCACCATTCATACCATCCACCCTCCCGCCCTCATTTTAGCCATCCCCCTCCCCCTCAACTCAACTCAACCTCCCCAACCTCCCCCACCCCCCCAACCTCCCCAACCTCTCCAACCTCCCCCACCCCCCCACTCCCCAACCTCCCCCGCCCCCACAACCCCACCCCCCCCCCCCCGCCGTTTTCGCCGAGGTGGTGGGCCGAAACTCCTTGGCCCGCGCCGTCGCCTGGCCGCGCAGCCTGGGAATCGTGCGCACCTTGGAGGCGCCTGGGCGAGCCGAGGGAGGGTTCGCCGATTCCGGGAAGGCGACGGATGCATCGCGGCGGGGGCATCTTGCTGAAAAAGCCGGCCTTTTTGCTTCTCCGTTTTGGTTTTCTTCTTCTTTTTTGTGTGTCTTGTTTGTCTGTTTTGTTGCTTTGCGTGGCAAACCAATCATGTAGAAAGACAAAACTGTCACAGAGGGCCCGGCACTTTTTCCTTGCGGACCAAAACAAGTTGGGCTTCCTCTTCCCTTGGACTTCTTTGGAACCGAAGCGCGCTTCTGCATTTGTCGGAGCCCAAGCACTTTTTTCGGTTCTGCGGCTGAAATGTTCACCCGCTTTTTTATTTGGGGGGGAAACGGTGAAAACGCGAAATCCTTGCCTCCCACCCGGGTCCCAACAACTATCTATTTGTGATGGACATGGAGAAAAAGCAGTGGGGTGCTGGTTGATCCTTTTCCCCTTTCTTTGGGGTCCATTTCGAGTCACGCCAAGCCTTTGTCGCCCCCAAAATCCAGGGGACCGGACCTATGACGCCTGAATTTTGAGCCGCCTGGCTCTGTTCATGTGTAGTTGGCTGCAAAAAAGGGTGCAGAAGACCAACTTGAAGTTGATTGGTTAATTTCGCACCAGCAAGTCCGGCAATTTGTTTTTGTTGACCCCACCATGGGCCGCTCCACTTCACCGATTCGATCGCCTCGGACTCGGTTTCTCTTGATCCAGGCGACGTGTCTGCAGGCCACGACGGTGTCCTACAACTCGGCGCTGGTGAATCTCCGGTGGACGCAGGCGTGACTTATTGGTCAACTTGCTGCCGCGATAGGTAGGAAATGAGTTGGAATGAACCTGGCAAGTCCCTCAAAGGAGACAATAGGAGATGGTTGATAGCGGACATTACCTGATTCCCTGCACCAAGTCAAAACGGCACCAGGAGTTGGGGGCCGCAGATTGAAACGTCCAATGGTTTAATTCCATTTGCCAGGGATTCCGCCGGCAATCCGTTTTGGGGTTACCCGATTTTTGACCCACATCCACTTGCTCCGGGAATCATTTGGCATGTGGGAATGAACCGTTGATCCATCCCCGAGGGCGGCGCTGACAAGCCCTGGCCCGGAAAGTGAAAAGTGAAAAGGAAAACAATCACGAAATCGACTCACACTGTACACGCCGTGAGCCCCTCCCCTCTGTGTAGGCGCGGCTTTCTTCGGCGAACTAAGGGTGGGGGAGGGGTGAAGGGGGGCCTTTGATACTTGGCCAGCATCTTGTACACCTACCGTAACAGGTATTTATTGAATATCAACTCCTGCAGATAGTTCTTGGGCATATATTGGCCTGCCAATTGACCAAGAATGTCGAGGATATGCCTCTCAGGGTTCCTCGATCAACTCCTGTAGCTGTAGGTTCGTATGTGTAGATCAATCCCTGAGATCCTGGACTTTAAGCATTTTGGGTTTGGACCATTTTAGTGGTAAACAAACAAATGAGTATGGGTCAAAAATAGGTACGCAAAATAGAAGCCTGGTAAAGGGAAATATAGACTAAAACCTGCGGTCCCCTGGTGGTTTAATTTTGACCCATACCCAAATCAGTTACTTCTTCTGGCCAATTCACTCGGGAAGTGAGTGAGACACGACCTGGAAGCCTCTTCGATTGCCGTGCTTGTTTGGCTTCGGCGGTTCCCAGCCGTCCCCTTAGTGTTTTTTGGGTTTGTAGTTTGCTTAGTTGTTGGGTGTCCATGTAACCCGCTAAACGTTAAACTTTTCGCAGGGGATCTGAGGACAGCCCAGTCTTGGTTTTCCTTTTTGTTTCTCTCTTTGTTTTTCCCCAGCCGAAAGCTATGGGGTCTCCCAGATTAGGTTTCTTGTTGCGCAAACAGCGTACACTCAAAGAAAAACACACCCCAAATGGGGTTTACTTGGTGAATATGTTTAGTTTTTAACATGGTTCTGGAGCTAGATTAAATAAAAGGTTTCAAATACGGCTTGGTTGTAAATATGGTTATAAACATGAATCCTCGATCAAATAGGAACTAGTTTGAATAGCGACTTTCAGAGAGGGTTTGGTTGCAAACAAGGCTTGATTGTTGTCAACTTGGTGGCTCCCAGCCGTTTTAGCTTTGTAGTGTTTAGCAGGGTTTTCTATTTAGCGCACTAAAAGTTAGTCACTTTTAGCGGGGGATCTGAGGACAGCTCAGTAAAGATTGGACTTTCCTCGGGCTTCGGTTTTTGTCTTTTTCTAGGGGTTGATTCCCCATTTTTTTCAACCATCGTTCTTTTCAAAAACCGGATCTGTTTCCCCTGGGTTTTTGATGGTTTCCTGAAAAGATTTGGATCCCTGGAAAGAATGGAAATGGAAGCTACCCGTGGACTTCTGCCTTGGTTTGACCCTGTCAGGGGCTCATGCTTCTCTCGAAGGTCGAGAAGAACCGCCGCTCGGCGCCGCGCAGCGAGCTTCAAACACCGCGACCTGCTTCCTTTTGGGGGTACGTACCCGTTTTGGGCTTGGCTTTAAACGGAGGAAAGACGCAACTCCATTTTTGGGCGCTTAAAACGGAATGCGAAGGAAGAAGCAAACTTCTTGGGGACGTTTAGATGCCCAGCCATAGGAAATGAAATGGGTACCTCAGGTCCTTACGCCTTTCTGACGTTTAATAGCCAAAGGGAAGCCACTGGCTTGGGGTGTTCCCCTGTTTAAAAGCAAGCCCACGTGTCGAAATAGGAAGACCTTGAAAAATGTGTTTGCCTTTGAGTTCCTGTAAGCCATGCTGAAATCAAGCAACGCACATTCAGGATCTTCGTTCGGCCATGGGAAGATGACGGTGCAACTGGTGGACCTTGTCTTTGGCTTTTGACGCTAGCGTCCGGCAGGGTCATGGGAGACTCACTAAATTCCCCAGAAGGGGACTCACTCATTTCCCCATGTCCATTGCGGGATCCGCATATTTGGACGGCGAATTTGGGGCGGGCAAAGCAAATCAGTGGCGGGTCACGTGTGGAGAAAGGGCGAACTCTCCTACAGGAGCCGAAGAAGCCGATTCGCCATCGCCAGCATGAATGGATGGAGAAAAGTTCCGTCAAAAGGTTTGCCCCTACGTGGATTTGCAAGCGGGACCTTCTTTTCTTGCTGGTGCGATAGGTAGGGAATGTGGGAATAAACCCCTTAAAGGACACTACCAGTTGGATGGTTGATGGGGCTCATTCCATTTCTCATTCCCTGCCTATCGCACCAGCAAGTTGTTGCACAGCAATGACGCGACTGCAGTGCCAAGTCTGCCCTTTCCTTGGGCTTGACAAAAGCTGGGATGACCTTTGGGTAGAGTTTTCCAGCGTTGCGCTCATGAGCTACCCGTGAATTGATTCCGTCCCCCTGTCTTTTCCGAATCGGACCTGTAGAACCACCAACCCAAACACGCTGTTTGACAGCTTTCGAGCTCTACGAACATGAGTAACATGCGCTGTCTTTGCTTCCTGCTTTAAAGCCCTTAAGCTCGACTGCTATTGGGTTGGATCTTTAGACTTTAACTTTTTGGGAAATCAAGGGGCTTTCCACTAAACCCCCCAAAAGTTAAACTTTTTGCAGGGGGGTCAACAGCAACCAAGTAAGGAGCAAGGTGGGATGCGACCCAGCAGAACACCCACTGAGATTCCGAACGGGGTTTGGGACAAGTCCAGGAGCATCCAGAAACGGCTTTCGGCTTTCCCAAGCGCATGTTGTCCCAAACAAACATGTCCCCCAAGACATGCTGTCCTACTCGGATTCCTCACGTTGTGCTCTGATCGATCTTCATTCCTATGGAAACTCTGGACCATGTTTCTTTCACTCTGGGGGAATATCAGATTGAATCTGGCTTTGCCAAGCGCATACTCTCCAAAAAGGAGCAAACACATGTGGTGGGAGCCAATTATAATTAGGACAAAGCTAAATGAAAACCAAAAGGACCGCAGTGCCCCCTTCGCTACTGGAGAGCTGAACGCAGTGGGGCCTGAGTTCTTGAAAATCGTTAAATCTAACCAACATTTGTATGTCCAGGGCTTTCCTGGAATATTTGAGCGTATTCCGGATGCTTTGTTCGCATGATGGTAGCGGGCGTTCGTGACTGGAAAAAAGATACACCTAGATCAATCCTTTACTCTTTGGCTGGACCTTCTAGGTCCCCCAGTAGTGCCCTTTTACCGATTCTTTTTTGGAGGAGGGCTCTACTAAAATAGACAACAAAACAAAGTTGGTACCAACTTCTTCTAATCTCTCTAGTAAGTAGAACCCAGGCTTCAAGCTTCAGCCTTTTGGGAAATTTTTTCGCCAAACGCTCCCAGGAGGGGAGGATAATTTGGGCCGGGGGTGAAATCCTCGCCGTTGGATGCTGGTCTTTTGGGTTCTTTCAAAAGGTATTTTCTCCCAATTGGGCCAAAAGAGCGTCATGCGCTTTTCTCATGGGTCATGTCCTCCCCCCCCACCCCCAAGAAGCCCACGCTCAAGTCGCCCTCGAGAAGCCCACGGAAGAAGTCGCGGCTCCTCAAAAGATACATTCCGCCCATTTGAAACATGTTGCTTTTTCCACCAAACTAAAGGGACACCACCATTTACAAGGCAATGTTCAGGTGAGTCGAGAAAAAACACACTTTGTTTGTGTCAATGTAAGGCATGATCCCAGACGTTTTGGACACCTGGTGTATAATGTAAGGATCCCTGTGAAAGGTGGACTTCGCCCCAGCTGCGTCACCTACAACACCCTCGTGGCCTCGGCGACGTGGCGCGTTGCCTTGGCCTTGGCGTCTCTGGCGCGCCTGCGGCGCGCAAGCGACGCGCCCCGGCAAAGCAAAGCAGTCTGCTTGGGGAGTGGCTTCGGCTCGGTTGGTTCAACAGGCAGCGTCGTTTTTTTTGTTTGGTAAATAAGAGGATTTGGACCCCCATGGCTTTGGTTTTTCCTTTTGGTTGTGCTCCGAAGCTAAGAAAAAGGATGAGCACCACCTCCAAAAGAAGACGCCCTTTACTGGGGGATCCGATGCTGAGTTCAGCTTTTGGACTCGACCCTTTCAACAAGAAGCCGAGGCTTCTCGCCTTAGGTGTTACTAACTCCAAACGAAGACAGGCCCAAAGACAGACAAGCATAGGCACCTATGCCTTGACCAGTCGAGGCGTTGATTGAAAGCGCCTCAGGCGGTCACATACAACACTGCCATCTCCGGCTCCGAGTGGCGCTGGGCCCTGGTGGTGCTGGACACCCTGGGCTCCGAGGTGGGCCAGCGGATCCAATCAGCGAGCGAGTGCTCGGTTTGGTTGGGGTTGATATTTTCTTGGCGGCTCCCGGCCATCCGGTTCCTTCGCTTTTTAGATCTTTTTTTAGGGTTTGGTGGTGGTTTCCACTTAACTGACTGAAAGTTAGTCACTTTAGGGGATCTGAGGGGTTTGGTTTGACCACTTTGTTGGTTTCCCCACTTTTTGGTGGCCATCTTGTTGGTCATGGCCCCCGAAAGGGCGGCCACGGGGCTTCTCTGACCTTGGGATGGGTTGCAGTTCTCCGTGGTTGGTTCCATGGGCAGGTGTTTTCGACGTGTCCGGAAGCTGAGCATGATTTGGTTGTCCCTTTGTGGGGCCAAAACAAACACCCTCAAGCCATCAACCTGAGGGAGCTGAGCATGATTCGGTTTTCCCGTGGGGGGAAGAACACCCTTAAGCAAATATACCTGAGGGAGAGTTCTCGACAAATGGACGGGCTTTTCCATGCGAATCGGGGGAACACATGTTGGGGGTTGGTGAGATTTTCCCCAAGTGTTTGCCAACCTAGACCTCTTTTTCGAGCTTTGTCAAACCGGGCCCGGTATTCGCGAAACCCGAACCATGCTCCCAACCAAGCTAGGCGCCGGGGTCCCCGGTGTGGTGGAAGCAGGCGTCAAAAGCAGCGAGGGTTTCCCTCCACCATCTCTGCGAGGCCTGGACCGAGGTTCTGGTTTGGTTTTTTGGGCAACAGCGTAGCTTGGTCGAACAAACGCATCCATGGACACTTTTTTTTCCGGCATGGAACATCTCCGAGATGTGTAGACCCATAGCAATTGCCTCGAATTCCGTCTCCCTTCGGTTTCCCTCCACCAGGACGAGAGTGATTTGACTTCGAGTTTTGTTTAACATCCTCTAGGTCCCCCAGTAGTGCCCTTGCACCCTTCTTTTGGGGAGGCTTCCCCTACTAAAATAGACTACAGGAAAAAGTTGGCACCAACTTACTCTAACCTCTCTACTGGAGGACCTAGTCCTTTTCACTTTCACTCAAAGGTCAAGAGCCAATGGAGCCCGTTTGTTGGGCTTCGAAGCAGCCAGCCGCGGGCGAGTCAGGTGGTAGCCCTCAATGCAGCGGCCAGCGCTTGCGAAAAAGCGTCGCAGTGGCAGCAGGCCGGAGCTTCGAGTCTTCTGGTCCGCCCTCCGGATGAACGCCTTTCATGTTTCTCCGGAAAACCGAGGTGATGGTTTTCTGTTGGCTTCCCGTTGAAGCCGTCAAGGACGTTCCCCTTTGCCGAAAATGCGGCTTCCCATTTGGCGTCTGTTGAAAGCACCCCGGAAAGGGTACTAAAACTACCGGGAAACTACGCACCCACTTCGCACCAGTTGGTCCTGTCAACGATGGTGTCTTTTTCTTGGACGGATGATTCTCCGAACCCTGGTTTGGGAGTGGAACATTTTCTTTTGGTTGCCTCCCTTTCATGGGTTTCCTTTTGGTGTGCTTTTGCGGGAGGACTTTCAGGACCCAATGGAAGTCATGGAAAGGGGTGATTCGAAAGGGCACACGCGGCGAAGGGGGCAACGATGGACCCTCCCACCAACTAACACCCTTTCATGCTAACACCCATAAGGACAGGGGGCAAAAAGGCCCCTTCCAAGGGGACAGCAGTCTTTCCACAGGGGTCTGTGCACTTCCATGTTAGCTGCTGGGAGGGTAGATGCCATTGGAGAGCATCTCGATGTCTTGGCGGTAGCTCGGTGATTGCACTCCGACTTCCAAGGCGTATGTTGTTCTTGGGCGGTCCCATGCGGTCCTTCTTATGGTTGGTGGAAACCGCACGGACACCTTTTTAAGAAATAGCGGCCATTTCGGGGTTCCTCTATCCCGTCTGGAGACAAACCGTGACGCCGACCCTTCATTCACACACCTTTTGCCGATTGTCCAGGGTGCCTTTTGGGAGATGTTCTGCTTGCGGGGCCCTCGCCTCTGATTGATATCTGGGTTGATCCATCCCATCCTTCAGCAGCGAGAGCTTGGGAAGGTCGCCTTCCTTGAGAATCGCCACATTTGCCCAATCAAGCCCGCAGAATCTTTGGCGCATTTTGCCAAGGGATGTTAGGACTTTAACTTTGTGCCAACAAATGGGTTTTAATGAAACCACTAAAAGTTAGTCACTTTTAGCAGAGCAGAAAGCAACCGAGGAATAGCGATCCTCTTTTCAAGCCCCGAGCTTTTTGAAGCCCCCTTCATCCCTCCCCTTCCCTCCAAAAATTCTGAGCGGAAAAGCCGCTAGTGCGGAACCCTTGGAAGTAGCAGTTGGAGCGGTTCCGTTTTTGGAGTTGGTACCCCTTGGTTGCTTAAACAGGGAAACCAAAGGGAAAACCGAAGCCGAAAAAAAGGGGGTCCGATTCCTACAAAAGACAGACTTAAATGATGTCGACAGGGAACCCATCAAGATTCATCTGGCTAAATAAGCCTAGTTGCAACCTAGGACCTAGTTACAATGGCATATATAATCAGCTATAACCAACCCAAGTATCTAAGATGGTATCCACCCCCTCCAAACCACTGCCGCCAGGCGAAATTGGGGTATATACCCCTTTAACTAGTGGCTATATATGGCTGTGGGTCAAAAACCAATGGGATCCCATTTTGGGGTAGGTGAATTCACCACCCATTTTAGAACCTATTTTAGTGGTTGGATTGAATCGGATGTTCACTGGGGGCTAACCGATTTGGATTTTGAAAAGCCCATGACAATATCCAAAACACCGGAATCCCAAAACGGCTTGCCCTGGTAAGTGGAAACATGGACATGAAAACCTGTGGTTTGCCCCTCCTGTTTAATTTTCAGCCACACCCATATATATATATATATATCCCAAACCTGTGTAACCCCTCCTGTTTAGTTTTGAGCCACACCCATTAATATATATATATATATATATGCATATATATATATATGCATATATATAAATTCATACCTATATGGCCATATCCCATTCAGCCGTGGCTCGTTTGGTTTGGTGGACAGGCGCTTGCCCTGGCGCTGGGATCTGCGGACGTGGTCACCTGGAGCGCGGCGGGGGGTTGGGCGGGTGTGGGGGGGGGGGGGTGGTTGATTGAGCGAGGAGTCTAAGCGCAGGTTTTGGACGAGTTGGTTAAGCGCGGCGGGGGGGTTCCTGGGTTTACCCTGCTGGGGGCGCAGGGTTTAGACGAGTCAGTCGGTTTAGCCTGGAGGAAACCACAGGGAAGCCAAAAGGAATGGGTACACTTCTTTGACTTGTTTGATTTGTTTGAATGCGCGGCATCCCATGCAAATTCCGGCTTGGTTCCAAGATCGCACTGACTTTTGTGATTGGGGGTAGTTTTACGAGGTATCTTGTTCAGCTTGGCTTAAAGGGAAACCAAGAGCCAAACACCCACAAGTCCATTTCTCATGGTGGAGTTTCTACCTGTCTGCAGATTGAAAAAACGAGTCTAAACTTCTCCTTTTGGGGGGTCCGGCTTGTTGGGTTCCACGTTAGACGGCAAGGGAGCGAGAAACACCTATTTAAAGGGACACTCAATTTAACATGGTGTCCATATGCCCTCCCGTGCTTGTATGGATTGGTTTTAAGTGGAGTAGCCGAAAGATGTCCAATGCTTGCCTTGTTGGAACTGTGGCGAGATGGGTGTTTCCAAGTTGTGGACGGTGCTTCCACTTGAAGTCAAATCAGAAGGGAGCAGCTCAGCCATGTCTAGCCCGCTGCCTACTTTAGTTGAAACCACTTGGCCTTGCGTCAACCATAGGGGAACCCAATCCCCCTCCCTCCCCCCTTCCCCCACCCCCCCCCCCCCCCAAAAAAAAGAGACACAAACAGAACAAGGAAGCGGGTCTTCACCTGTTTCTACTACATTTCGTTGCCCAACCACGAAAGTAGTCTTTCGGTCCGTGCGCTGTTCGGCACGAAATCTCTTGGGTGGCGACTTTTGTAATTGTTGGGGACAAACATGCGGATGAGCAAATTCACTAGCATTTACATGCAACAAAATCTCCTGTCGGTGCTTCACATAACGTTGGCCTGCCACCCCCTAGCGGCCAATAGAAGCGAGAAAGAGGTGATGGAAGAGCCAATTCACAAGTCTCTTGCATTCCCGCTCACTTCCCTCGCACACCCGCCCTTTCTCCCTTCTCTTTCTCTCCACCATTCACTCTCCTTCTTGGCCACTTCACCCGTCATCATTTGCTAGAGTTTTTATGCTTGCACGGGTGGTCCAGGAAAGGAATTGCGTGTTTTCTTTCCTCTCACTATGCCACACTAAGAATCAAGCAACGGGTGTGCTGAAAGAAATGGCCATGGTTCAAAATCAATGGTACCATTTTGGGATAGGTGCACCACCCATTTTAATCGGGGATTGGGATGTTCACTGGGGGTAGGGGTTTTGACCCATGGCCAAATGACCCGATTTCCCCTTACTCACATGTACGAGAGCAGGAGATAAACGATCTCCTCCATCTCTGTTCAAAAGGAACATGGTCCCAAACCGGCGACCCCGAAACGCCAGGTTCCACGTTAATTGCTGGGAGGGTGATCGAAGTGGGATCGACATTTGCTTCTAAACAGGTAGCTCAGGAGATGGTAGATTCCCATCCAGTCTAGTCGTTTTTGGACCGGCCTCCGGTGCTTTTGTTTTTCAAGGTCCCCCAGTAGTGCCCTTTCTCACCCTTTTTGGGGGAAGGCTTCCCCTACTAAAATAGACAAGAAAGAAAAGAAATCGGGTACCAGCTTATTCTAACCTCTCAAATCTGGAGGACCTAGCCCCCAGTTCCTGGTCCTTTTGGACCGGCCTCCGACGCTTTTTTGTTTTGATCGGAAAGGAACATGTTTTAAATCGGCGACCCCAAAACGTCAGGTTCCGTGTTCACTGCTGGGAGGGTAGTCGTTTGTGGACCGGCCTCCCGTTTTTGTGTGTGTTGTGCTAGCGTCGGAGCGATCCGATGGATCCGCAAGTTTGGAGGCGGTGGCGGCGTGCGAGAAGGCCAAGGAGTGGCAACGGGCGCTGGAGATCCTGGCGTCGCTCCGCTCGAAGCTCCAGGCGAAAGCCTCGACTTCCGACTTCGAGGGCCGCGCTCGGTTCGGACCCGTGGAACGTGTGGCTTTTTAGGGGGAACAGAGGATTGAACGGAAGAGAGGCAGAGGGAACAGAGAATTGAACAGAACACAGGGGGAACAGAGGAATGAATGGAACAGAGGTAGCAGGCAGGAGATTGAAAGAACAGAGGATTGAACAGAGCGCAGGGAACAGAGATGGCGGGTTCGGACCTGAAAGGCCCAGAAAAGCGAGATCCAACGTGGAACATGTGCATGTTTTTGTCCATTGACGGTCACAAGGCTTTATACTTTTTGGGTGAACAGACGGTTTGGACTTTTTTTGGCCAGTCCGGGCAGGAAGTGAGTTGAACTCCTGACCCAACTTGAAATCCTCCGATTTCACGACTCACCCATGTCTCGCATGAGGCCACCTCATTTGTCTAATGGGGAAGACCCTCAGGTTGGTCAAGGGTCATGGAGAAATCCCCCCACCAGTTGAACCGGGTGCCCAGTCGCAATTCCCATTTCTCCCATTCTCAAAGTCGCCCCTTGAGCGGCAAGGGAAAGAAACAAGCAGGCACTCCAACTTTTCATGAGGTTCGGTGTCAGAATCTCAACGAATTGTTGCTAAAGGACAAGAAATTTGTTGTTCAATGTCCTTTACAGGACCCGCATATTCTGACCATGACTCACATGGAGCCCACATTATACAATTGTATGAGTGGACAAAGATACCGAAATGCAAAATAGTGACGGTTTCTCTACTGCAGGTTCACACGGAAGAAACCATGCTTTGTAGAGGAAACTCCTATTGATGTGAAGTTGCAGGGGAGTAGTGAAAGACATAGATGAAATAGATATTGAGCAAAGCGAAGAGGTTCCACTCCCCGACATGGATCCAGTGTGTTATTACTATTATTATTTAAATGGGAAGAGGAATGCCGGTGCATTCCCAAAACTGGTTGGAGCCTTTGGCCGTTTTTTTAGAGTTGGACACCACAAGCACATTGCTGGAGCCAAACAAATCAGCAGGTTTTGATCTTAGCAGAACCCACTTTTGCAGGTCAACTGATTGATCCGGCGGTTTCCTTTCCTTCTCCGGCAAGGGTGCTGGCTCGAAACGAGACATGTCGGGAGATGCCGACAGGCTGAGCCCAGGTCTTGCCCAACGGAGCCACGAGTTGTCCGTAACACGGTAAATTTCAAATGAGCCCAAAAGCCAAACCACGCATTTCAGAAGGAAAGGCAGCTGCGAAGAAGGTTTAACCAGCTTGATTCCCCACTCGTTCACAGCATGAACCACCTGAATTCCCAGATTTTCTGCACCAAGTTCGAACGTCCACAGTCCGCCTGTGAAGCTGATGTATTTGCAGCCACGAGTTTTGGGAGTCGCTGAGTCGCTGGGGTTCGTGAGCTTCGTGGTTTGGGATGAAGTTGCAACTTGGTGCCCAGGGAATGAGGGAAATGAACCTGGCGAAGTTTTTTTTGAAGGAAACCGTAGGGGGCCCGGTTTCTAGGGGTCATTCCTTCACTTTTTGCACCAGCAAGAAGAGGGTAGTGAACTGATTCGCAGCCTAGGGGTCGGAGCCTTTGCCAGGCCTGAGGGCTCTGATTTGTGTCCGATTTCCGGGGCCGATTCAGCGCTTTACCAGGCAGATGTGATCATCTACAACTCCGCTGCTTGGATGGCGAAGGGACCTTGCGCTGACAGCCAACAACCTCAAGATTCGTTTTTCCTTTCTCAGGTTCCCTCATATAAGGATGCAAGTTTGTGTTGGTTAGACAATCACCTTGACCATCTAATTTTAGAGGTTCCCTTGTAAAGCAGGTGGTTTTCGGACGTATCCTAAGGACACCTGTTGGGAAGTCTTGCGCCTTTCTGCCGTCGCGCAAAGCTCAGGCGATTTCCGCCTGCGAGGGACTGGGCAAGTGGCAGCACGCCCTTCTGCTGCTGCAAGAGGTGCATTCGACGCTTGGCCGCGCCTGCGCTGGTCTCAAGGCTGACGCTGTTTGGTCCATGCCGTAGGGCGCCAAATAGGTGTGGCTCAAAATCCGAGAACTAGGGCAATCCGCGGGTTTTGGTCTTTGGTTCCATATACCAAGGTGCCATTTTGGTACATGTACTTGAGCCACAGCCAAATGAGCTGGCCTTCTGACAGGAGTTCAGCGGACTTGACTCGGTGTGTTTTCACGTAACGGCTCATTGGCTTCTCAGTTTTAAGTTGGGGGTTCAGAGGCAGAGGCATGCCGTGTTTTGGGGAGACCCCCGTTTTTTGTTTGCAAGCCCAGCCGGCTCTCTCACGGCTGAACGAAACCACGTGCGGTGGTTTCGTTGCCGAAGATGTCAAAGACCAGGATCTGATAACCCCCCGAGTTGCCATGGGCTTTCCCACCACTTCCCACAGAACAGATGTACCATATGCACGTTGGGTTGGGGACCTGGGGATGCAAATGGCTGACAAGGGGCCTTTTCCTCAGAAGATGGATTGGAAAGAGGGCATGGAATCTCAGATGGTATGCGTTGGGTTCGAGGGCATGGAATCGAATCAAGCCCCGTTACCTCGGATAAGTGAACCCAAAGGTTCTAAGCTCGAACCCGCGAAGACGCAGTGGGGCTCTTTTTCTCTTGATCAACAAAAGGCTTCATGTGCACAAAGTGAAAAGAGCGACGTGCTCCCCTCACAGGCTCGCCTGGGATTTTGTCGCTCCCAGGGGCCATTTCCAAAATGGAAAATCCTCGGCCACAGCCCAAGCCTTTGTTCACTCATCTCATCGACGGATCCGAGGTGATGCCGCTCATGCAAAAGCGGCAAGGGCGTAGTGGAAGCCCTCGGATCGTGGTCGAATGCTCGTCCATGGGGATGCAGTTGTTCGCCGAGTGGAGATAGCCATCAGAGCCCCTCCACGCGGTCCCATTCCTTCCCCTTTGATGATGCGCTCCCAGCCAGCAGTTCGGGCAAGGGAGCATGGCCCGGATGCCTCGCGCAACTGCACCTCGCAATCCCCAGCAATCCCGAGTCCAGTGATAGCGCTCCCCGAAGGACGTGACGTGGTAGAGCTCCACCATAGCCCTTTGCCGTGCCACCACATTCTCCGGTTCCGGTTCACCACCTTGTTCAGCTTCTTCACGTAGCTGCCTCAGCTCCCGCTGCAGTGGGTGTTGACCTTGCCTGCGAAGGCCATCAGCAGATGATGACGCCGATTCCGTGGCCGTGCTAGGCGAGCGACGCTCAAACGTCATCACCTCCTCCTCAGCTCCAGAGCTTTCTCGCACGCTCAACTCGCGCTGTTGCTGTTCCAGCCGGCGCTCCAAACGCTCCTCCTCTTCTCTCTCCTCCTGCAACCTCCTGACTCGCTCAAGCCGGAAGGTCCGGTTGACCTCTTCCCGAAGCCTCCGTCTCATGTCCTCCTCCGTCTCCACGGCCTCAGTCTGCACTTCTCGCACTTCCGGGCCTGCAGGTTCCGGCAGCCGATTCCTCTGCTCCAAGATCGCCCGCACGGTCGATTCCACGACCCTGTAGCACATGATGGCAATGAAGGACACCACCACCACGAAGATCACGAGCTCATAGCCGCCTTCACCTTCTCGACGTCTATCCTGGGCTTCTGTCTGCACCACCTGCGTGCAGAGGATCAAGCCCCCAAGGCCCATTCCTCCACTCGTAGTAGGCGTAGTCGGCCAGGATCTCATAGAGTTCCGCCTCAATCTCACCGACGAGGTCTGCATGGGCGTTACACCCTCCTGATCCCATTCCTCCAGTCCACCTTCATCACTTTCCGGGAAGGTCCATGAAGCCACCATAGAGCTCCTGCACGGTGAAGATGCCATAGAGCCCGATTCCGAAGTAGCCCCTAGATCCCTGACCTCATCACACGTGGCCAGGAGACTCTGGTCCCCCTCCCAGACCGTAGGACTCTGCTCCTCGTCCTCGACGTCCAAGCGCTCTCCCAAAGACAAACGCCCTGAACGCCAAACCTCTCCATCCGTGATCGGGTCAAGCATCTCCTGACCACTCCACTCCTCATCCCACGGCAAACGCCTTTCCTTCGGCGCCAAAGCCCTGACCTTGACAGCAGTCTGGCCTTGCCCAGGCCAATCTCATTGACCTTCTGGGCCAGCGCCGCCACTCCTCCAATCAACACCAGTTGGCCCACAGCCTTCATCTGCCTGACTTGTGGAGAAAGACCACCACTCGCCATCAGCAGGCCACCGGCAACAACCGCCAAGAGGCATTTGACCATGGCCTCCTTCTGCTCCTCCACGTCCTCATGCTCCACGACCTTGGGGACAGACTTCAAGCCCACTCCCTCGCAGAACCGTTCCAAAGCCGCCACCGGCAAGCACTTCGTGAGCGCATCTGCCCACAATCTCGTACCCACCCGGTGTGTGAGGCTGAACTCGCCCTCCCTAATGGCCTCCGCCAAGCAGTTTGCTCTGATGCGCAAATGACGGGTGCGCCAACCTCCTCCCTGGCCTCCGGCCAAGATCAGCGCCGCGCGGTTGTCATTGTAGATCTCCATGCTGATCGGGACCTCGAAGAGCTCCAGCAGCGCCCTCACTGAGCGACCCGCTTGCGCCCCTTCCATAATCGCCGTCAGCTCCGCCTCCGCCGTAGATAGAGCAACCAGAGACTGCTTCTTCGACTCCCACTGCACTGGGCAGCCCGCGAAGAGCAGTATGATGCCCGTGACGCTGTGCTGCTCCTCCACCCCAAACGAAGCATCCACCAGCACCTCCAAAGTGCCAGCCTCCCGGGGTGTCCGCCGGAACATAGTCGGATCTGCATCCACTGGCACCTCCTTGGTGTAGACCAGCTTCTTCTCCCACGACGTGCTCAGGTAGGCGAGAACATTGGCTCCGAGCTCCAGTACCCACTCCGGGTTCCTCGTCGCCCTCGACGACATCCTCTGAACCGCCGCTGCAAGATCCGGTCTGGTCTTCCCTGAGAGGCACAACAGCTCTCCAGTGAGCCGTTGGGCCTCCCGCACCGTCCGCAAAGCTGGGGCAGGGTCCTCCTTTTCCTCCGGGACCTTGATGTGCGTAGCTCGCGCCACCACCCCATTCCTCTGCAACAACTCCTGCGCGTAGCAGTGCTGGTGGACCTCAATGTCCCCCTTCTCTGACTTCTGGATCTCCATGCCCAGGAGCTTCATAGCGGGGCCTCCGGCCTCCACATACTCCGGCGGGCTAGCCGGCCAGGTCGCATCCAAGACCTGAGCAAGCTTCTCCGCGGTGCTCCTCTCCGCCACCACCAGCAGATCATCCACATAGACCGCAAGGTAGCCCAGAGGGGGTCCCGCAAAGAGTACACCGCCCCCGTGACCACCCAAACCTCGTCGTGGTCGATCAGGCCCGCATCGTAAAGGAGGCGAGGTGGCTGAACGATGATCAACTCGTCCTGCGAAGTGGGTGCCAACAGGAAGGCCGAGCGAATATCCAGGGAAAGGATGTCCCAGGACTCCAAGGCTGCTTTCCTCAGGATGGCCCTCACTTGCGTAGAGCCCGCCCCCGAGGCGTAGAGCTCATCGGCGCTCCGGTCAGCCATGTAGTTGCCGCAGCACACGATGCGCGACTTCCGCTTCCCTGCTCCCGCCTTCCGGCTAAAGACTCCCATGGCAGGGATCATCTCCACCACCTTTCCAGCTGCTTTTGCCTCAACCATCATGGCGTCGGCCTCAGCCTTGGTGACCCTCTGAATGGCCTGATTGGAGGTGAAGTTCTCCAGCTCCCCCTTCATCGACGGAAGCCAGTCACTAAGGTTCCTCTTCACCTCCTGCAGGGAGATCATCCTGGTCTGCAAGAACACCTCCTCAGCGGCCTGCATGACCTGCTCCTCCTGCTCCTTGACCGCCTTCAAATAGGCGTCCTCCAAAGTCACCCTGATCTCCGCGTTCTCAGCATCCAGCTCACGGATCAATCCCACTACCGACTCCCCCATCTCCGTGTCCTGCTCGAGGATCTTAAACTCCTCATTCGCCAGGGCATCTCCTTGATGAAGCCGCCGTTGTAGCGCTTGCACGCCCAGTGACTTGACCGCACTCTTGCCTCGTATCCTCCTCGGTGGATCTCCTAGGCCTCGAAGTGGGCCAGCTCCTGGATCTCGCTCCGCCAGTTCCAGCAACTCCGGAACCGCTTCCTCCTCCTCCTGCTCCTTGCATGGCACCAGATCGTCGGTGTGGAGGTACTTCTTGTCCTCGGTCTCCGCGATGTGGCCACCAGAGGTCAGGCTCATCGACACATCCTCTCAGCCAAGCGCGTTTCTTCCGGGCTCTCCAATGCCCTTGAAAGTCATCCCATGACTTAGTCTTGACCATCACCTCCATGTTGTAGGGGAGTAGCTCCGGCGTGATGTAGCCAAGTGATCGCAGCTGCTGACGGCCGCGCCGTTCTCCGACCTGGCGCGCCAGCATAGGCCAATGGTCCTCATCGAGCTTCAGGGCCTTCAACAGGACCGTGACACCCCTGCGAACCGTTCCCACTTCACTTTCCGCACGCCCATTGGACTTCCAGTCCCCGCCCAATGTATAGGTGCGGAGAATGCCTCTGCGGGCGCACCATCGCTTGTTGGCCTTGCTGGCCAATTCCCCGGCTCGGTCCGAGTGGATCCGCCGCACCTCCAAATTCAAGTAGTTGAGGCGCGCCACCATGCGAGCCATGGCCAGTGTGATAGCCTCTCCATTCCTTGACGAAAGAACCTCCACGAGGGTGTAGTCCCGCACTTCCACCTCTTCCGGCTCTACCATCTCCTCCCATTTCTCCATGTCTCCTGGATCACCATCAACGTGCCCAGGAATATCATCTCCCCCCTCCTCCACCTCCGGTAGAAGAGGACCTTCAAGATCGCCTTCCTCCACGGCAACCTTCTCCTTAGCAAGGATCTCCCCCAACCCGGGCACCAACGGAACCAGCTCTCTGCTTTTCCTGGCGACGGGGATCGTGAAGACTCCCACCATCATGTAGCGGCTCTTTGCCTCCTCCATATCCTTCCCCGGGCGGAATGGCCCGCACAAATCCAGGGAAAGCGTAAACGTGTCCGGTGCAGGAATGCGCCTGTGGGGCCGTGAACGACCAGCACCCTTCTGGCACTCCGGGCACTCTCTGTTGAACGGCATGTGGTCCAGCGCCCGATGCCGGGCCCAATCATCGCTCGACATCTTCGACACCACCGGGTGCTCCAACTCCAGACGAAGACCCTCCACAATCTTCAGCTTGAAGGGCTCAGGCCATGCGGCCCAAGACCTGGTCTCCTTGACCTTCTGCTCCAGGGGGATGTTCATCACGTTCTTCCCCTCCACATTCGCCGCCGAAAGGCCATCCAGAAGGCCTAGGGCTTTGATGTTCGTGCCCAAGGTAGTGGGCTTGCGGCGTTCGTGGCCTAAGCCACCCAAGTCCAGCTTCACCTCCTTGATGTCGAACTTCTTCTTGAAGGAGGCCCATTCAGGCCAGGCGAAGAAGCTCGGGTAGTCGGTGCTGTCGGACTTCGCCTTGTACTCCTGAGGATCTCGAGGGTGTTCCTTCAGGAAGCGCACCCTCTCCTTCCTCGCTCCCTGAGCCAGGGAGAACAACCACAGCTGCCTAAACCACAGCGTCGCATCATTGAGGGCCAGCTCTCGATCCGCCTCACTGAGGCAGTCCAGCGCAAACCTCTCTGGCCCGTGTCGCGCTCTCAGAACCGGTGGGCCGGGTCGCTGATGCCGAAGCCTCGACACTGTACGGCAAGGGGGTCCACCAAGCAGGGCATCAACTGCACCTCCTTCGCATACCTCCGCCAAGAATCCTGCGACCTGGTCCAGCAACAAGTCCTGGCCGCTGCTCACCTCCCGATCCACGCACAGCATGACCCGGGATGAGGTCTCCATCATCTTCTTCCACCAACTCTGATCCGGCCCAGAGAACAAGTGCACGATGACGGATGGGCTCGACAAAAACTTCTTCCTCTGCCTCCTATTCCAGGGCAGAGCCGCACCTTCCCATTGGCCGGAAGGCACAATCCTCACGATCATCTCATCAGAGAAGTCCGGCCACAACTCCTTGATGTCGACCATCCACCTCCAAACCTTGGAGTTGACCTCCCCCGGCTCCCCCGCCCTCAGGGCTTTGAGGCGCCTCTGCATTTCCGTTCCCTCCTTCTCCAGGCGCTCGATGAGCTCCGTTGCCACCTCCTGCGCCACTGTGGGGCAGCCCAGCTCAAGCTCCACCGGGATCTCCACGCCCCGAGATTCTCTCATAGCTCGAACTCCTCGTGCTGCCACAAGATCTTGTAGCCCAGGCGCGCAATCCTCCCAAGGGGAATGATCGTCTGGACCGGGTAGTCCGTGAGCAACGTGCCCGTGGCGGGGTCCTGCCTCAAGGTCACCTCACCCGCCGCCAACTCCACTTGGATGGGCACCGCATCCTGAAACTCCTCCTTCACGGCCTTCGTCCGGGGTCTCAATGACCTGAGAAGCTGCACCGCCTCCTTCACCAGCTCTCCATTCACCTGTTCCGTAGGTGGAGCCGCCGAAGGCGAGGGCGACAAAATAGTGACCTTGGTCCCTTCCACTGCCACCTCCTCAAACTCGGACTTGTCCTTCTCCTTCACCGGAGAATTCTCCTTTTTCACCTTGGGGTTTGTGACCTCCCTCACTGGGCAGTCCGGCTTCATGTGCTGACTGCTTCCACAGCGCCAGCATCGTCCAATCTTGCCTTCTTCCCCCCATTCATGAGCAAAGCCGCACGCCTGCCCCTTCTTGCAACCTGATTCCGAGAGGAAGTACCTGCAGGCCGCAGTGCTCTTCCCCTTGCCCTTGCCTTTGCCCTTCTCCCTGTCGGGCTCCCGAGGTTTGTAGTCCCGGTCGTAGGCCTTGGGCGTGTCCTTGACCTCCATGGACTTGGCCTTCACAGCCTCCTTGGTCGACGCCCCACCTCCGTGGTAGACCGTCTCCCCTTCCGCCTGCAGCGTGTCCGCAAACTGCAGGATTCCATGTGGCGATGGTGCCACGTCCACCCGTAGTGCTGCCCGAGCTATCTGCAGCCTGAACGACACCTGGGCAGAAATCTTTCCAAGGACCACCGCGAACTTGTCCAGAGTGGCCAAAAGAAGAACTGGATCAGGAGGCTGAATGCGTAGTTCCGTCACCCGCACTAGCCACCTTCGCCACGTCCTCAAAGAAGACAGCCATTCGCCGATGCCCGAGGGGATGCGCTGGTCAACCAGCTGCTTAAGCAAGGAACTCCTCTCGGCCAGGCTTCCAGGCTGGTAGGTCTTCAAGACCTTGAAGATGATGGAGATGCTGTCCGCCCTCCGCTGGGCAATCAGTTCACCTCGTAGAGATTCAGGCACCGCCTTCAGCAAGGCGACTTGGGGGGTGATTAATGCGTAGCCAAGGTGCCCTCGAAAACGCTAAGGGCGCCTCCGGAAGAAGCCGAAGACGTTCTAGAGGATCCGCATTGAGCCACCGCTGGTAGCATTCATTCGCCACCCGAAGCACCTCCTGCCACCACGCAGACGAAGATGACGAGAGGTCGGACATGAAGGGCGAGATCATCATCATCCAATCTCCCGCCAGCAAAGGCCCCATGTCCTGCTCGGCTGTTGCGAGGTCCTGCAACTCCGGCAGCTCCACCGTTCTCACCGCCTCCTGACCTGCCATTACCCCGTTCAGCCATCCAGGAAGTTGACCGCCTCCTCCATGAAGACCGCCAAGAAACCCTCCTCCATGACCATCTGCGGGACCGCCACATAGACCTCCAGGCCCACCACCAGGAGCACCTCCTCCACCCGGGAAACCACCACCTCCGGGATAGCCAGGAGGTCCACCTCCCATACCACCCGGAAATCCACCGGCTTCATTGCCGCCAGGACCGCCGTCATATCCTCCGCTGGCCCCGCCACCGGCTCCATTGCCGCCAGGACCAGCACCACCGGCTCCATTGCCGTTCGGCCCAGCACCACCGGCTCCATTGCCGCTAGAACCAGCACCATGAGGAACTCCTGAACCTTGCCCTTGTTGATGCCCAGGATGATGAGCGCGGGCGGAACCAAAGGCCTGTACATCTGGCTGTCCTTGATCACCAGCTCCATGCGGGTCATCGCCAGCGGCCTGTGGAGGCCATCCACGAACTCCACCTAGAAGGTCCAGAAGTGCCTTTTTGGCAGTCGACCCAATTCCAAGGCCAGGTGATGAAGTCGGTCCATCTCCACCCCAAGCCGGCAAGGCTGAAGAGCTCTGTGCCCCAGGCCATGCCCACTGCGGCCAACCTCCACCGGCGGCCTCAGCCCACCAAGCACCGGGTCCAGCAGCATCCGGGCCACTCATTGCGGCCCCAACCAACTTCTCCTTGAAGGAGGCCTGCATGGACTGGTAGTCCCGATCCTTGGCCTTCTGCATCTGGTTGATGTAGTGCCAAAGCCTGGCATTTTCCTCCACCACCCCCTTCACCAGCTCCGCGCCAGTGATCTCCCTGGGTGGGCTGGCCTGCACGGCCACCTGGGCATCTCCACCCTGGTCCTCCGGGAGCGTGCTCGGCCTCATGGCCTTCAGCATGGCTTCATCACATGCCCGCTGCGACCAGAAGGGATTCATCTGCGGCCCCAAGGCCTGAGGTGCACCTTCAAAGTCTCCGCCTTCTTTTTGTGGGGAGCCACGAGAGCCAGCTGGAGGTCCTTGTCGGAAGGCGTCTGCATCGAGCCTTCACTCATGGCGTTGGGCTCATAACCCTCGAACCCGCGAAGACGCAGTGGGGCTCTTTTTCTCTTGATCAACAAAAGGCTTCATGTGCACAAAGTGAAAAGAGCGACGTGCTAAGAACCCCGAAACCTTGGTTTCAGAGCCTGAAGCTTAAACAGTCGCCATGGTCCCAGATGAGAACAAGGGGCGAGCTGATTTCAATGTTTCAAGCACGAATTGGTTGCAACTCTCAATTCATCAACACACAGTCCGCTGTTTGGTCGCAAAGCTAAATGGCTGTGGCTCAACAAACCGGTACCAAAATGGAACCCTGGTAAGTGGAAGCATGGACCAAAACCTGCGTACCCCCTCCTGTTTCATTTTGAGCCATACCCAAATGATAGTTGGTTTCACCTGGATGTGTCTCACCCCACGGGCCATTTAGAACCAAACCATTCGGCAGCAAAGAATCGCACCTCGCAACATAGGATTCCGCTTTCCCTAAAATGGCCTTTCGGTGTCCTGGCGGTTTCCGTTTCAGTACCCAAAAAGGTCCGCCATCTCTGTGCCATGGTCAAAGGACCTTCTTTACTTGGGGTTAACAGGGACGGTCATCTACTGTGATGTTGACCCCGGATTAATAAACCGCAGTTGATGAACATGGGGGTGGCCCTGGTGTTAGTGTGGATTTATCCCTTTTGGAGGGGAACACCCGCATATTAATCAAGAAAGGTTTGTTAATCCGGGGTCGACATTACCTGCAAGGTTCCTAAGCATTAGAATGATTTCTTTTCAAGGAAGCATGACCTCATCTACCTGGTAGTAGTTCAGTAGATGTAGGGACCCCCATTTGAATGTTTGTTATACCCTCCCCCAGACTTTGGAAGACTTGGTTTCCTTGGCAGAGGCCTTCTGGGAGTTTCCATGTTAGTCTCAGAGAGTGTAGGCCATATAACGGTTTGACGGTCATCTACCTGTAAGGGATCCCAACCATAGTGATTCCTGCTGAGGGAACTATGACCATAGGCCATATGGCTCAACGGAACCAAAGACTAAAACCTGCCTTTCCCCTTAGCTGTGGACATTTGAGCCGCATGATCAGATAGCCAAAGCACACTTGCAATAGCCCAAATCAACCCATTTAAGCCGCACCCATTATCAGATAATAGCCAAACCAGCTAAACCCAATCGAGCCACACCCATAGGTTTCATCCACCATCCGCCTTGAGCCTACCCGAGGCTCCGGCTGGCGAGCAGCGTGAGCTACAACGCCTGCATCAGCGCCTGCGAGAAATGCGCGAAGTGGCAGCAGGCGGATCCCGTGCCAAGAGGAGAGGAGAAGAGAGGTGGTGATTGGTTGGTTTGGTGGGTTGGTTTGGATGGTATGTTTGCGTGTGCGGGGGAATGTGTTTTTTGTTCGTGGTTGGTTTTTGAATGTTCGTGGTTGGTTCTTGGGTGGGGTGTGTGTGTGTGTGTTTCCTTGGTTCTGTTCAGTTTTTGGGTGGCTGCAGCCGAACAAGTGCTTGGCTTACATAGCGGTTGCTGTGTGCTGTGGTGTTCATGGCTGCACGGATGGCGGAACGATGGTGGAACGGAGGGCGGCAGGCAGGACGGACGGAAGGCAGGCGAGCAGAACGGATAGAGAGTCAGGCAGGTAGGAGGAAGTAGGGAGCATAGGTGTCCTTTTTGGTTGATTTGGTTGAAAAATAGAGGGCCCTGGTTTACCTGGTTGTTCAATCAACTGCCAGGGCCATCTATTTTCCCAAAAAGGACACCTATGGTAGGGAGTCTTTCAACGCTTGGCGGTCTGAGTACGGAAGCGGTTCCGCCAAGAGCTCACATCCAGCATGACGCCATGGCATCCTCGGGCGTAGCACTGCACATGGGTGTGTCGTGTTTGAGGGTACCCCCAAATTTGTGCTTTTAACGGGAAACCACAAGGAAAACCGAAGCCATGTCGTATCAGCGCATTTCGAAGCGGCGTCCGTGGGTGCAGCTCTCTTGGGGTTACCAGGAATGGCCATGGATAGAGCACGTAGGTGGACCGTTATGTCGGAACAATGGCACATGTGTCGCTTTTGTTTTGGGAGCCCCTTGTTGGAGCCCCTTTGGATGGCTTACAGGGTAAACCAAAAGGAATCCAACCACCTGAAAGCAGGGTTGGGGAACCCCCTTGTTCAAACATGTTTTACACGGCCCGAAAACCGCGCTGGTAGGCGTCGTCCTCGGTTTGTTTTTCGGGGCCGTCCAACTGCGCGTTTTTCCTGGCTTGGACACACCCTGGCCGCGACACACGCAACAGGAAACGCGCGCTCACGCAGCATTTCGCGCAATAGTATGCACTCCCGTTTACGCACGCGTGCTACACGCTTGCCAAATGGCAAGCACACCCGCTCAGTACTGCACACATGCCTGCCACACCGTAAGCGCACGCGCTTAAGCACGCCCGCTCAGCAGTGTGCACACGGGCTCGAGTGACGCACGCTTGCCCAACGGCACACGCCTGTCAAATGGTAAGCACATCGGCTCACACCTGCTAAATGGTAAGCACACCGCTCAAGCGCGCCTTAGCACCGAGCACAAGCCTGCCAAATGGCAATGGCACGCGCTCAAGCGTGCCCGGTCAGCACTGCAATCACACGTGCCCCATGTCAAACACACCCGCCCAAGTGCGCCCGCTCAGCAGTCACGCACACGGACACGGACACGAACAGGCGCGTGAATGCATGCGCATGCGCACACGAGCGAGCACGTGCACGTTCGCTCGTACGCCCCAAGCTCCCCTGCACGCCCCCGCACGTCCCCTCACGCCCGCGCACGCACGAATGCAAGCGCGCGCGCGCGCGCATTTCGCGCACGTGCGCACGGGCGCACGCGCGCACGCACGCAATCACACTCACGCATGCACAATCGATTGAGCGTCTTAGACGCAACGCAATTTTTGTCGGCGAAGATGCACGCCGCTGAGCGCGCTTTGCGGGCCGCCAGGACGTTTTAGCACCGGTTGTTCAAACAACTTGTTGGTTCTCCTTTGAAAAGGGCCAGGGTCTGGAGGTTGAAGCCAATGTGCCCGACATTTTTGAGAGACCAAATCATGGTTGTTGCTGGGAAACATTTTACATTTTGCTTATTGTTGTTTAGTGGTTGAACTCCCCACTTAACTGCTAACATTTGAGAATTTTTGCTCCCCTTCCAAAGTCCTTCCCAAGACATGTCCTTCCCTTTGAGGCGCTGGGGCTGCTGTCCGCGCTGTACCAGCACAAAGTGGAAGCGACCGCCGCTCGCAGCATGGAGTTTTCGAGAGCACGTGTGGTGCATCGGATCAGACAGGGACGCTGTGAGCGTTGGGTTTTGCACCGACCTTTTTTTGTTTTGTTTCAGGGTTTAAGGCAAAGCCGGAAAAAATCCTCGAGAATCGAAAACACAAATTATTCTCTCAGGGAAAATGCACTGGAACCACCAAGCAAAACCGGCAAACACCTTGAGAAATCGAATGCTCAGACTGAAAATCGAGAAAACCTCGAGAAATCTAAAAAACACAGATCTCCTCGGGCAAAGGTGAGGTCCACAGGAACATGTTCCTGAACTCATTGTTGTTCTCGATTTCCCCATTCCACAGTCGCCCCTTGGCCACTTTTGGTCTGTCTTCGAAACGAAGCAAGAGATCTTGGAGACCCTCTCAAAGCTTCGGAACATGGGGGATCTGCATTTGCCAGGCCTAAAACCAAACACTTCTTCGTTCTACTTTCAGGGCTCTTTCTTTCACTTTTGGGGTGGGGTTTCCCTGCTCAAACAATCATATTAATATGGGTGTGTCTTTTTGTTTAGGGGACCCCCGAAAATGGTGGTTTTCCGTTTCCACCAAACCTTGACCAAAGATGGATCTCGCGACCACATTCGACTCCTCTAGCTGGTTGCGTCACCTGCCGGCCCGCCCATTGAGGTCATCACGTACAACTCCGCCATCAGCGCGTGTCAGAAGGCGAGCTGTCGACCCACAAAAACAATGCTGGGAGCCAGGCTTCATTTTTGGATTACCACCATGTAGACTTTAGGGGTAGTTGGCTTCCCAAAAGTGGACCCTTGGGTTTCAGGTCTTTTTAGGCATTTCAAACGGGAAACCTACTGGGAGCTGTGTCTCTCGTTTGTGTCTTTTGTCTGGCAGAGGTCCCTGTATCCCCCTAAGCCACCTTGATCCCATCAGGAGTCCTTGTATTTCCCTGCATGAGCCGGTTTAAGGGAGACATGGGCAGGGGGATGCCCTGTGCATAAGTGTCCTTGCGTCAACAAAGAGTTGAAACATGACCGCGTGACCTCTTGCAAAGTTACGATGACTCATGGATTCAGCTGCGTCGTCAAAATGAGTCTCCCCGGCAAACTGCGGGCAGCGGGGTTGAAAAAGGGACCACATTTTTTGACTGCTCCCTAGCTAGGTGAGCGAGCGCACAGAACTTTATCTCAGTTGGAAGAAACCTGGGGCTTTGACCAAACCCACGGGTTTTTCCGTGAACACGACTCCTTGAGCCACTTCGCTGATGCTTGCCTGGATCCTGGCCCATGTGTTAGAGACGAAAGGACCACAACAAACCCTGCGATGTTCCTTTGCGATCTCCTGCTGTGGATGCAGACCAAGCCAAAGTGACCAAGGGCGTAGACTGATCGGCCATTGTCACTGAGTTGGGTAGATGTTACACGGAGTTCCATTCTCGTTCAATTGATTTGAGCTCACGAGTGGTTCGCGGATTCTAGCAGCGAACCATCAACTTCGCCTGTGGCCATTCTCGATGTGGAGCCCTTCCGAAATTCAACTCCTGAGTTCCTGGGCTTCATTTTTCTTGTTGGAAGACCATATCAGTCGCAAACAAAAGCACTTTGGCCCATCCCCTCAGGAAGTCAGAAAAAACATTTGGTTGTAGCTCAAGATTAAACAGCTAGGGCAAGCCGCAGGTCTTTTATTCTTTGTTTCCATTTAAGGGGCCATATTGGGTCCATGATTTTTGAGCCACAGAAAAAACATTTTGGCCAGAGTCACAAGCAACCCCAGAGTTTGGCTCCCTTGTTTTTGCCAATCCACTCGTCCGGTGACGATTTTGGCTGCCTAATCTTCCATTTGGTTAAGAACATGTTTTTTTCTCCCCCTGTTGGTTCTTTAGGGAATCTATCACTACTGGATTTTTTTTCCAGGGGACTTAAGCAAATGGAGGGAATGGCCTTGGACTTTGGACTTGTCGCGTTTCAACACATATGGGATGCATCCGACCCGGAAATGGGGAAATCCTTTTCGGTTTCCCTTGACTTGGTGGCTCCCAGCCATCCGGTTCCTTAGCTTTTTAGATCTTTTTAGCTTTTTAGTGTTTAGTGGGGATTTCCATTTAACCCACAAAAGAAACAAACCTTTGGCGGCGGATCTGAGGACAGCCCAGTTGAAGCCAAGCCCAAAGCGGGCACCCTGAACCCCCCCCCCCAACAAAAGAACCTCTCTTTGTGCCCGGAATGCAGGCTTCGCGCTGGAAGCACGCCCTACTGCTGTTGGCAGCGGTGCAGCCAGATGTTGTCACCTTCAACGCCGCTTGGCTATGGCGGGCTGCATGTCTGTGAGAAGTGGGGGGGAGGTATGTTGACCCCGGATGAATAAACGCTAGGGGGTGTCCCTGGGTTTAGCGGGGATTCATCACTTTTGAAGGGGAACACCCCCATATTAATACACCACATATTAATAAACTGGGGTTCATTGATCTGGGGTCAACATTATGTTTAAAGAAACTGGTCGAGTTTCGGGGATCCTTTGAAAGCAAAAGGACCCCAGTCCTGTTTGACGCTTTCCGAATCCAATCCCACGGTATCGATCTCCTTCGTCAAAGGCGGCAAGAACTGGCTTCTTGCAAGCGCAAGCTTTGGGAACGCGATTGTGGGAATCAAAAAGGGCTTTGGCCATGCACCGTTTCAGGGACAAACCTGTGGCACGTAGGAAACTCGATGCCCGACCTGCTGGTTCGCAGATCTGGGATCCCCGGTCTGGGGCACCGTGGTTCAGGTCTGGGAACGAAGTGCTCGGGCCACTTCAGTTTTGATGGAGAGCGGTAACGCCCTATTTCCCCATCTCATCTTGCAATAGTGGAGGGCGCTGCAAGGTCTTATGTCATGTGCGTTTCAGCGACCGAGTGTCTAGGCCCACAAGTCCTATGACTTCTTCTTTTTTCGGGAGCATACGCTGGTTTTCTTTTGTCGTCGGCGCAAAGTTCGCTTCGCCTTTGGGCAGCCGGCGCCCGCATCAATGGCGCAGCTGGCGCTTCGTAGGGAATGGCTTGCCTTCAAACAACGGGGGCCCCCCGAACAAATCAGGTTTCGATCCAAACCAACCTGAAACAGGGTACCCTGAAAGGGGAAACTACCCAATTGCAACCCTTGCGTGGTTTTAGAAAGAAACAAAAACACAAGAAGGGGGAGCACCCCTTTTGGGTTCCATGCGAATTCGCAACGGAGTGGATGTCCAGAGCAAGCCGGCAGGCTTCTAAGCCAGCCGCATTCCCGTATGGATGTAATCAAGAAACCCTCAGCACTAAGGTTGGAACTGGACTCGCGTGATGCTTTTTTTGCCCTGGAGCTCAGGGAGAGATCACAGCTACTTGCGTGCCCAATGTTGGATGTGTTTTTTATTTTTATTTTTTTTTTTAATAAGAATCAGAAGCTTGGGTCTCGGAGTCCTTGCGGAAAAAGCAAGGAACTGAAGCTTCGAGTGGAAGTCTCTCAAGCCATGGGCCTTGTCCTCTGAGGCTTGTATCCTCGCGAGCCCCTGGCAACAGGCGAGAATGCTTGACTGCTATGTTGGATCTTTAGACTTTCACGCTTGGGTTGAAATCAAGTCGGGTTTTCCAGTAAACCCCCCAAAAGTTATAAACTTTTTGCAGGGGGGTCGTTGCAGCAACCAAGAATGGGACGGAAACAAAGGGGGACTGGAGGAGGAAGGCGCGCGGCAGCGGAGCGCAGGGGTGGGGTCGACATGGCCACGGTTGAAAACCGTTTTGGTATCCCATTTTGGGATAGGTGCACCATAGACATTCTTTGCAGATGGACCGCGCTGGGCGTCAAATGGCTGTGGGTCAAAACCAATATGATCCCATTTTGGGACAGGTGAATTCACCACCCATTGTAGAACCTTTTAGTGGTTGGATTGAATCGGAGGTTCACTGGGGGCGAATTAACCGATTTGGGTTTTGAACAGCCCATGGCCACATCTGCGTGACTTGCAGACGGCTCATGGTGGCCACAGCCTGCTATCGCCGTGCTGTCTGGAATGATTGTTGGCTTCCTTCCGGTTTTCCCCCAAAAAAACACGCCTCAAAGTTTGCTCTAACAAAGAGACTCCAGCGCTTTCCTTGACCACATTGCCCCAGACAGAGTTGATCCCAACGGAAGCGGGCCCCTAGAAGGGGGGGACCTCCATACCATGGACACTTAAAGCACCTCCATGCCTTGTTTGGCAGCACCAACCACCTAAGACTCTGCCTAACAGCACGTGGTTAAAAAATGGACCCGAAGCGTCCTTAAACCATACGTGGGGCCGGGCCCGCTTATTTGGGGGTGTTTGTGCACTTTTTCCGTTCTTCCTCTGTTTCCAAGACTTCCTTTTTCTCTTTGTCATCTCCAACATTCGCATCCAAAACCTGTTCAAACCCTTTGACCCCTTTTAGTATGCGAAGTCTTCCCAATTCCCGAATTCATGGACTTGGATTTGCTTGGGAAGACCTTTTAGTGGCAAACAACAAGCTTAGATTTGTTGGTCTGCCAATCCACTCGTTCGGAAGTGAGACTGTGAATCTCTTTTCCAGCTCCAAGGGATCCACAGATTCGCATCCGTACTTGGGAGTTCAAAGTCCACTTAGGAAGCAGGTTATAACCATGGTTGTAAGCCCGCTTTCTTGTCTGGTGTTCAGCGGGGAATGACCCAGGGTGTTGGGAATGAGCCCGAAGGGGATTCCATCATATTTTAGGAATCCACAAGGGATGGTTTACAGGGCTCATTCCATCCCTGCCTATCGAACCAGCAAGCTTTTATCCATGGTAGCCCACCTAGAAAGTGGTTTGGTTATAAGGAAGCCTCAGTCCCCCCCCCCCCCCCCCAGTTTTTTGTCCATGGTCATAAACCATCCAGAGAGTGGGTTGACCGCCCACCCCTCGGAGTATCCAAAAACGCGGAGGGAGCGCGTGGCCTGCAAGCCCAAAAACCCGACCGCCTCGGCGCCAGGCGCTGGGTTTGCTGGCGCGGGCGGGGGCGAGGTTTGGGGAGCTGCCTGAGGCGTCGTTCCTGGCGGCGCTGGGGAACTTCAAGGCGCCCCGCTGGCGCCAGGCCGGGCGGGACCCGCTGGGGGCATGGTGCTGGGTGAGTTACAGCGACCTCGCAGACCGAATTCACCCCAAAATGGTTGGTTTATGTGGGGAAGGGTTGGTGAAATATTCACCCAGATTGTGGGGTTCTGCGGAAAAAGTGGTGGGGGCGGGGTCGCTTGTTTTTTGTTACGTCTTGTCTTGCAGGGGCATAGGTGGTATTGGGGGCTGTGGGGGGGGGGTGTGGAGTGTTGCATTTGCATTTCTCGCAAGGAGATGTTGCAACCAGGAACCCGAGCAAAACCCAATACACTGAAAAGAAGGTGGTTGCGACATGGAGCCCAAGTGTCCACCTTTTGGGTGCTGCCCTCAATGCGACCAACCCAAGCCTCAAGGGTCCTGCCAGAGAATCGATGGCTGGCATTCCAAGTCACAACACATTGAGACGCATGTTGGTGGGCAGCGATTTGCCGTCAACACAAAGACAGTTTCGCGGGGAGGGGGGGGGAAAGTTTAATGGTCTGATTTTTGGGGTTTCATTTTCTGTGCGGTGAGTTCCCCGCATAAGCGAGGAGAAGAGTCGTGGGTTTACGTCTCCTTTCCTCCAAACCGTAGCCCTGGGGTTAGGGAGGATCTAGCACAGTTAACCTTTCGCCTCCCCCCCCCCCCCCGCGCGCCCTCTTTTCCTTCCCCTCCCCTTCTCCTTCCCCTCCCCTTCTCCTTCCCCTCCCCTTCTCCTTCCCCTCCCCTTCTCCTTCCCCTCCCCTTCTCCTTCCCCCTTCACCCCTCCCAACCACCCATCCCCCTCCCCCTCCCCCACCCCCTCCCCCTCCCCACCTCCCCTCCCCCCTCCTCCGCCCTCCTCTCCCCCCCCACCCAAAGCCATGCAGCCGGTGAGAGGCACTGGCGCTGGTTGCAGCCTTGGAGCTCCACTGGCCGCCAGACACGGCCTACCAGCGCCTTGCCAGCCGATCCGAGGGGGTCCTCCGAGAGTTCTGGGTGGAGTTCCCGTTTCGAACTGGAGTCGCTTGGGTTTCTTGGTGGCTCCCAGCCATCCGGTTCCTTATATAGCTTTTTAGCCAGGAGTTTAGTGGTAGTTTCCATTTGGCCCACTAAAAGCTAAACTTTTAGCGGGGGATCTGAGGGCAGCCCAGGTTTGTTTGCGCCATTTTGCTGTTTTTGGCCCATCCACTTGTTCGGAAGTGAGTAAAGCACTCAAAACGCTGGCTCAACGCTCGACATGGCCGCAGCCTTGGGTGGCCGAATCTGATTCTTGAGATTTCCAGCTTCACTCAATGTGCATCAGCAACAAACGTAGATTTTGTCGGGTTGGGCCACAATCCTCGATACTTTGGGCCTTGGGACCCAGTAGCTTCATTCTGAGCCCGCTCCGATGTTTTCCTCCAGAAATCCGCAGAGGGGAAGCCACTGGGTTTGAAAAGAAGCACGGCTGAAAAGAATGGGGAATGATTTCTCAAAACCTTTCCTTTTGCTGACTCCCAACCAGTTGTTTGAATTATTTTGGTGGCAAACAACAAGCGTTTTTTTTTTTTAGGACTTCTGACCAAGCCACTCAGGAAGTGAGGTGTCTCCCGTTTTGGCCTGATGTTTGGACCTTTTGCAGTCTTTCGTGGTTAACCTTTCAACCTTTTGTTGGGGGATCCTGTTGACACTTTGTGTGACCTTTCAATGAGTGTGGCTCAAATTTCAGGACCCAGACTCGCAGATGTTGCTGCCTTTCTTACATTTTTTTTCTGGGGAGGGGGGTTGTATAAGAACACATGTTGTTTTTTGTCGTTTTTTTTTTGGTTGCGCGGGGGGGGGGGGGGTGCGGGGTGCGGGCGGGATTTTTGAGCATTCAAACAAGGAGTATTTTTGTTTGTTTGATTTTTGTTTCGGGGGAGGGGGGGAGACAATTTGTTTCAAGGTTCCGTCTTGGTTTCCCTTTGCAACCCACCACAGACACAACGCCTCCGACAGGCAGACAGTGGACGCCTGCGCCGGCGCTTTGGGCAGTGGCCAGGTGGGGGAAAGGGGGGAACTTGGAGGGGAGCGAGGCCTTCCCATTCATGCATATGTTTTAAAACAAAAACAAAAACACACAACAAAGCAAACTACACAAATCAAAACAGTAAAATGTACACATCTATGCGTATACACACGTTGTTCCATGATATATATATATATATATATAAATAATATAACATTACGTGTATATATTTGTTCTGTTGCGGGATCCTTTTTGTGATTGTTTCAGCGGGAGACCCAAAGGGAATCGCTGATTTTTTGCTTGGGAATCGGGGGCACACCTTTGCTAAGTCAGAGGCTGCAATGGGCAACATGACTGGGCCCCTGTCAAAGTGTAGGTTTCGATTTCTTCACGGCGCGAGAAACCCGTTCGCGATGGTAAACCAATAGCCCGGTTCCCAATCCAAAACACAAGGGTTGGACCCCAAGGCCTCTTGAAGTGGTGATCCTTTTTCCACGGAGGGGTTCCCCGACAGGTGAGTCGACAGGTATATTCACGCATCAAAGGTTTTACGATCGGATTGCCGGCCTTGAAATCGGGGTCAGAATTTAGGGTCTGTTTGTTTGTTTGTCTTCATTGTTGCCGGAGATGAAGCGATCTATCCCCATCAAGTTCCTGGCGCGAGCCCTCGAGTAAGCAGCAGGGAGTCGAAGCGATGTTCATTTGTGTGTGTGTGTGTGTTTTGAAGGTTACATTTAAAGGGAAACCAAAAGAAGAACCGTTTCCACATTGCGAGGCCCCTTATGTTGAGATAGGGTGTTTCTCAAAAATGGCTTCTTTCCTTTTCCATTTAATCCCAGACAGGACGGGGTTCATGAGATGGGTCTGTCTCAAAGTAGGGTCTTTCTTTTCCGAAGAAGCCAACAGGAAAGTAAGGCTTGACGCCAGAGAGGACCCTTCATTTGAGCCACCTCCCCCGAGGTGCAAAGGCAAGGCCAACCAAAACCGCCCTTGTGATGCTTCACATCTAGGTCTAGGTCCCCCAGTGGTGCCCTTTTACCCTTTACGGCTAGCCCTACTAAAATAGACTTCAGAAAAAAAGAGTACCCTTCTTGTAACCTCTCTACCGAAGGACCTGGACATTGGTTTTG